>JAKSZP010010602.1:0-208967 GCA_022478985.1 Massospora cicadina | reverse complement strand
TCGTTTATGTACGCCCTTTTTATTTTCTTCTCATACCCTCTTGGCTCATATCATTCTTATTTCTTCTCTGAAGAGCTTATTCCACTAATTTTGAGATTAATTTCTCCAAGATTGGAGCTTACATATGTCGAATTCTGAGTCATGGTACTAACAGCTACTCAACAGTTTGTCTGATCAAGATTTTTGGCTCTTCCAGCAGATGAGTCAGGCTACATGACTGAACCTCTTCTACGGTCCTTCCAGGACTCATACTTCTAGTCTGTGCACCAGTGGCTAGTCCTTCTGTGGAATTACCAGAAATGGTAACCAACCCCACTGAAACCAGGCTAGCAATTGTCTCAAATGACTTGCAGCCAATTCTTCCTCTGTTGTCAATTCCAGAGTAAGATTTTGAGACTCTCCTGAATTCAGCTCCTTTTACATATGTGCCTAACATCATCATTGATACCCCTGAAATAATGCCCTTTGCTCTTAATTGTTCCTTCCTTGCTAGGTTGGACTTGCTTCCAGAGTTCCTCTTCTAACTTGAACAATATTACAAGTTAGTTGTCTTGACCACCAAACTCACCATCAGCAACAGCATGCATTTTGAACTTCCCTTCACAAAATTTAAGAACCCAATTCACTGAGGCTTTATCAATAGCGCTGAATTCTTCTGATCTTGTGAACATCCTAGATTGGGATATCACGGCTTATGCTCTTTGCTTTGCTGGCCAAGTTCTTCAAAGTTGGGCCACAAAGCTTCCACTCTCCTGGCTTCCATCGCTCATTCTGCTTCAACTTCTGAAAAGCTCGTTGTTGTCACTTGCAGGATGCCATTAACTCCTTGCATGACTATCTCGTTTCTGGTGCGTCCCATAAGTATCTTCTACTGATGGCGTTAATAGGGGGCATGATTTGGTAATCCCCATCTAGTATACCCTGTTTGCTGCCAGCCCATATGTCCGAAGTTCTTGAAGCTTATCAGCTTGCACTTAAGACTAATCTTCTGGCTCTGGTACCACATCAAGATTACTCAGGGTTATTAGCTGACTGCCTCTTCATGTACTGTTGCTTCCCCCTCCACTCTGGGGTATTGCATTTGGCTTCTTCTGAAATCTCATTTCCCTTCCCCTAGTCGCTTTCTCACAGGGATCTGCGTCCACTCAATGAACTTGGTTTTTTGTAGGTTTAGCACTCGCTAGCATCCAATCTCACATAGATTTCAATGGGTTATTCACTCCTACTACGATCCATCCTCCCTCCCCCAAGAGGCGACATAGGCAGAATCATCCCCAAATCAAGGATAATCAATAAAAAATAAAAATTATAAAAATATATCAGTTTTTTCTGTGTGGTTTTAATAATCTTTTTTTAATATCTTTATCAGTCTTTTATTTTTATTTTGTTGCTTTTTTTCCATGAGACTTGACCTTGTTTTGGTTCAGAAATTCATATTCTTTATTTTTCCCCCAAACTGGATCCTAGGTTTTCTCAGACCTACCAGTTTTTTATGGTTCAGAGGTCCTTTTTTGGACTTGACCTAATCAATAGGACATAACCAACTTAATGGCTCAGCGGTCCTTCAAGAACTCTTCTTTTATTATTTCTTTCATCAATCTATCGCTTCAAATACTTAGCATGGACTCAGTTTACTACTCTTCCATCCAAGAGGTTCTTGATGGAGTAGGTGTCCATTGCCATATTGACAATAATCTCAAATGGACCTGACCACAATTCGTCCAGTTTTTTTCTTCTCCCAAAACTATGCATATTGCAATAGGCAACTCTTTTGCCTATTTAATATTCTGATAAGGCCAGTCAGTTCTTAATGTCCATTGATTTTGCTCATATTCTTTTCTTCAACCTAGTATCAAATGATTACAATTGCATCTCGATTAGGATATTTGTCAATCAGTTCAGGTACTGCTCAGCACTCATCCCTGATTTTGGTTCCTCCACTGAATATAAAATCAGCGGCAATTTGGCCTTCCTCCTGTATAGCAACTCAAACCTCATTTTTCCCATCGCCATATGATAATTGACATTGTAGGCACATGTCACTGAACTCAGGTACATTCCCCACAGGGAAGTTCTTCCTGCGACCAGCTTCCTTGGTGTCATGGCCAGCGTTCCATTAGCTCAATCCACCAGTCAGTTTGTCTACGGCCAGTAGGGTACAGATATGACTCCTTGGATACCCATTATCTCATTTAACCATGGGATTACATTCAACATAATATTTGTCCCATTGTTGCTCAGTAGGACCCGTGGGCATCCATGTCAGTATTAATCTTGATCCAGGATAAACTTTCCAGTACTGGTAGCGTCTACCTTCTCCAGGGCCTTCATCTCAATCCATCTTGTCAGTGATTGATCACAACTATTATGTACTTGACTCCCCCTGTGCTTATCATCAGCAGTCTCATCACATCGATGGACACTGTATGCCAAGCAAATCCAGGATGGGCCAGTAAGTGTCCAGTTTTGTTCTTATGTGGCTTGTGCAGCTGGCACTCCACACAACAAGCTAGATAGTTGGTGACATCATAGTTGATTGACTCCCAGTAGTAGTACTGGTGAATATAGTCAGTCATTTTTCTTAGGCCTCCATGCCCGACAACCTCATGAGAAGCTTGAACAATAGCTGCTCTTTCTAAAAGCTTTGGGAATAATAAACAACTCCCATTAATTATCTTAAAAACTTGTCCATCCATGGTCTCGGTGTTTTCCATTGCTTTTTGAAGTGCACCTTGGATTTCTCAGGGCTTGCTCCCAATTTCTCCATCAACCATTCTCTTGAATAACTCTTCCGCCTGCTGGTATACCATCTGGACCATTGGTAACTGTGATAAGCCATCTGCATTCTGATGAGAGGCCCCTGCTCAATCACCTTCGACTCTCAAATTGATCCCATTCTGATTGTCAGATTTTCCTAATATTGAGCTTATTGATCACATCTCTTGTGCATCCCAAGTAGTGGTCATCCTGAGCAAATACTTTCTGTTACTTTTTGAACAATTTGAGCACCTCCTCTTGCTGTCCTTCCATCAAATCAGCGAGTTGCTCTTGATCAACTAATAGGTTGACACTTGCAGTTACCCTGGCCATTAATTTCATCTCGTTGAGGGTCCCCAAAATCATGGAATTTCCTCAGTTTGGCCACTGGGATTTCTCGTTGCTTTCTAGGTCCAAAATTCAGGGACAATTAAACGACCTTCTAATATTGTATATATTATGTATATATTTTATATTTATTTTGCAATGGGATTTGTAACCTACAAAAAAGATTCAGAGGTCCTTCTTTTCCTCTTCATCCAAAACTGGGTCATAGGTATACTCTAACCTAACATTTATCATGGTTAAAATCTTATCCTCTTAAGTATAACCATCTATTTGGTTTAGTGGTCCTCTTCTGGGAATTGACCAAAATCTCAGGACATAACCATTTAATGGTTCAGAGGTCCTCTAGGAACATTGCAAGTATTTTCTCTTAGGCCCAATACTTCCAATTTTTTAGCATTGACCTTCACTATACGGCCAGCAGCGCTGTTTCTTCACGTATAGGCTACTCTTGCCGACTTTGGCTATACTCTTGAATATTTTCATTCATTAGGCCTTCAATCCTGACTGGTTATTTATCCAACAAGTCATAATTTCATCTCATATTTCATCGACTGATGCTTGAATCTTCATATTTCATTAGTCAACAGTTCCGTTTATTGTATAGATCATTTTTCTCCTAAACGATTTTTGGCCTTTGTGGCCATCCAAAATGTTGTAAATAAATCCACTGGTGGATCTGTAAACGATCCCTCAATTACACAGGATGATCTGGCCTCATTAGCTTCATCTAGTTTCGTCTTCAATTGATGAACTCATCTCCAGCAACTTCTGATAATTACTTAAGTGTTATTGAGTCAAACGATTCTCTTCACTATCTTGGATCAATCATTTCCTGTTTTGACTTCATATCTTCCTTGGTATGGCAATCCAATCCTCTTACTTGCTTGCTTCCTATTTCTACCAATGCCTCATCTAAACACTCATTCCTCAGGACTATTTAAAGCGGAAACAATTTCAACCTGAGTTAATCCTGCCGTTTCTCTGGACTACTTTAAGTGGACCCAATTTCAACCTGAGTTGGCCCTGCTAATCCTCTTCATCTCAGATAGATTTCAGGTGGAGCAAATTTCTTGCAGCACTATATAATTCCATATCTAGGATGCAAGTCCTTTTCCCAACACTTGATTATTTTTAATTCACTTCACTTAGACCTCCACTTCTTAGCTGGGTGCATGCAAATGAACGTGATCCACTTCACATTCTGTCTTCCTTATTGTCACTTTCCTCAGTAACTTATTTCCAATATTGGAAACATCTTCATATGACATCATGTCTCAATATCTTCTACTCAACTACACGCCTGTAGCGAGCACCACCTTTTAAAAATTTATGAGTTTGATTATTCCTGGCCAATAACCCCTATAAACTTATTACTTGCACATGTTTGGGTTTTTTGAAATCTGTCCACGCTTTATGATAGTTGATATAATTGGTTGATAATAGTATGTTGACTATTATCCAAATTTGAATGGAAGTTCTGGATCTCAGCCCAACGCTCAGCCAGTATTTCCTCTCAAAATACTTGTGATGTTTTGAAATAGGGATTTTTCCCTCATTCTGTCTAACCTAATCTTCTCTTAGATTCCCATTAACAGTTTCTTCAGTTCAACATACAGTCGGCAGCAATTTCTGATTTGATTCTGCTTCTTCTCTGGATCTCCACTCAGATCCTTACTCTTTTACCTAAAGATTCTCCCAATTATTGCACACAGTAATAATATACCTGAGAAAAAATAGAACAAATGAATGCTGATAAAGTAAACTGAGCTGGTATATCTACTGTATACTATGTACTGTTTGTTATTATTAGTGAATTCTAGGGAACTTATAGTGGGGGATTTAGCGCCCAACCCTCAGTTGACACCTCTTCAGTGAAACGGCAGCTGTTGCCATTGAATCACCCATCCTCATCTTAACAGCGATGGTCTTCCCCATCCTGGCTAGGATTCCGTCATTTGAAGTCCTCAAGACCTAAAATGAAAAGAGTCAGAAAATTTGTCCCTAACGTTTTCCTCTCAATCCAAGTGAACCAACCATATTTGGCAAGCTACCTGCTTAGGTAATGGGACTTTTTATCCATTAAGGCATGTCGCAAACCAACTGATTAACTGCTAGTTGCAGGCGGCATCACTTGCCTCACAACTTACTTCTTAAATTCCCAATCATTTGATGATAAAACCTGACTGATCCCAAATTGGTACATCAGATAGTTAATTGACTATCAGATACCTTATTTTGTCAGCAACTCTGCTAACAAGATCTTAAGCTTCTGTATAGATTAATCCTCAATGGGTCTAACCAGGCGAGTAACCTAAAATCCCCCAAACATAGTTACCCTGAAATCAGGGTCAACTGATTTCTAATTCACCTTGCATTAGGGAATTATTTCCTAGCAATTCCTAGTAATTTAGCCATCTGGGAATATGGGCAAAAATACCAACATGGTGTGCGCTGCAAAGCTATACCACAAGGGAACTAGTTGTTAGGGAAATTGTAAGTCCAGGGTAACGTCCCCTGTGTGTAGATTGGTCGCTCTTCCTGTTTCTGAGTAAAATTTGGCCGAAGAAGGCAGCTGTACCCCTCGTCACCCATGGCGACCTCACCCACATGGTAGATGAGCGCTGGGTAACAGCCCTCCCTCTTCAGATCCCTCCCTCAGTACCTATCACTCACCTCACCCAAATTCATTAGCTGGATTAAGGAAATTTGTTCCAAGATCACTGAATTGAAGTTGATTGGTCCAAACTGACAGAAATCAATTCTGACAATGGAAACCTCATAATCAAAGAGGGACTAAGATTGAATTATCAGGTGGAATCGCCAACAGTTTTGATTTGGCCAGTAGAGCAATTGTCAAAACTAACCCCCTCTTGAAATTGTCAGGATGATCCCTGGCATGCAGGTAGTATCATTGGACACCATCGATTATAGTTTGAAGTCACATCCAGCAAATTGGGAGTTGCAACTGATGCAATGCTTTTGACTGAACAAATGTCCTAGAGACTGGGCATGGGTGGGTTGGGCATCCCAAACACGTTCCAAAATAATTGAGACTGCCCCTATGTGGGTTGGCCATGGGAGATTCCCATTGCTTTTCAGGCCAGATGCCATCCCACTAACTGCTGGAAATGCAGTTGAGACTCAGTTCAGGAATTTGAGGTCAAACTGACAGTGACTTGGCCTGCCACCAAATTCTTCAATGTCAGTTCCTATTGAGCTTATCTGCACCATCCCCAAAAAATTCGCTGGTTAGGTTAAACTTGAGGGACCCAATCCCAGATTATTCCCACATTAATCGACCACTATTTAATCAGTTGCATCACACTGAGTAAATTGTTGGTCAATTTTCTTTCTTTATTTTCCATTAAAAAATCCTTCCCCAACTTTAGTTTTTATGTTGAAAAATAAACCGCTTTTCCCACTGGTATTACAACACCCCTCAGGGTTTATGGCCATATTCATCTGGTATTTCATTATATGTCTGTACATGATTATGGTTCATCGGTAATTATCAGCAAAACTCCTTTCAAATTTCATAACCATCATACTAGCAGTAGTGCTTTTGGCATTCTGGTTTGCCATTTGGGTGCTTCAGCACTATGGCTGGCAGGCTGGTGTAATTATAACTTGCTGTTTACATACAGAAATTGTAAACAGTGCACCACAAAAGATACCAGAGCCAAAGTAACCTAATGCAAGGGTAGATAACGCAAAATAAAGAGTTGGTAACAGGTAAGCAATAACACTTGGGTGGGCCCCACAGAGGATCCCATAACCAAGCAAAGATCTGTGCTGGGGGGTTTGGGCGCCTCAGTCTGGAAAGGACCAAGGTACCTAAAAGTGCACTTGACCTTGTAGATAATTTTGTGAAAATCGAAACGCCGATGTTATTGAAGACCTCCCCAAGGAGGGCTGTGCAAGGTCACATCAGTAACCATAAATTTAAATAAATGTAAATGACTAAGGAAATCTTTGATTTAGAGTTGACCAATGGGAAATTTTTTCTTGAGGAATCATACTTAAACAATTAGGGGGAATCATCAATTGGTGGAAGTGGTGCTAAGCCCAAGTGCACCAATAAGCGCACACTTCCATCAGCCAGGGTACTATAGCTCAAGATTGACCAAACTTGAGTTGTTGAATGAAGGCAAGGCTGACCCAAGTTATAAATTTGAAAATTGAATGGGTTTAAAACCCTCATTTGCTGAGCAATTGGATTGAACCATCATGATTTAGAACATGGCAGGGGCGTTTTAATGCCCTGGCTGTAATGGCAGGATGAGCATCACGCACATTCCCAGGACCAACCTGTGCATATTTAGTCTGTACCCAACATTAGTCCAAAGTATGCTTAAGGTCAGGGAGGCCTGCCAACTTCACCTTTTTGGCCTCCTGATGTGCAGATTTGTCCTTACTGTTGGTTCCCACAATTATTTCATCATTAAAACATGACAATGGGGTCTGTTTTTGATGAGTTTGCCTTCAACAACATAGGGAAAAAAAGACCTCTTAACAATAAAGAAACAAAACTTAATAACAGGGAAGGCGTTGGGACCATCTAGTACTAAAAAAAATAATAATAGGGAAGGCACCCCAGAGAAGCGATGCTCTCTCTTGTTGCCAGCGGGAACGCCACTATGGGGAGGGGGAGGGAACGTGTGAGGGGGCCGTAGCCACAATTGAACATGTGTGGAGGAAAGGGTCCAATTTGATGAATCAAACTGGGAACCAGGATGAGACCAGCTGTCAGCAACGCGGTGGGAGGTATCCAAATATCCACACCTGAAAGTGGTCCACCAAATGGGACCGAAATCTGTGGACAACTTCTGGGAGGGTGAGGGTGGAGCCTGCGATGGCATCCAAGACAATAGTGTGGATAGTCCACATGGCGATTGCAACCACCAGAGCACGGAGGGAGGGTGGAAGGGGGGAGGTCATTGATAAAGCAAACATATCTCTTGACAGACTGAAGGGATGTGATTGATCCTGGCCAAGCAGACGTTGAACTTCGCGCCATATCACTCTAGAGGTAAGACACTTCTCCAGGCGGTGGAACAGCGTTCCATACTGGCCACACACGACGCAGGATGAGTGTAAAGCGTTAGAGCGCTCAGTCATACGGTACACCCACCTCAGGCAGCACCACACATGGGAACGGATTTGAGGCTGCAACAGAGGATGTTGTGCATATTTCCAAATAGTCTTCTGAGTTTCAATGGAGTAAGGGATGTCCATCATGTCCAGGTAGTCCACCTTGGATAGGACATGGGGCCATGTGGGGATCACGCCATCTTGGATGGGTAGCCCCTGTACCTCTTGTGTGAACTGAGAAGAGGGGCGGCCTCTCTGGGCTGTGTGTCCGCTAGTACAAAATCTCCACTCAGCGCTCCGCATGGAGAGGAGGATTCGTTTGTAGTGGGTTTTAGTCCCGTGAGGACCTGTAACCGATGGGTGTGAAGCCAGGTATTTCATCAAGGAGTGATGGTTCAATGGATTGTTAAGGCCCAAGGCGCGGGAGAAGTTGGAGAGGGCTGTGCGGGACCTGTGTTGGGAGGGGAGCATAGGGGCAGTGACGGCCGCAATCCAGGTGCCCAGGATCTTGGCATCATGGGCTTAGAAGTCAAGCAGGCCCATGCCACCATGATGATGAGGGCCAAACATGACCTCTAGCCGTACTGGAGGTGGGTGGCCTGACCAAAGCCATCCTTGCAGAAGGGCATACAAGGATTTGAAAAAGCCTGGGGAAAAGGGGATGGCGTGGGCTCCAAACCAGACTTTGGAGAGGAGCATAGAGTTGGCTAAAACAACCCTGCCAGCAAGGGAAGTAGGGTGGTCTCTGAGGGAGGCGATGCACTTCGTCACGTTGTCTAGAATACGACTTTCCATTACTGCTGAAGCGTACCCGCCTGCCTCCACCCACACGCCCAGATGGTGGACAGGCCCTACGGTAGGGCGTGGCACAAAGGGGAGCACTAGTGGGGCGGTGTGGGGTGAGCAGGGAGGGCGAGCACGTGTATGAGCAGATGGGCTGGGCTGGGCACTGGTCGCTGGGGCCCAGCAGGTTTGATACCGACCAAGGAGGATGATTTTGGTTTTGGAAGCGTTCAGTGCAGCATTACTTACCTAGGAATACTCCTGGATAAGAGCTTCAAGCGCGCGTGCGCCTTTATTATTAGACACCCCAACCACACAGTCATCTGCAAACGCCATCATCTTGACTGGGGCTTGGCCTGGTACATGGACCCCAGTGAGTTGGGCATTCACGTTTCGAAGTAGTGGGTCAGGGCTGAAGTTGTATAAGAGTAGGCTAAGGGGGTCCCCTTGGCGTAAGCCCCTTTGAGGGCGGACTACTTCCATTAGGAAGCCAGGGCCACGCACTGCCATTGTTGCAGATTCGTGAGCAGCATTACCCAGTTGATGAAGCGAGGGTGCAAGCGGAATTGATGGAGGCAGGCCCTGAGGTATTCCCAGTTTACTATCATAGGCCTTCTGTTGGTCCAAAAATACAAGTGCCCCAGAGGCTGTGGACTGGCATGCGTTAGCCACAGAGTGCACGTTGTCCCAAATTGACCTTCTGGGTATGAAACCAAATTGTTCTGGGGAGATGGTGGCAGATGCTACAATCCCTAATTGGTTAGCCATGAATTTAGTTAAAATTTTTGTATTTTGTTAGTTAAAGAAATAAGGTGCCAGTTGGATAGATCTAGCTTGTCCCCTTTCTTGAAGAGTGTGACGGTGAAGGCCTCTTGTCCTCATGGTAGAAGGCGCGTTTCCAGAAGGCTCTGGTTAAGTGAGGCAAGAAGCAGTGGGGATATATTTGAAGTACTTTTTATAGAATTCATATGGAATGCCATCTGGGCCTGGGCATTTCCGATTTGGTGCACCGCGGATGGCTGTCCATAGTTCATTCAGAGTAATCAAATTCATTATTTCTAGGTATCAGGAAATGGTGCAGATGTGGGTTCAGTCAAAAAATTCTGCCACTTCAGCTGGCTGAATTGGATCAGATTGGTATAGCTCAGAGTAATACTTTTGTATTTTGATTGCCACTTCAGCTGGCGTATCTGCAACGGAATCATCCAATCTTCGCACCTGTGTGCAGGCCATGCTCTGGCGTGGTGCAAAAAAAAAAAAATTAAAAAAATATGCGGTGCACTTTTTGCCCTCTGTAATGCGTTTGGCCCTGTACTGAACACAAACCCAATGTTTGTATTGCCTTTTGAGCGCGTTGAGGTGGGCAGCTGCTTCCGCCCACTTCTGGCCCCATGCAGGGCTGTAGCCTGTAGCTGGGATGTTGGACTCCAGGTGTGCCAACTCTGCAAGAGCGCGCGAAATGATGGCTGATGTGGCTTGTGAGCATCAGGAGGAGAGGTGGCAAGAGTGGCAGATGGTATCCTCTTTGAAGGCTGACCATATGGAGATGGGGTCCACAAAAAACGGTGTAACAAACTCTTTTGCCAAAGTTGCTGATTCTACCCAAGTGGAAAATCCTGGTGACGCAAGTTCAGGAGGGCGGAGTTTGCACCAATGTGGGGCCTTAGCCACTGTGACAGGTAAGTGGTAGGTTATTGAGACCAGCCAGTGGTTGAAGAATTTAATTTTTGTTGTTTGGAAGTGGGAAATGTGAGATTAAAATTTTGCTAGCGTGAGGATAAGGTCAATGCGGGTCATGGACCTTGATTGGCCGTTGTGGACATGGGGGCGCATCATGCTTTTGAGCATCTGGGCTTGCCGCGTCAGCACATCTATTAACCCAAGGGTGGCCTTTAGAACGCGAAGTTCTACATGACCCTGGGGGGCATTGGAGGAGGAAGGCCAACGGTCTGTGGGTGTGTTTAGCCAACAGTTCATGTCACCGACTACAAAAGGGTCTGGGGGTAATGGGAGGGATTTGACCAATGAGAAAAATTCCTGACGCTCTCATGCACAGGTTGGGGCATAGATGTTGACAATAGCGTGTACCACATTGGCCCACGAGAAGGTGACAATGAGGACTTGGCCATTGAGGAAGGTTTCTGACAATAAAAGTTTGAAAAAATTATTTTTCCAAATTAGCACCCCACAGTGCTCTGACCAAAAGGATAGGGAAGGGAGGAGCATGGTTTTCCAAGCATCCTCGGAACCTCGCAGACAGTGGGACTCCTGGATGGCCAGGATATCCATGAATAAATTTTTTTGTAAAAAACTCAGTTTCCTAGCCTGGGATGGCGAGGCCTTGAGTCCAGCGATATTCAACATCCCTAAAGTGAAGGTTTCCCCCATTGCACCCTAGATGTGAGGGGGTGGGCACCTGGGCCCACTAGCCTCCTCTAGATCCCCATGGGCCCTCACGGCAGCATGGGTATTTGCAGCAACGCTATTGGTAGTTTTGTTAATTTTAGCAGAAAGGTTCAAGTTGGCTTTTGCCTTTGCTTTTTGTTTCCCTGACGTCAAACAAATTTTTTGCATTGTGGATGAGTTTGGTGCACCAACGTTCATGTCAAAGAAATTATCAGGTAGGTTGGACCCCAAATTGGTTTCAACCAGAGCTTGGTTGCAAAGATCAGGTGAGATCAAGTCACTCATTGGATCCTCAGATTGGGTGGCCCAATTGGCATGGGCTTCCCAATCTGATTGGTTGAGGGATTTCCAAGTTGCTTCCACTGCAAAGGTTTTGATGTCCTCCTGGCATTGGGAGTGTGGGATAGCGGTGGTGACTTTGGCCGCTTCCTTGGCTGCAGCCCTGCGGGCCTGCTTGGCCTTCTTCCACTCTTGCAGGGAGATAGGTTTCACCAGTAGGTACAGCCTTGTGCTCCCCATGGGAAAGCCTCTTTGGTGCTTGTGGTTGGTTCGTAGTGCACCTCTCCACTGGCCATGGCCGCCAAGGGGTGCTCTTGGAATGTGATGCCCTCCTTGGTGGGGCATGCATGTGCCTTATGGCTGAATGCATCACAGTGGGTGCATATGGGGGGTGCACTGTCCTTGGTTACCCGGAAAGGGTGGGTGGTATGCCCTTCAATATTGATATATGTGGAGTGCGGGATCTGGGTTAGGTCCTTTGCAATCTCCTTGGTTGGAGTCAGAACTGCAATGGCTTTGCTGGTGCACAGGTGTGGCATCAGTGTAAAGAGTTGCATCTCAAAAGATTGTATTTCGTCATATACGGTGAGACCATCTTTCAGGTGCTGCTCCAAAATGGCACGTTTTACCATAGTAGGCAAAAAGTCAAACGTGAGGAAAATTTGGTTGGATCTTGTCCATCTGGTGCGTTTGGTTTCAATGACCCATTGCCCTTCAGGAAGGTTGATCACTACACACACCACAGTAGCTTCGTCTGCTGCCTCCTTGTTTTTGAAACTGAGGTCTAGCCAACCATGTGACATGGAGTGAGGTGTAATGTACTCGCGGTCGGGAAAAAAGTGTGCACATCCCCACAAAAAAATCCTTCCTATAAAGCTGTTTGTTGGATGTCCAGAAACACACAGACTCTGTATTCCATTGCCGAGAGTGGTTGGGAGTGCAGCGTGTTGATGTACTGGTTGCCTCGCACTTGCCAAGTGAGGATTTCTGGGGAAATATTGACCTCCAGTTTTTTATTTTTCTCTATTCTGCCAGTTTCTCCGGGGCGTTTTTGAACGTTTGAGGCTGTGGGCCTACCACCTGCTCCTCTTACCTTACTTGCCCAACTGCTCCCTGACATGGGCGCAGACTAATCTCCTCTGTGAGATTATCAAACTATAATCAGACTTGAATTGTATAAGTTGCAAAAGTGATTGCAACGAGATAGAAAAGTTTCATCTCTTAACAATAAAGTTCTGCTAAGATATTCTTCTTCCTCTAATGTTTTTATAAGTACTTTTTATGTGTACTAAGCTGCACTTAAAAGGGATAAACAGAGGAGTAATTATTTAAATGAGGATAAAGGAAATGAATCACCAAAGTCAGGGTATTTTTAATTATAGTAGTAGTTCAACTGACTGCAAATTGAGACGCTGGCGAATGGCCATAATAAAATATAAATATTGTCAAATATTTTACACTGGTGGAGGGATATGAGAGGGTAGTAGAATTGATCCTGGCAATAGTTTAATAGGAACGCCAGTGGGATTTAAGGATCTGATTTACTGTAATAGTCTTATATAAATTGATGCGCCAAGGCCAAGCACCATAAGTAATCAAAGATAATTTGGGTGACTCTCTATGAAGTCATAGGCCATGCGCTGAGGACTTATAGTTTTAGATCAAATCCTATATCTAAGTACAAATTAAAATACTTTTTAAATAGATATATCTCATAAATTGATGGTTGACCAAACCAGCTTAAACATTTCCCCCACTTTTATCAAGCATCAGGTAGCAAAGATGAGTGGGGCTTGATGTTTTATTGAATTTTGGGGCCAGAAGGCCAGAATGCGGATAGTAAGCTTTAAAAAACTTAGCATGCATACAATTTATTAGGTATCCCTTTGTTGGATCTTTCAAAGTATAGGCGTATGTTGGCCCCTTCTCTATGATCTCAAAAGGGCTTTTTTAAATGGGTTCTAATTTGTTAGTTCTCTCAAAAACATAATTCTATAATACCAAACCAATTTTCCTACATTGGGTGTACGCAAGGTCTGGTGGTCCTGGTTATCTTGATCTCAAGCTTTTGTTTTCTTAGCCATTACTTTGGAATAATCAGAGCTCAGTATTTTAATAAGGTTCTTGCAAGTTTATAAATGTATTGACTAGAGCTAATACTCTCATCTGCCACATAAGAATACAAAAGTTGGGCAGCGTCGGCTGTTTCTCATGAAGTAATGCAAATGGAGAGTGCTCTGTGGCTGATTGATACACGATGTTATATGCAAGTATGGCGGAAGGCAAAATAGATTCCAACTAGATGCTTTGCTGGTGACCAACTTATGCAGATTTCCCATATGTAACATTCACCAAATTGATCATGCCATTGGTCTCAGGGTGATAGGGATTAGATTTTACCCCATGTATGCTATTAGATTGTTAATCTTAAAAATTATTTGTGACATAAAAATTGGTTCCATTATCCATCAGCAGAAATTGGGGGCATCTGAACTAATAAATAATATCTTCCAAAATTTTCTGTGGCCATGGCCCCTGAGATTCTGACTACTTTTTCCTCCACCCACTTGGTGAGGTGATCTATAGCTACAATTATATTTTAAGCTGTCCAAAGATATTAGTCAACGGGCACATGACATCAAGAAAGATTGTATGGCATATAAAGTTAGCTTAACTAGTCAACAAAATGTGGCCTTTTGATAAGGCGCTTTTGCTTGGCACTTTTGACAACAGATAAGAGTCTCATAAATATAAAATGACATAAAACCCTAAAAAATGCTTATATCATAATTGTTCTTGCATTTTCTTAGATTGACTATGCTTGTCACCTTGTGGTCTGCAATAATCAAGTCAGTCCACTCAGTGGGATGAGGAAACACAACATTTTGTTAATCAATAATCTTATAAATTTTCACATCTTAAATGAAAGTATTTTTTCAGCTTTTCCAGTTTGCATTAAACCTCTTCAAGTTAATTATCTTTTTGCTGAGTTATCATTTTGTCTTATATTTCATTGTCCTTATCAGCTAGTAATGCTACCATAGGCAACTGTGACAGTCCATCCACGTTTTGGCGCTTGATACCAGGGCAATGCTGAATTTTGAAATCATAAGCTTGTAACTAAAATGCTCAGCAGGTGTCATGGAAACAGCAGAAGAAGTTTAGACCGGACTGCCAGTTGGGGTGTGTAAGCACCCAAAAAGCGATCCAGAATGGCAGAGGCATTGTCAACCAAATGACGTTGTATGGAGCTGGGCATTGGAAAATGATGATACGTTGATGTAGGACAACAGTGAATATGATCCCAAGAACAAAACAAATTGAGGCCACCCCAGACCCTGGAGGTCTTACTGCAGGGGGCGGAATCACAGAAATAATTTCAATAAGTTCACCAGTATACAGGGTTGGTTTGACTGGGGAGACAAGGAGGCGGATTTTTGCTTGAAGATGGTGGACATACTCCCACAAGATCCCAGTATACTGTTGTCAAAAGTTCATAACAAAAGGGTTAAATTTCCATAAGTATCTAGCTCACTGAATCCAATCTATGATGGTTGGGGCCATAGTGACCATGAGTACTGTTAGAGCCCATCTGGTGTACAGACCGACGGACCACCAGGTAAAAGACATTGGGGATGCGGCCAGAAGTTAATCAACTAAATAAAAATTAATTGGTTTTTTGGCGAAATTTTATTGAAAAGGAAAAGGAAGAAAATCAACCAACAATTTTCTCAGTGTAATGCAACGGATTAAATAGTGGTCAATTGGTGCAGGGACAATCCAGGATCAGAACCCTCAATTTCAACCAAACTGACGAATTATTTGGTAATGAGGCAGATAAGTTCACTGAGAACTGACATTAAAGAATTTGGCAGTGGGATGAGTTGCTGTTGGTTCAACCTCGAACATCTAAACTGAGGCTCAGCTATGTTTCCAATGGTTGGCGCAACAGCGTTTGTCCTGATGAGCAGTGGGAACCCCCTAAGGCCACCCCATGTAGGGGCGGACCCATTTGGTTGGGAATGGGTTCAGGACGCCCAACCTGCCCATTCCCGGTTGCTGGGCCATTCATTTGGTCAGAAGCATTGCATCAGGCGCAAAGCCCAATTTTCCAGCAGGGAGCTTTGAACCCTCGTCGATGGTGCCTGATGCTGTTACCTGCCCATTGGGGATGATCCCAATGATTTTGGAAGGGGGTGATTTTTTCAATTGCAGTGTTGGCCAAATCAAAACTGTTGGCAATTCTGGCTTATAGATCAATCTTCATCCCTTTTTGACCATTTGAAATCTGAACATCAGGCTGATTGCCACTCAGTTTTGTTCCAATCAATTTCATTTTGGTGATCTTGGAGCAGATTTCCCTGATTAGATGTAATACTTCTGCTGAGGTGAGTGTGGGCACCAGGGGAGGGATCCAAAGCGGAAAAGCTGTTACCCACCGCTCATATACCATGTGGGCAAGATCGCCCTGAGTAATGAGGGGTACAGCCATCCTCTTCGATACCTTCTTGCTCAGAAATGGGAAAATGGCCTGATCAACGCCCAGGGGATGTTCTCTGGGACTTGCAGCGGGCCAGCCGTCCTTCCAGCTCTTTCAGGTTATGCAAACAGCTTAAATACACATGATCTATTACTGCAATAAAGTGGACCCCATGGATTCAAATGCAAAGTTATTTACAAGCATAAATGATGGTTAAGTACTCTTTTTCAGTTACTGTGTAGTTCTATTAATGCACATCCAATGTCTGACTACAGTAAGCTGCAGGGTGGTCCACTCCGTTAGAATCTATTTTAAACAACACTGCCCCTATGGTGGTGAGTGAGGCGCCCGTTTGAATAATAAATGGTTTTAAAGTTTGGGTACAACAAAATGAAAGCTTGGGTGAGACATAGCCATAGGTGATAGAAAGCCAGTTGGCAATCCGCCATCCATTCAAATGGTACCCCCATCTTATGAAGGTAAAATAACGGCTCATCAAAATTACTTAAATTCTTTGCAAACTGGTGATAATAGTTAACAAACCCTAATGATACTTGAATATTGGTATTACTACTTGTCTGGGACATCTTTTCAATTTTCAACTTTGGAAGGCTGAGGCTTTAAGCCTTATTTGTCATTGACAAACCCCAGATACTCAATTTTTTCACATAAGAAATTACATTTATGAGGTTTGATTTTCAGATCAGCTTTGACAAACCGTCAGAAGACTTTTTCTATATGCTGCAGATGTTCCATAAACGCTTTGAAAACATTTATATCATCCAGATACACTAATACTTGGTAAATTCTTTTAAATTTCCTAAAGTTCTATCCATATCACGCTAGAACATAGCTGGGGCGTTACACAGCCCTTGCAGCATCCTTGTGGATTGGTATAGACCTTGAGAAGTAGTCATTATGCACTTCTTTTGTTCCTTTTTGGCAGATCAATATGCCATTATACAGAGATCAAATCCATAGCAGAAGAATATTGTGTGCCATCCTAGTGGTCTAATGCATCATTGATGAGAGGAAGCGGATAAAATTATTTTTGGGGATTGTGTTGAGTTTGTGGTAGTCTTGCATGACTTGATTTGATCTAACCTTCTTTTTGTTTACCAAAACTGGGGCGGCCAAGGTCTCTTGGAAGGCATTAACAACCCCTGCTGTACCAGATGATTAATTTCTTGATTGATGACTTCATTCGCCACCTTGAAATGCTGATAGAATGGAGGCAGATTAGCAAATGATCCACAGTGTCAATTTGGTGTAATACATCATGGGCACACCCTAAATCATAATTTTTGGCAATAATCATACTATACTTATCAAATAGGCTAAAGCTTGATTTTTTATTTCTGTTAACCCGGAGAGATGTTCTTTGGGTACCAGGAAACATACCAATTGGCACTCATTGCCTTCAATCCACAGTTCATCCAGATTTCCAAAATCATGGATGCTGGATAATTCTTCCATTTGTAAGATATGAACAAAAATGGCGATCTGGTGTCACTTGAATTTTAAAGAGTAAGGATACAATTTATCTAACAGCACCTGAATTTCGCCATGTTCCAATAGAATAAGACCAGTCATGGTGACAAGTCCTAAATGAGAACAGACAAATGGGGCATTTATCTAACTGTATAAGCCTTGAGGGACATGTAAAGTTATTTCAGTTCCCATGATAACTCGGTAACCTGGTGGAATAATTAGATTCTGATTAGCTCATACTGGGATACCCTTGAAAATCAACAATCTGGTAATAATTGCTAAGTATGTGGTTGTAGCTGCTGATATCCAATTGGCGCTATACCATTTTTGATTACAAGGTTAAAAAACCCTTGTCTCCAATCCATTTGGCCTCATCCTTCTAGTTATAAATTAACAGAAGGGCTTGTCCTAGTAACTCAAGCATATTTTCTTCAAATTAGCTTTTACTCCATACTTCCACATAAACGAGGTCCAAATCAAAAGGTTGTAATTATGATTATGGAAAACAATACCAGGAGCGTAGGTCAAAAAAGAGTTGAAATGCAGTGGTAACGCTCTATATGCTCCTATAGAGGTGGTAGCTTGAGGTCCAGTGGTACCATGGATTTTTGATAATTGATGTCCAGAGCAATCCCCAGTTTCTTCACTAGCCAAGTAGACACAACATTAATAGGGGCACCACTGTCCACAATATCTCGCACTTTAACTTGTTTACCATAATATTCTTGTATGTACACTCAGTAAAATAAGCATTAGTAGGGTTTAATGTGAGGACATCCAAGTTATCCACTTGACTTAAATCAATTTAAAGTTCATCACATAATTGAGGACTAGATTCTCCCAAAGGCTTAATGGTTACAGTTCCTTGGACCCTGATCAACTTATGACCTCACTTGATGGGAAGAAAAGCTCAAGAGTTTTAACAGGTAAATGTACAGCTTTGATATTATTTTTTCCTTTTCTTTGGCGTCAGTGTGATCAAACTTTAGTTAACCAAAGCTATGATATCTCTTGCTATCGCCAGAACCTCTGAAGGTGGAGCAGCGTCATTATCCTTTCATCTCACAGAAGGAGATTTTGAAGAGTTGTTCTTACCTGGGATCTTGTTAGAGGAGGCGGAGATAGAAGATCTTAATTGTACTCAGTCCTTTCTTTTCCCAACTCTTCTTTATCTTAGGGTTTATAGAATAAATGGAGGGCTTAAAGTCCCGTTTAGGGAAACTATTAACATAGTGCCCTAATTTCCCACACAAGTGACAAGTAATAAGGCTACTATCTGGCCTCTCAATATGAGGCCCATACAGCGGATGTAAATCTTTTTTTACGGAGGGGGCCTGAGGCCATGGTTCATGAAGCTCTCAAAGAGTTTTGTTGGGTGCCCCAAAGGTGATGGCGCATCACCAGAGATAATCTAACATATGTGTGATATTGTTCTCCTTTTTTAAGACAGTAATCATAACTTAGCATAATCTCTTATAAGGCTCACAAGGATGATGGATGGCTATCTGAGAATCAAAGTACTTTATAATACTAACTCCAGCTAATATATGAGCTTCCAAATAAAACCACTCCGTGAAGGTTTTAACTGTTTTGTTCTTATTAAAACAGATATCAAAGACTCTTTTTCCATGTATTCATCTGATCAGCTCCACCAAACTCTTTGATAAGCAAATCTTTGGCGTTAAAGTAGGTTATGCCAATCTTTTGTAGTTTAGGCATAATTAACCCCTGTATCTCTGGATACAGCAAGTTCATGAATTTAGCTAACTTAGCATTTTCCAGCGCTCTGCCATAATTATCTCAAAGAGGATGTTAAATTTGTGCACATGTGCCTGCTTATCAAATTTTGCAAATCAATAGGGTTAACATATAGTTGATGTCCATAATTACAGTGATGAAGGGCCTGCGTTGCTCTTACATAATTTTCAAGTAAATGGAAAGAAGGAGTAACTCATCCTGGAGCGGCCATACTGGCTCTTGGGAGGACACCGCAGTTACATGAGCGTAGGTAGTGGTTTTATGTTGCTCCTGTGGTAAAGGAGTTTCATGGATAATAGATATAATGTTCCTTTGGAGGAGTAATAGTACTATCCATGAAAGTAGACTCTCTAGGGCCAAGTTTTGAAATAAAAAAGGTAGGTATATTTCTCATGCTAAGCGCCTGCTCGCCTTATCAATTTGGGTTCCATTGTAATTCTTTCCCAGTCATTAATATATAAATCCAAAGGCGGGTCACTAGGATCTCCTGGTGACACTTAAAAAGGCCGCTGTTAATCTCAGTTTTAAACTGATCCATCAACAAGATGGCCATTGGCGTTCCACCAGTATCACGTTCTTAACTCGCCAAATTTTTTGATTAGTGGCCAGAAGGTCCGCTTTCAATTTCAAGTTTTCAGTTCCTAAGGCTTGCAGATTCTGACCCTGATTTCTCAGGTCTAGCCGCAAGGAGACAATTTTCTGATTTAGATCATTCTCATAGTTGAGCGCTCTATCCAAGTCCATATCCAGGGTGTCCAGGTGGCAGCGATAGGCACTTCCATCTGCTGCTAATTCTTTTACTAAAAGATTGTGATCTTGTAATATCCCCTGATAGCTGGCCCACATAGCTATTTTAAGCTTATACTTGATAAATTGCATTTGCGTTATTATTGGTGGCCTCATGGTTGGCTGTTTTAGACTCAGTATGTCATTCCACCTCAACTTATAGATAATCCTCTACCTGAGTACAATGATGGATGATATCAGCAACCCATTGGGGGTTACCTCACAATTATTCAGAAGATCCTTAATATATATGACAAATCAGCATTAAGCTGGGCAGCAAGTCCTTCCACCCTCTGATGGGATTTTTGAGTATGCTGCCAATTAACCATAATGACTGCCTGAAGGTCACAAAAGCATCATCAAAACAAACAAGTAAGAAAGAATCCCGTTTTTGGGCCTCCAGAATTGTAACTATTCTGCTGATATCAATATGCTGATGAGCAATAATCTAACGTACTTGGCAGATAGATGGATGTACATATCTAGCTATCAAGTCCACAATTTGATCTTTGGTGCAAGTCTTCTGACAATCCTGCTTATGATCATCTCACGGAAAAGTGATAGTTGTCATATAGAGTTACTTGATGATTATACTTATGAAACATGGCCATCTGGCCCTTTATTAACAATTTTGGTGGCCAGGTGATAGCCGTTGTTAAAATCCAAGCAGCTAGATAGTTGCTCACTTTTGAACCCTGATTTCAACAGCACAGATGTTTGAACACTTGCGGTAATTGTTTGATAATATATAAACTGGGGCAATAAAGGTATAAAGACTTTATCATGGTTGATTGCCAAAAAGCCATGATGAGTAAATTGTCTAACGCTTTGTAGGTGCTTCTTCGTCTTGAAGATACTTTGATACTGGTAGGGAACACTTTCCCTATTCTCTTCTCGCAGAGCCAAGTGGAGACTTAATAACAATAAATTAAGGATATCTGATCCTTACACCCTTATTCCAAGAGTAATGTTATACAACCAATGTAAAAAAACTAAGATATTTATCAAGTTTGAATATTTTTTTATTATGGAATATTTGATGGTTTTATAGTAAAAATTGACACACAGCGTTTCAGCTGTCTTCTGAGAATTATTTGCTCTCCTATACTGGTTTGACCCTCAAGTTTTAGCCACCAAATATCGTCAGGTATCTTTGACTTAATTTTCTTAGGTATTGCAACCCTCAGCTGTTTGGTAACCAAATCTGGTTTTAGAAACCAGAAACTAATTGTATTGGCCAATGATGATCCTACCATTCACTTCCAGTATAGAACACTTAGGTAGTTTCTGGTGACTCCCCATCCTTTTACTCTGAATGATTCCTAATAATTTGATTATTAAGTGTTGTTCCTTCATCAATTTCATACTCAATATCATCAGGGATGATTCCTGACGTGAATATATTTAGTTGGCAACCTCTGCCAAAGTATTAGATTGTTTACTGCAATAATTTAACTATTGGTTGGTGTTCCCTCATTAAATTTATGCTCATTATCATTAGAGGTGATTCCCAACAATAATCTCTCTAGTTGGCAACTGTTGTCGAGATATATGATTGTAACTAATTGTCAAATTCATTAATTGGTCAATAGGTTGGACAATGTGGTCAACTGAAATTCCAACATATTCCCCCTTTTGACCAGATTATACAGTGGAGGATAAAACCCTTGGGGATGGAAGTTGCCTCAGCTTGTGCATGTATTTGGATATATCTCAATGACCTCAACAGAGTTCAGCTCTTTCCGCAATCAACGCCCATATGCTCTGCTCAGCTTGATGAATTCTTGTCCTTAGTTTTAGCCTGCTGCCAAAACTTCTTGAGAATTATTCATGCAACATCATGCCACGCCAATCCCATCTCCACATAATTACTAAAAGATGAACTGTTCCATATGTAAAAACCCCAGGATGGGTCCCAATGGCATCTTACCATTCAACCTGTACCAACCCCAGGACAGGTCTCAACATCTTGCTAATAAGGAATAGTTCGGCAGATCTAGTTTCATCCCGTCATGATCCTGCCAACGCTTGGAACTTGTTCCTGTTATTGTCTTTCCCTTCCTCCATGCTTGGTAGGTGTAAATATTGCCAGATTCATCACTACTCAAAGAATAAAAATTGATTTTTTTATATTCTTTAGTTTTTATATTTTTTATGCATCTTTTTTATTATTATTATTTCTTTTTGTCGCTTTTTTTCTATATAACATTATTATTTTCCCCTTAAGTTCAATACTTTGAGTATCTTGTGTGGACTCTATTGACTATGCAACCATCTTCAATATTCTTGATTATATAGGCATTATTTGCTGACTTGACAATAATTTAGAACAGTCCCATCCATAGAGCGTTCAACTTAACTTTCCTCTCAAACCCATGGGTATTGCAATAGGCTACCCTATTACCCACATGGTTCTCTTTCAACGTAGGCCAATTCTGATTGTCTTCTTTCTTTGTGTTGATCCTTCTTTTCATTGTCATTTTTAGTGCCCAAGATTTTAATTCATTCAGGATATTGTCCAGTTGGGATAGTAATTGTTTGGCACGCATCCCCAAAGATGGCTCCACTTCAGAATACAATATTGGCATCAATGTGGCTTTCCTCCCATATAAAAGTTTGAATGGCATTTTCTCTGTCACTGAGTGGTAACTGATTTTATAATCAAATGTGACTGAGCTCAGATATTCTCCCCAAGTAGAAGCTTTCCCATGACCAACTTTTGTAATGTTGAGGCTAGAGCTGCATTCACTCTTTCCACCATTCCATTCATTTCTGTATGATAGGGGACAAATACCTTACCTTTTATTCCCATTAAATCGTTTAGCCTTGGAATCACATATGAGTAAAATTAGTCTATTGTCACTGAGGATACTTTGGGGGCATCCATGCCAATATCTCACTTGGTCCAGTATAAACTTTGCCATACTCATTACATCCACTCTACAAGGGCTTTCATTTCAATCCATTGGGTTAGATGGTCTATTGTGAAAATTATATACCTCACATCTCCAGTGCTGACACATAATGGTCCCATGACTTCTATGGACACCATGTGCCACGCAAAACCAGGGCATACTAGCTGGTAACCCATGACGTTCTAGTACGGCTTGTGAAGCTGACACTCCACACAGCAGGCTAGGTAACCTATGACATCATAGTTGACTGATTCACAGTAATAATAATTGCAATTATGATCCATTGTTTCCTTTAGGCCACCATGGCCAATGAACTTATGACAGCTCAAATTATTTCCACTTGTTTCAATAATTTAGGAATAAAAACTTGTTTTCCTTCAATTATTCTGTATGATTGATTGTTCTTAAATTGGTATTTTTATTGCCTTTTATAGTACATTCCAAATTTCTGGGGGTTCATCCCCAATATCTCCTTTGATCCTCCGCTGAAATAGCGCATTATCCTGATAATAGATTAAATGAACAACCAGAAATTGAGACAATCCATTAGCATTCTGATGTATCACTCCAGCCCTGTAAATAATTTTAAATTTTATGCTTCTAGTTTTGTAGCCCAGCGTGCCAATTGGCCCTCTGGTTCCCTCAGATAATGAAGCCAGCACAGATATTAGGGATCAGTTATGACTTTAAAGTGCATCCCATGTATGTAGACTCAAACTTTTATTTATAGTATGGATTACCGCCAGGCACTCTCACTCTGTTCTGGTATAGTTTCTTTCAGCTGGCGACAAGGTTCTGCTTACATAGGCTATGGGATGTCCATCCCCGTTGTCATCTAATTGTCTCAGAATGTTCCCAATAGCCGTTAACAAGGCATCCACTTGGATTATAAATTATTAATTAAAATTTGGATATTTCAACACTGGGATGCTTATGAGATACTTTCAGAGCTTATTGAATGACTTCTGTGCCTCATCATTCCACATGAATCCTTTTTTGATCATTAAGTAGGTGGAATAAAGGCTCAGCAATTCCAGAAAAGTCTTTGATAAACTAATGATAGTATCCAACCATTACAAAAATGATTTGTATGTCCCAAACTTTTTATAATTGGCATCCATTCAACAGCTTCTATTTACATGGGTTGCAGTTGTAATCCATTATAGTTTATGAAAAACCCTAAGTATCAAACTCTTAATTTGAAAAAATGACATTTTCTTAGCTTATTTTTAGATTTTCAATTGCCATCCACTTAAGAACTTCCTTCAGATGCTTCAAGCAATCTGTGAAGGTCCTGCTGAAGACGTTGATATTGTCTAAGTATACTAGTATGCAGGATAGCTTAATCCGCTGAGTATTTAATCCATAGCATGCTGGAAAGTTGCCAGTGCATTTTATAAACCTTGTGGCATTCTGGTCAGCTGATATAGCTCTTTCACGGTAATTATTGCACATTTTTCATGATCTTCTTTTGGCAAATTGATTTTCCAATAGCCCAAAATCAGGTCCATAGCTGAAAATTATATTTCCTCACCCAGGCGATCAAGCGCGTCATCAATTTGAGGCAGTGTATAGGAGTCTTTCTTAGTGATCTTGTTTAGTCAGCAATAGTCAATCACGACTCAATTTGATCCTTCCTTCTTTTTTACCAAAAGGATTGGACTCGCCTATGGACTTGATGATGGAACAAGTAACCCATGTTCCACTACTTTGCTAATTTTATTGCTGACCTCTGCTTCCGCCACTCTTGACCTTCAAACAGGTCTCAATATTATTGGTGGATATCTCTCATTATCAACTTTGTGGCGTACGTTTTTTGCACATCTCAAGTCATGATTGTTCTGAGAAAATATCTCCACAATTTTTAAATAATTGGAGCACATCCTTTTGCTGATTCTTGTTCAGATCACAAGCTGCACACAATCCACTAATACATTGACACTTTTGACAGTTTCTGCCAGCAATCCCATTTCAGAAAATGATCCTAATTCATGAAAGCACTAAGTTCCGCCATTGGGAGCAAGTGTATAAATGCAATGATTTTGATTCTTTTAAATTTTTATTGGCTTCTCTCCCAGATTGGCTACGATTACTTAAATTTAACCATGATCTGGCATTAAGATCTCTGGCACCACCCATGGTTCAATCCTCATTTTCCCATGGATTGACTTTTTCTCCATATAGCTGTTCTGGGAGTTCCATCAATAACATGGTGTTAACTATGGTTTGAGCTCCCAGTGAAATATCGTTCATTGTGTTTGTCATTAAAGGTATTTTTGTGATTCTGATATGAATGGACAATAAGACCTAAGTCATTATGTCAGAATGGATAAAATCTGCCAAGTTTGATATGAGTAATGATTATTTGAGCTCTTCAATATGAGGCGATATTGGGTTGAAGATATTGGTGTACAATTATAGATGGCAAATAGCCTCAAATTAGGCGATCATGAAATTAACATATGAAGAATTGCTGAAACCAATGAGATATGGCAAATTGAATTACTAAGTTAAGGAAGCGGTATCATCCAAAGTTGCTGAGATATAGGCAAGATGAGACGGTTGACTAGGAGGAGGTTGTTAATAGCTTTAAAGGTGAGTAGAATAGTGAGGATCCGCTGTAGTTTAATATATTAAATAAAAGAGGGTTGTGGGAGCGAGTGCTCCATAGTTATTTAAAGTTTAATCTGTTGAATCAAGGATGAGAATCATCATATTGTTGTCCTAATTTCTCAGCTGAATGAACCCTGTGCAAAAATCCTTCAGCGTATCTCTTAATACTGCCAATTTTATAACATTGGTGCTCACTACAGGGGGCTCATTGATCAAATTACGATTACAATAACATACCTCAGTTTCTGGCCATGTCATATCAGGCTTGCTCTGGCAGGGATTCTTTCTGAGATGCTGCAACCATTGAATATGCGGAACTCAAGATTGCCTTGGACGCTGTGCTTCAGTGGAAGAAGAAGTTCTGCAGGAGGTTTGTACTGATAAGCTGCCTCCATTTGATTGCAATGGGAACATCTATGGATTTTTAAGCGATTTGAGTTTATAGTATAATGAGCTTCAGATCAGTGTAAAGCCAAACTATTAATATTCAACTTGGATGTCAGAAGCTCTGACCAAGTTACTTGCTATCTTCCCACCAGTTCCGTTATCTATCAAAAAGTGAAAGAAACTGTGCTGTGGTTATTTTGAGGAACTTCAAAAATGGCGCAGTGGAAGGCTGAGTTCTTAACCATTGGGTTTCAGCATAATGAGGCCCTCACCGCATTTGCTGATTGCTTTACGGTGGAATCCCATGTGTTAATTGGGGCAGGGACTTTAACTGAATCTGACATATGCATTGCATTGACCTCCACTGTGAAATCACACCGTGAGCTTTTCAATATCATGGCTCTATATTTAAAAGTTGGCATACCTTAGCTTAAACTCATTCAAATCTTACGCCATCTATCCACTACCTTCCCTCTGCCCAATATAGAGCAAAAATTTATCACCTCTGCTGCTAGACTTTCTTATTTGGGGGAGTTATCACTCCCTGTTCAGAATCCATTTAGTAACCCCTAACCTTATTATCACTTCACGCCTCACTCCCAACTAAGTTGCCATTAGCAGTTCAACTATTGAGAGGGGTCTGTTTACACCGCTCAACCCCAGTCTAACTTTTGAGGTGGCCCATTATACAAAAACCATGGACGCAGATCTTTTGGGGTCAATTGTTTCTCGTGCGGTCACTCTGAGCACTTGGACAGAAGTTATCTTATTCATCAGGTTCATTCCCTACCGCAGGAACAGTACAATCAGGGAAAAGTAAGAGCGGAGTAGAGATGGGACTCTACTTACTCTATTCTGACTCAAAACTTCCCACCTGAACCTATCCTCATACATTAAGTGTAAGTTCCTAGTTGACGACGCCTTTCTATATCAGCAGCCAGTTGGGGGGTGAATGTGCTGACATGAGCGCAATTTATGGACATGGCGGAAGCAGGTCCCCAGAAGCAACCAAAGCCTCATGCCTGTCAAATGTTTGATCAACTTTCTACAGATAAACCAGATCCCTTCGCTGATGCACTTCTCTTAAAAGGGGTGAATGTGGCCCTCCCTGTGGATGCTATTTTAAAAAGTGCTCTAAATTCAGAGAGGGTATTATGAGCTTTTTGGGAAAATGAGATCCATCAAATGTCCACATTATAAACAATCATAATGTTTCTTACTCTGAGTGTACTTGCTGTGACATTGCTGTAGCAAAAACCTGAGTCTGCGCTATAATTGATACAGGTGCTCCAATCAACATAGTATATAAAGTTGGTGGCAAAGTTGGCATTAAAGCCTAACGTGGAACATTGTATTATGTATGG
Organism: Massospora cicadina; assembly: GCA_022478985.1. NCBI lineage: Eukaryota > Fungi > Entomophthoromycota > Entomophthoromycetes > Entomophthorales > Entomophthoraceae > Massospora > Massospora cicadina. Next base: position 181,509 of record JAKSZP010010602.1, on the reverse strand, counting down.
GACTACAGGCGCGGAAAGCATGGTCTCTGAAGGAGCATACAGCGCACTACCCTTGCGGTTTGGGTCAATTGTCATTGTAGCCCCAGCTCTAGTGTTACCAACCAATAACAATGACCTGTTAATTGAAACTACTTTTATGCGCCACTTTGGGGCTGTTGTTGATATGACACTAGAGAACTTTGAAATTCTGGGGCATTGGATTCCAATCTACTTTACTTCCAGTGGAATGCCAAAGGATCTGGTGCACATGGGTCACATTAACATTGCATATGGTAATGGAGTGATTCCTGTTCGCTACCATCAATTAAAGAACAAGACCCAGGCCCTTCCTTATCAAGTTTATGAATATCAAGGGCTACCACTTAGAGCTGCCAGCCCTATATTTATTCCCTCTGGACACCAAGTAATTATAAGCACTGAGTTAAAGGTGGAAGTGCCTGCTAGGTTATATGGAGAGGTCATTGGGCCCTATCAGCAATTGCGGCTTGAGCCCATGTGGCCCCAGGCATTATACTTCTGAGGCATGGGGAAACAAGGTCTTGGTGGAAAATTTTCAGAATAGACCAATGCATATCCGCTGACAACAAATAGTGGCGTATTTAATTTAATCCCAATTGAAGAGGTCTCCATGTTCATGAGTTCAGTTTGCTGGATGAATTTGGTCTTCCCATTGAACCACACCCTGGAATATTTGCAGTTGTACTACATGAAAATTTAATAGGGTTAATGGAAGATTAGAAAGATCAAGTGTAAGCCTTATTCCAAAAATACAAAGAGATCTAAGCTGTTGATGATCATAATCTAGGATGCGCAAGGGGAGTGATCCATTGAATGGACACTGGGGATCATCCCCCCATCAGAACTTGGCCAATCCGCCAATGTAGAACAGCAGAAGAAGTTGTTACGGCAGGAATCGATAAACTACTAGAGCAAGAAATGCTTGAACCATCGAAGAGCCTATGGGCTTCCCCTGTCCTAAATGTCAAAAAAAAGGATGGTGCCAATTGGGCAGTAATTGACTACCGCAAGCTCAACAACATTGCAAAAAAGAGCTCATACCCCTTGCCACGAATTTACGATGCTTTGGACCGGTTGGGAGGAGCTCATTACTTCTCTGCAATGGATTTGATATCTGGCTATTGGCAGATTGAGTTACCTGTGGCGAAACAAGAGAAATGCGCCATTATCATGTCAAAAGGGATTTTTAACTGACATGTATACCCCAATGGCTGTGTAATGCCCTAGCTACATTCCAATGGGCGAAGGACACCATCTTTGGAAATTTGAAGCTGTCCTGCGTTCTTGTACACCTAGATGACATCACCGTTTTTTCTGCACGTTTTCTGAGCACCTTACCCATTTGGAAGTGGTATTCCGCCGGTTGGCTGAGGCCAACATTAAAATAAAACCCCATAAATGCCACCTTTTCAAGGGTCAGCTAGAGTACCTCATGTTTGTAGTTGATGCAATAGGGATGCGGCCCCAACCATCTAAGGTGGAGGCCATTTGAAAGATGTCTACACCAAACAGTAAGCGAGATATACAAATATTTTTATGAAAGGGTTGGCTACTATCGCCGTTTCATACCAAACTTTAGTTGTATTGGTGGTCCGCTGTTTGAGTTATAAAATAGATTTCACATTTGAGCAGACGGAATGCCATCAACACTCCTTTGATACACTTTGAACGGCGTTGATCAATGCACCAGTACTATGCTACCCAATTATAAAAAAGGAATTTATATTTACAAATGGATGCATCTCTTTCCGCTGTGGGGGCAGTTCTGTCCCAAAAAGATGATGAAGGGGAGGAGCATCTGGTGGCTTACTGTAGTCAAAGCCTGAATAGCCACAAACGTGATTATACTATGACTAAGCGGGAGTTCTTAGCAGTGATTTATGCTTACAAACAATTCAGAGTATATTTGCGTGGTGTAAAGTTCAAAGTTGTAACGGATCATGTCTTGTTACGCTGTTTATAGAACCCCAAGGAGCCAGAGGGGCGTCTAGCTTGATGGCCCTTAAGCTGCAGGCTTACAATTTTGAGATTCTTCAATGACTGGGAGCCAAACACCAAAATGCAGACTGCTTGTCAAGATTACCAACAATTGCAGTAACAGGGGATCTAAGTAACATCATGTATGATAAGATGCTTAGTGGTAATTACAATAATGAGCCACCACAAGTCATAAAGGCTTTGAATGAAATGTGAGCCAATACTTTTCAGCATAATGGTGAGTTGTATAAGCAGATCATTAATTCAACAGTGAACTTCCTGTGACCCTTGGCACTGCATAATATAATGAGTGCACATAGGGCTATCAAACATGGTGGTGTACATAAGAGTATGGAATTATTGCAGCCTTGGTATTTCTGGAAAAAGCATGAACTTTGATGTGCTTGGTACTATCTCCTCCTGAAACCAGTTTCAATTGGAAAAAACCGTTCTGCCAAAAGACTTTGTACCAGTTAGTGAAGCTGCACTTTACTTGACATACAGTTTTCCTGGATGTCGTTGGCCCTCTGCCAATGGGAGCTAACTGGTCCAAGTACATTTTGGTGGCAACTGACCACTTACCCTATGGGTTAAAGCAAGGGTGATATGGGATTTAGGGGCGGTCACAGTGGCTAAATTCATAAATGGAATGTATTATCCAATAGCATGGCTGTCCTCAGTTCCTTCTTACTGATAACAGAACTAACTTCACTTCCCACATCCTCCCAAAGCTCAATGAGCTGATGGCCATCTGAGTGGTTTTGACAACCCCATACCACCCCAAGTCCAACAGAATAATTGAGCGGGTCAATGGGAATTTAATGAACATATTATATAAATTAGTAGCGGATTGACCCCCAGATTGTAGTTCCCTTTTATTCACCGCCATTTTCTCCTATAATATTAGCTATCATTCCACCACAGGGAAGAATCCCTTCCAATTACTATATGGCTGACACCCTGCTCTACCAGAACTGCTATACGCCTGTGTAGAAGAATATGGTGGAATGGATCCTCAACGTTATTTGATGACCCTAGCCAACACATTAATCAAATTGAAAACTGAAGCATACTCATTCAGTTTAGCCAAGAAGATTAAGACTAAAGCTGCCAATCAGGTACATCATAGTGGGTTAACCTAGTTAAAAGATGGAGACAGTTCTATTCCATGATCAACATGGATTTGGGTAAAAGCAAAAGTTGGTCAGTATCTGGATTGGGCCATCCAAAGTTATTGAGAAGACAGGATTGGATGCATATACTATCAAGGACCCTGCTAGCGTTCAGATCATCAACCAAGTGCATGCAAAGTTCCTATAGCTGTATAAGCAATAGGAGCCTTATCATCCAGTCAAGGGGGGTAATGTTACGATTCTGATATGACTGGACAATAAGACCTAAGTCATTATGGCATAATGGATAAAATCCGCCAAGTTTGATATGAGTAATGATTATTTGAGCTCTTCAATATGAGGCGATATTGGGTTGAATATATTGGTGTACAACGAATAGATGGGAAATTGCCTCAAATTAGGCAATTATGAAATTAACAAATGAAGAATTGCCAAAACCAATGAAATATGGCAAATTGAATTACTAAGCTAAGGAAGTGGCATCATCCAAAGTCACTGAGATATAGGTGAGATGAGAAGATTTACTAAGGGAGGTTTTTAATAGTTTTAGAGGTGAATAGAACAGTGAGGATTTGCTTTAGTTTAATATATTAAATAAAAGAGGGTTGTGGGAGTGAGTTCTCCATAGTTATTCAAAATATATTCTGTTGTTTCAAGGTTGACGATCATCATATTGTTCTTCAGAATTTCTCAGTGGGCTGAACCCTGTGCAAAAATCCTTCAGCGTATCTCTATAATACAGTCAATTTTATAACAGTATTCCACAACTCTCAAAATCTTCATCAGCATTGCTTTCCATTTTCATCCAACTAATTTATAGCAATTGGTATAATACCATCATTATAAATCAAGCTGACAAAATTATTCCTCTTTGTCAGCAGAATCTCTCCCTCCTGCTTGTACACCAGAGGCAACATCTGCCTCAATATTGCCAGAGTGTTTTCCTCAAAATCACATTTTACCCCATTCTTCCTCAGAAACTTCATCCCAGTAAGTATATCATAATTTGGATTGTCCAGCACTATGCCAAGAGCTGACACCACCAGCAATTCAAACCAAAGTGGTAGCGTAAAGTAGACTCCACATGAGATGGTAATTCTGGTCCAGCCATTTCATACTCTTTACAATGCTCCAAATCTGGCAAGATCTTCATCCATTTCACTAATTTGGTGAAAACATTGTTGATTGGTGCTTCACTATCAATTATTGCTTGTACCCTTATCCTATTGACTAGAATATTGACATAGGTACACTCCAAGTACTACAATAAAGTATTTACTGAATGAATAGCATCCTTGTTTGCCAAATCAAGTGTGTAAATTGTTTGAGCGGATAAATTAGGGAATGACTCTTTGATTGCACTGATAGGCAAAGAAACGTTCGCCTCATCAAACTTTGTTTTAATTAAGTCTTCAGGGATCTCAGTGGATCTGATCTTATCTGCTAACTGTCGTGAATAGATCAAGCAATCTCATAAACAATTTTGGGGTAGATCCTCTTTTCTTTGGCTTGCATTATTGCATTAACATCCATGTTAACCACCTAATGGAATGGATCAGGCGCATCATTGTCCATAAATAGGTCATAGATATTAATTTCATCATCCATTATATCAGGTGGGACAGGTTTATTAGCAGTACTAGAATGTCCCTGGTGTAGACTGCAGTCCTTTTCCAAATATGAACCAGTTTCGTTGGTCAGAATGAGATTGATATGATCTTTTAGCTTTTTGTCCCAACACTGGGCAGCTACATGGCCAGGTTTCCCACATTGGAAACAGCAGATTAACGATTTTTCTGCTCATTTTTGAACTTTGGTTTTACTTCCTGTCACAATTTGACTCTCAGATTCTTTAGATGGTTTGGTAAATTTTGACAACAAATTTGAGCCTTCATTTGGATTTCTTTAAAAGTGCGATTGGAAGAATCAAAAGTGGCTCCAATCATCTTCAGATGGTCATTATCTGTGAGGTTGTTGTTTGAGTTATAAGTGCCACCACCATAATCTGATGCAGTTCTTGGTAGGGCCAAAGTTTCATATGAAGGACTATGCATGCATCAAAGTCAGTCATCACATTTGCCCCTGCCAAGCTCTGGGTTTCTTGGTAAAACTGGTTGGCAGAACTAGCCAGGGTCTTATCCTTGCAGAATTCTACACCATGAATTTCTATCTATGATTTTCCAACCAGGTAGGACTTTTAAACTCCAACATGATTGCTGCTTTTGCTTCAGCGTATGGCCAGTTGTCCCCATTGAGGTGAGGTAGTGCCAGATTCTGGCAATCAGTGCTAAGTAAGCTCATTATAGTCACCACTTTCTGACAGTCCAATATCCAGACATAGTTATCTCAAAGAGGTGGAAAAATGCTGAGGCGCTATCCTTGTGAAAGGCGGGAAATTTTGGCATATTTCAAAATTCCTCAGTCACCCCACTCATAGAAGATTCTTGAACAACAACTCAAGTAGCTATAGGAATGGCTTTGGGTGTCAAATATAACACATCAGCATATTATTTAGGCATATTTTAGGGCAGAGAGGTCTTCCCTATTGGAGTTTTGCATGCATTTTCATTGGCCTCATTTGCCTTAAATTGTGAAAAATCATATTTATAATTTTCCAACTTATCAATAAGCTTCATCATTTTCTCCATATCCTCATAAAACCGCCAGATGCGTTCTCATTCTGCTTCAAATTTGGTTTTTTTGAATAAAACTTCTTACTAATTTCTATTCTTTCCAATATAAAGAGGCAACTTTTCCACACAGGACATTATATACAGTTCCAACTTGTTTGAGAATCTCTTCCGCCTTAATTACATGTTCCTCTAACATACTAACATCAGCTTGAGATGCTGAGCTAAGCAAATTCTGATTGATGGCCTGTAATTCAATCCAGAGCTTTTAAAGCTCATCCTTATATAAGACATTGTGGTTTAAATTGGATTTTGACAACTTAATAACCCCCTGTAGTGAGCACTAATTGTTAAATTCTGGGCCACTAGATGGTTGCTTGCTTCTGCGCCCTGATTTTAACTGCACAGATTCTTGAATACTTGCGTTGATTGGTTGATAATATATAAGCTGGGGAGATAATAGTATGAAGACTTTTATTATGGCTGATTGGCCAAAAGCCACCTTGAGTGAATTGTCCAAAGATAGACAGGTGCTTCTTCATCTTGAAGATACTTTTCTACTGGTAGAGAACACTTTCCCTATTCTTTCCTTGCAGAGTCAAGTGGAGACTTGATAACAATAACCTAAGGATATCTGATCCTTGCACCTTTATCATAAGAATAATGTTATACAACCAATGTAAAAAAACCAAGTTATTTACTGTGTGAATCTAATTTTATTAGGAAATATCTGGGGGTTTTATAGTAAAAATTGACACACAACTTTTCAGCTGTTCACTGGAAAAGATTGCTATCATATACTTGTTTGACCCTCAAGTTTTAGGCACCAAATCTTGTTAGGTATTTTTGACTTGAGTTTCTTAGGTAGCATGATCCTCAGCTGTTTGGTGACCAATTTATTGGTTTTAGAAACCAGAAACTAATTGTATTGGCCAATAATGATCCTACCATTCACTTCTAGTATAGAACACTTAGGTAGTTTCTGTTGACTTCCCATTCTTTTACTCTGAATAATATCCTAATAATTTGATTATTAAGTGTTGTTCCTTCATCAAATTCATACTTAGTATTGTTGTGTATGATTCCCAATAACATATCTTTAGTCAGTGACCAAAGCCAAGATATTAGATTGTTTACTGCAATATTTAACTATTGGTTGGTATTCCCTCATTGAATCTATGCTCATTATCATTAGGGGTGATTCCCAACAATAATCTCTCTAGTTGGAGACTTTTGTCAAGATATATGATTGTAACTAATTGTCAAAAATTAATCAGTCAATAGGTTAGATAATGTGGTCAACTGAAATTCCAACAGCCGTTAAGCAGCCATTTGAATACTTCTTGTACTTGGCCTGTGGATTTATTTGCCACTCAAATTAATACTTGAGATAGTATACCAGAAGGTGGAAAATCTTCCATAGGCACTTCCATCCCTTCACTCTCAGAACCACTCAATTGCAAATGATCATTAACCAGATTGCCTTCATTCATGAGCTCATACAAATACTTTGACTCAAGGCCAAGGGCAAAACGGTTCTCCTCCAGATTCACACTTGAAAGCTAGTCTTATTAACCCTTTCACTTATTTTAAAAATTATTTATTTTTTGAACCTTAAATTTATTAAAAAATTAGGCAATGTTTACACTTTTTATAGTTTTTTTATCTATCTATCGTTTAATTTTCAAATATTTTGTAATAAAAATATATAATCCTTATTCTTGGATGCATATATGCGTTTTATATTTACATACCCTCATTTTTATATGCATATATAAGTTTTTAGATTTCATAAAACCCTTATTTTTAGATGCATATATACGTTAAATCATTTAACCCTTTGCAATCAGAGCCACTTGATGAGCAATTGTTGATGTGGATGAGAGGTATTGGAGCGTGCAGTAAAGAAAATATACACTAAATTGGGCAGCTATATGCTAACATGCATCTGCAACGGTAAAAAGTCTTGAGCAGCTATTTGCCAACACTCAACCACAAAGGGTTAAAGGGTTGACAAAGTGCACCCCTATAGTGAACACAACGTTTATATCAGTGATGGGTGTTAAATTTCAGTGCACAGGTATTTGCAATTAAAACTATCAGATGCTGTAAGAGGACAGTGGCCTGGCCAAACTACTAAAGAGGAACAATCTTATCTGGCAAAAGAGAATTTTATTCTATAATCAAAATAAAGCATGATGGAGTATAAAATACTGCCACAGCTTCAGGGCTCACTGATGGGGTCTGTTTTTGCTGAAGTTTGCTTCCAGTGATGAAGAAAAAAATCTCTTACCATTGGACTTCCACCAAGATATGCTCCTTCTGTTAGTGTTTCTATTAGTGAATTTCATCTGTACTAAGCTTCACTCAAAATGGATAAACTAGAAAAGTAATTATTTAAATGAGGGCTAGGGAGCAATAATTAAAGCTCAGGATATTTCCATTATAGTTGTGATCAACTGACTGCAAGTGAGACGCTGGCAAATGGCTATAATAAATATAAATCCTCTTGACAAATACTTTATGCTGGCGGAGGGATATGAGAGGGTACTAAAATTGAGCCTAGTAGTATCAGAGTAGGAAGTCCAGCAGGGTTTAAGGGTCTGGTCTGCCATGATAGTTTTATATAAATTGATGCGCTGAGCTAAGCACTAAAAGTATTCAAATACAACTTTGGTGACTCCCTATGAAGTTGTAAGCCACGTGGCAAAGAAATAATTCTAGAATAAAGCCTATGTCTAATTATTAGTCAAAAATACTTAATCAAATAAATATTGCACAAACTGATGTTTGGTCAAATCAGTTGTAACAACCCCCAATGAAACTTTAAGGTGCTATATATATAGCAACTTCCATTTAACTGCTAACAATATAATTACTTGATAAAGTTAAGGATCTACTTTCATCAGGCATACTGTTTAAATTCTTCTTCTATACTGTTTAATTATATATTACATCCCTCTGATTCTACATATCTTTTCTATTATATAATTTTGTTAAACAAATATGTGTAATGTCATTGTGCTAAAAAGTGATCATTGTAAATAAATAGAATATCTTGCACAAGTCTGAATATATCATTAGTATGGCTGTGGTGTAGAGGCATCTAACCTCATAAAAACTATTAGATATGTTATAATTTACATTGTACTAAGGTACTAGAATAGATTAATTACTTTAAAAATTTTTACAATGAGTAAATTTCATCATCATAATTAAATCTGTATGCCCTTTTACTAAGATATAAAGGAGAATTTTTAGCAATAAAAGTATGGGTTCAGATATCTTTACCAGGAATATTTTTACATGTTAACTGCCATCTTGTGGTAAGCTGATAACTATATAAAGCCATTATTTCAGATCAAAAATATATTTAGCATTACTACATATTATCATATATATTAACTTAAATTTATGAAGGGGAGGATACCCCAGTGATAGAATAAAAACCTCTACCGCTGCCTCCCCAAGTTCAATTCTGGTAGAGGAACTTTGGGTAGGGGATGACTATAACTGTGTTGGCATTGCGCACCAATGCCCTGAACTGAGATAGTGAATAGCAAAGGCAGTCCATGGAGTTCCTGGCGTATCATACGCTGCGCATGGAGGTTTTCTGGATTTTATCCTCCTTTCCCATTCATTCGATTTCCCCTCAATCAGTGTGGTATCATCCCCAGGTCAGCCCACCTCAAATAAAATTTAAAACAACTTAAACTTATGGCAGCAGTCTTTCTAAAACAAAGTGATAAGTGAAGATATAAGCATTTCAGCCCTGATAACTTTCTATGTAAATCATTAAGATTTATTGTAATCATAATTATGTGTGGTAGTATCAGCTTCAACTTTAAAGATAAAAATAAGTTGTTAAATATATTTTAAAAACTATTTTATTGCTTCAATCAGTAGTAAGAGTCTCTGGGGTTGTTTGTATAACCATCAAGTAATCTTTAGAAAGGGTGACTAGCCTATTAGGGTCACATCTGTAACCACAAGCTAAGGTGGGGGACTAGATACCAAAACAGGTTTGATACCTGTTCTGGCTTGAAAGAAACATTGTTTCCTCTTACCCTTCTTATCATCATTAAATTAATGATATAGAGATAAATAAAAAGAAGATTGATGTGGTTGCCATGTGGAGTAATTTCTGCTATGCTGAATCCTTTTAGTATAAAAAGCCTACCCAGGTGGTTACTGCTACTACTCTGGTGTGTGTTTGGTTCATAACAGGCTCTAAACCTTTATTGGTTAGTAATAAAATAAAACTGGATATAATTTCCTTACTCCTCTCCCACATATTATTATTTTTATTTCTAAATTCTAATATAATGATGTAGAGTTTAAGAATATAAAGAAGATAAGGCAGTTGCCTAGCTTGGTGGTTTTTACTACTGCTGAATCTCTATTTAAAAAGCTTAGCTGGGTGGTTCCTGCTACCACTCTGATGCATGTTTAGCTCATATCAGGTCTAAACCTGTACTGGCTAATAACAAAAAAGAGCAAAATGACGTTTCCTCCCCTCCCCACTTATTATTTTTGTTTTAAAAATTTTAGTAATGATCTAGAGTTTTTAAATAAAAAGGAAGGTAGGGTAGTTATCTAGTGAGGTAGCTCCTGCTACTACTAAATCTTTTATGAAAAAGGTTGGTAGTAAGAAAATTCCCCCTTGTCAACCAAAAAATCTTTTTAAAGCCAGGTTATCGGATAGTGTGGTCATATAACTTATCAACTGGTAATAAAGTAATCAGCCTAAATATAGTATGTAATCCCAACCTGAGGGGGTTCACCAAACTATTAGCCTCATGAGAATTTTAAAAGTTTATTTTTAGTTTTATAGTTACTGACTTTCAGGATTCAAGATTATGAGCAAACAAAAACCCTGCTCCCAAATTGAGTCTCAATAAAGCAACTCTTGAACCAGCGCAAATGGAACCTTACCCTGAAGGCACCAAACTATATTCAATCAGGAAGTACCACACATATGAGAATTGATGAAATCACCTTCAGGAATCATGTCCCCACTTCCCAAATCATGAGAGGTGCCACCCCCACTGCTGCAGTCAGGAGGACAATGCAGCACAATGAGGGCGCAACCCAGGCAGTCAATCTGGAAGGCAGTAAAAGATCCTGATCTGGCAGGGTCACAAAGGTCCCTGAGGCACCATGTCTCCACACACCCTATAAATATTGCCACTTTCTAACACAATAATGTAGTCTATATCCTCTCCATCTTTTTGTTTTTTGACCTCTCCACTAATTTTCAGCTTCAAGCCCATTTTTGGACTTTGGTAACAGTCAAGAGAACTGCTACGCCAAGACTGACAAATGTTTAATAATGTACAAATACCACAAGTTTAAAAAGCACAGTTTATTTTCTAAACTTTATTACAAAAAAGTGAGTCCAAATTTGAGTATGAGTGATACAGCCTACCATATAGCTTTGCATCATATGCATACAGATTTGTAATTTGTACACATGCAATAAAATATGGCAATCGTATTACCACGCTTTAAACCATTTGCCATTTTTATGCTAGATCAAAGCTCCTTATTGCTATAACTTATGACGTATATTTTTAATGTATACTTACACCTTTACTTGAAAATTTTGCGGAATACACTTGTCCATAGTTCGGCTCAACTTTATTTTATAATCCATAAGCTTAAGGAAGTATATCTGTACATTCCGAAAATCCTACATAAGTATCACTGAACCTTAAAGTCCATCGGCTTTTTTATATACAAAGGTTTGGACAACGATAAGCAAATATTCTATATAAAAATCGGTTTATATCGGAAAATAAAGCAAAGCAAAATATAACTATATGGATTAGATATAAACCTGGATAGAACTTGATAATCAAAGTAAAAATATGCAACAATTAAATGAAATACTATGCTCGCAGTGATACCGGATGAAAATTTAATATGCAGTTGTCTTTACCCACGGCAAACTTATCACTGAATTTGTTCCTGGATTAGCCTACTTTCTAAATCTCAAGGTATATTTATAATAATATAACGTAATTAAAAAGAAACGTTTTAGCAAGTTTGATCAGAGAACATTTCTGTAAAATATCCAAACCCCCAAATAAAAAGATTTCAGTTAATATATAAAGATGTTTGATTAAATAATTCCATGTAAAAAATAAAAATAATTTTCTTTGCCATATAATTAACAAATTAATCTATTTATTTAAAAAGTATTTAAATTAATCTACATAGGCGTAAAAAATAGAGAATGGGCGAATTAAAAATCATCCACATCACCTCTGTTTGTCTGAGTTTTAAATTCGCAACCTAATAAACCAGTTATTTTCCGAGGGTGCTTTAATACCCCCGCTATGCCTTGATATGTTAAAACTTCCATCTGGAGCATATTTACCATAATTGATGGATGCTAATGTGAGAGTAATTGCTGGCGCCAGAAGCCCAGAAGCAGCAATAATGGTCGACATGTAGATAATCAAAGAGAGACTAAATTGAAACAAAAAAGCGTGATTAATACTCGAACCATACTTACTAAAAACTTTATAAACCAAAAAACAACCTAAAAATTTCTTTCAATTTCTTGATGTTTATAAATAAAAAAAGTAAACTAGATATCATAGTTGATATTAAAACTTAGCAGTAAAAATGAGATCATAGGTTACCAAAAATATATTCCACAGCGAAAAAGACTCGAGTTATAGACCGACATGAATACTTTGCTTAAATATGAGTGAATATAATTTAAAATGCTTACTATCGAGGCCCTTTGGGAATCCACTAAAACAATAGGTTAAAATAGGGTAGCTAACTTGATGTTTAATGTGTTGACAAAAATAAACTATTGTAAAGCTAAAATCATGTAGATATTTTGAAATGCTAAAATATCAAAACTTACATCAAGGAACATGGGAATCTCAGAGAGCAAAATAAAGACAGCAAAAAAGTACCCGCAAATAGAGAAAGGGGTTAGTGCATTAGAAATATAAAATATCCCTATGAGAAAAAACACTATTGTTATTGTAAACGCATCAATTAAACTTACAATAGCAACTTATCAAAGCCATCCTATTAAAAGTTAGTAATCTATTCTGAACTATAGGCAAAAAGTAAACTGATGCTATATTATTGATGAAAATTCAGAAAAACTAAATAACTATATAGAAATTCAAAACGTTCTAAAAGATTTCCTATAAACAAGTCTGTAGATTTTAGGAGATAACTAAACCTTAAGGGCAGATAATAAAATCGTAAATATCTAAAGTTATCCAAACTTTTACTACTAAATAGGCACACTCATGAAAAATTTAAAACCCTAAAAAACATCAGATTTTAAAATCATATTTATCTTGCGCTGGAACCAGTGCTGAATTACAAACATAGTTCTGCTTCCTTAACATAAACCTCTTTGTTAGTACTTAGTAGATTCCAATCAAAAGGTGGAATGCCGCGAGTTTTATCTTTATTCTCAGGGGACTGAAATGAAATAAAACATAAATAAAAAAATCTTAACATAAACCTACATTGAATATAACAATTTAAAAAAATATTGTTAACGTAACGAGAAATTGAAACGGGAAGCTTTATAATAGATATGACATAAGCTAGAAGCTAATCTTAAAATGTTTAAAGAAAACTGCTAAAAAGCTAATTTGCAAAGCTAGTTTAGCTAACACTTTAATCTAGAAAATTAAGGCAACTTAACGAAACCTAAAGCCTTTTTTAATATTTAAACTATAACTAGAAAGTAAACAATTTAGAAGTTTGCTTAAATCAAGTACAACTGAGTACCAAAACAAATCTCAGTAATATGGTTTATTTAATCTAATAACTGTATTGTTTAAAACATTTTCAAATTCTAACAAAATGACCCAGGTGATTTAAATTTAAGAATTCTGTAAAATTAACTCAGAACTAACAGAACCCCACTCATGATGTCCCACGAGATTCATGAAGTGAAATTAAAATAAAAATATAATTGGCAAAGCATTAAAAGCCTATTAAAAGAAGCAACTTACTTAAATAAATAAATATATTAACAAAAGCGAGTTAAGTAAAATAAAGTACAGAAAAATCAGTTCGATGTAAGCCGACTAAATACAGGAAATCATAACCCGTTTAAAAATATAAACGTTTCGTAAAACTATCAAAATTCAAGACAATACTAGATGCAAGAATTAAAAGAAAAGCTAGTTATAATCTCTACGTGAGTTCAGATAGATTAAATGTAAAGTAAGCAAAGAGCTAAAAACATCACTCTGGTTGTGACCAACTAATCTAAAAAAGGGGCAAAATAACTTCCACGCCAGAACCAGAGAACAAAGTAAATCTGATGCAATTTTCAATAACACTTTAATTAAATGCTAAATAATATCAACTATATAAACAACTGAAAAATTTTCATAAAAACTATTTAACATTACCATTGAGCATATATTACAGGCTGTAATGAAAGGAATTCAACTCTTGGTTCAAACATGGAGCTGATTACCCAAAGCTGGTTTTTTTAATATGGTGGCACGAGGACTGTTGATTTAACAAAGTAGAGCTGATGGCCGAGATAGTCACCTATCCACTTACCACCAGTTCTTGCATAATTTTCACAACCTATTGCAGTTATTTTGCCGGTCCTCCTATCTCAAATAAGCAATATATTCTGTTCCAATGTACAGTAAAGCCCCGATTATCCGCGGTACCTTCGCCATCCAATTACGCGGATAATTGGGGCTTTACTGTACTAAACTTTACCACCCCGATTATGAGAATATCATGAGATTAAGCAATACTTTTATGGGCTTACGCTAGCAGACCCATGTAATTACAGTTAAGCCCCGATTATCCGCGGTGCCCTTGCCACCCAATTCCACAGATAATTGGGGCTTTATTCTAGTAAAATGATTGATAGTATCTTTCTAACTCACCAATATTCATCTATATATATATAAAAGCAAATGTGTGTGTGTGTGCGCGATGCCCAGCCAAAACTAGAGCATGTAGAGCTCTGAAAATTTGGCTATAGGTGGATGGGAGGGGGTCCGTGTGCACCTCGAAGTCCGATTTTTAATTTTCATAGTAAAATAAAAAGTTTTATATGTAACAAGTGAAAATCTTATATGTTTTTAATGGAAATCGGTATATAGTTACGGCCGAGAAGTTTGATATTCGGTTAATTCAATAGTTTAAATGGTTTTGGCAAGCGGTTGGTGGTTTAGGGTTGATTAAGCTTAACGGTTTTAATAAAGAAGTTAGTGATTGGTTGATTCGATAATTTAATTGGTTTTGGTAAGTGGTTGGTGATTTTGGCTGTTTCGATACATTTAGTTTTGGTTACGAAGCGGTTGGTGATTAGTTGATTTTTAATCTAATGGTTCTAGCTAAGTGGTTTAGTTAATTCGATAGGTTTAATTTTTATAGCTGAATGGTTGGTAATTTTATATTGATTCAATATGATTTGATTTTTTAATATTATCGATAACCATCTACAAATATAAAAAAGAATTGATTAGGATCATCAGGTAAACTTAAGGCCTAAAAACAAATCTGTGCTAAACTGGGTATCAACAAGAATTAGCCAAACTTTTCTTTACAAAACTGTCATTTTGTTTATTTATTTATATCGGATGCCTTATCTCGAGCAAATAACCAAAAAATCACCAAACTTTGCACAAGTATTCTATAAAGTTTGGGAACGGAATACTAATATGTAATTATTTGATATAATCATATAAATTTAAATATCAGTTCTATTTAAGATCTAGAACATATATTTCTAATATATTTATATAGCAATTTGGATGGTTATTTTCATATTCATTTAATTCGATTTTTTCATAGGTTTTGATAAGGGGTTGGTAGTTTTTGGTTGTTGTAAGTTCCGTAATTGGTTTTTGCTGAGTAGTGGTTTATTTTTTGGTTGATTCGATAGGCTCAATAGTTTCAGGTAAGTGTTTGATATTTAGTTAATTTGGCAGGCTTAATAGATTTTAGCTAAGTGGTTGGAGGTTGGAATTTTTAATAGGTTTAATAGTTTCTGAACTTATTGATAGCTATCTACCAATATATAAACTAAAATAATTTAGAATCTGATTGATTTGATAGGTTTATTTTATTTGGCCGAGTGGTTGATGGTTTTTGGTCGAATCGATAGGATACAGTTTAGCTTTGGGGGTGATTAGTTATTAGTTGATTTGATAAGTTCAGTTTGTTTTAGCTGAGTGGTTGGTGGTTTTGGTTGCTTCGATTGAGCAATTAAATTTGGCTGAGTAGTTATTGCTTAACTATATATAAAATCTAAATTAATCAATACGAATCACCTGAAATTCTATAGACACCGTAGCGAAGCACGGGTAACTCCGCTAGTATTCTATATAACATGAAAATTATTGCAAATAGGGTTTTTCAGATTCAATAAAAAGTGCATCATACTATTTCTAATCAAAAATCATATGTATATATATATATATTATCAATCGCATATTTTTGTGTAATCATTTGCACTGAGGATTTAATATGCAAACGCTATTTATTGATTTGAAATATTTCTACATAAAAGTTGTGGGGATTAGCTTTTCAAAATAATAGCTGAATTACTTAGCTTTGCTGAGTTTATAATCTACTGGATGAATCTAATATGCTTTAGCTTTTATATCTATAGACAAGATAGCCATCAATTTATTCGATAAGTAATTAAGATATAGAGTTCTAAAAAAATCTTTTATTTGATGGTAAAAACCTAAAGAAGCATATATATGCCTTAGGGGTGGACATTGTTTGAAACTTTTTATAACATTTAATTTACTGGCATGGAAAAGCTTTTCTTTCTTCTCAATATCACTTTCAAGTGAATTCTAATAAAAGTAAAAAAGTAAGTTTATTTTATCCACTGCCATCTGGCCCTATCTGCTTCCCACTTGATGTCCTCAAATCTGCCACCTGCCACCCCAGTGTGGGGCAGTGGTGCTCCACCCTCTAGCATTTTCCACCCTGTGGGGAAACACATGCGAACAGGCTCAAATAGTCCACCAAACTCCTCTAGCTAATTTGTCCCCCCCAGGACTTAGCACTCCACCTAGCATGCATTCACCTATCTTGCCCCCACCCTCTTGCCCTTCCTCAGTCCAACATTCACTTTTGCCTCCACATTGACTATAGGCATTTATTCCATATGCTGACAAAGCAATTGTCAAGCTTGCCACCGCTGCCTTTACACCATCTGGTTTTATAGATTTTTACCCATTTAAGAGCTACTTTGATATAGGCTTTCAGATGAAGAAGATACTGCAGCAGCTTCAACTTCACTTATTTATACAAATACTCCTATCCCTACTACCCATACTTGCCTCCCTTCTGACACCAAATTGATGGTGTCATTTGTATCCCTCCCTTCTCATCTTCCACCCTAACTTTTATGATCAGCTGATGGTAGGGCTTATGGCTTATGGCACTCAGCCCAACCTTGTCTTTGCTGTTCCCTCTGGGGCAGAGCACCTTGCTGCCCCTTATGCAATGGCCACAATAATCTCACACCACCCTGCCATAGCCTATCAGATCCCCCCATGCTTGTATTGCAGAAGCACCTGAGCATTTCTTTTGGGCTCATGTTGATAATGGTCACCAAATTTGTCCCCTCTTCTTTGGACTTGACCTTTCAAAAAAATCCTGCCCCCAAGCCACTTCTGCTGATGCAGCTTCAGAGCCCTATTCAGCAGGTTTCATATGGGGCATTTTACTGCCCTCTCCCACTCAACAATCCCATTGGTGGGTCAGAGTAGGAAATCAGCCCCCACCAAAGCAACTAACCAAATTAGCCCACCCAATTCTACCCCCACTAATCAGAGTCAGGCTTGGACCACCCTTTGTATCCAGGCAGCCCATTTTACTCCTACCCATCCAAATTCATCCAATATTCTAGTAAACTAAAATCTATGGGACTTATTGGATGATATTGATGAATCAAGTAAGGTTATCATGAGTGAGGTATCCAGTCAACTGCTTGGCCAATTTGATTATGGTTGGGCCAAATTTTTTGTTTCTAATTTTGATGATACCCCATCCTCCAGACATTTCACTCCTAAACCTAATGCTGCCCCCTATCAAAGTGACCATCAGCTCACCTTTGCAGTGATGGCCTCCCCCATTGCCCAAACCTATGCAAAACAGTGGCCCAATCAGTGGCTCAATACTAACAAGGGCTGCCCACACTCTACTTCACCCCTGATTTTCCCAAATCATCCTGCAGCAATATTTCAAATCTGTTTAAAGATGCCAAAGCTGCTGTTATGCATGTTGCTAAATTATTAGCATTTAACCCATCCACTAAAATTACCTTCCATAGTATTTCCAATTTAACCCATCTCCCTGATGTCCACATTCAAGCTGAGCATCACTTAGAAGAATTTGTCAAAGCTCTTTACTGCACTGCTCTTGATGAAGAGGAGGAGAACTCTTACTATACCGCCATCCACCCACACTATGCTGATGCCCCAATGCCCTGGCTATCCACTTTTGTCCACTTAATCAAACAAAATGATATTGTCATGGTAGATATGTCTACAGAAAACCCATCTGACCCCCCTCACCCTCTGCCATGGTGGTTTAGTGGTTTTCAACCTGCCTGGTTAGAAGTTTTTGTTTTGTCTTCCCATTTGTTTTTTTCAATTGGGTTCTTTTGTTTTGTTTGATTTTTGGTACTGTCCATTTCCTGGTTGGCGTACTTTGAATAAATTTAAAAATTTAATTTACTGGCATGTTATAATATTGGCTTTGTACTTTGTCATTTAAATTAAATAAAAGATGACTGGGATAGCAGGCAAACGCATTTGCATGGTGTTGGAAATTTGGTTGACCACATTATCCATCTTGCTTGCTGATTAGAATTTCAAAGATTGTTAAAAACAATCTATTGTTTGGCAATGGTTGCTGACTAAATTTTTGGTCAAATTAACTAAAGGATATAATCTGACAATTGGTTTCAATTAATATTTTTTCAGAGATCATCCCTGATTAAATTTTTAGTTGTAATTAACCAAAGAATATAATCTGATGATTGGTTTTGATTAATTTTTTGTATAGAATCATCCCCAACAATGTCAATTAGGCAATTTGATGAGGGTTTGATTGCTGATAGTCAGATTGCCATAGTGGATTGTTTAAACAGTGGATCTGAACAATTAGGGTCACTTTTATGAAGTTAATGAAGCGTTTTAATGCTTGTTTTAGCAGTAGCTAGTATTCATAATCAGATGGGTGGTTAGCCTGGTAGGTAAAACTGCTTCCACCCTAGCGCATATTTTAAGTTCAAACCCTGTACTGGCTAGAAAAATTCTCAGTGTGGTATATTTGTCCCAAGGTTAATCCATCTCAAATATTTTTTTAGTATTTATAATCAGATAACATGGCCCCAGGCCATCTGTGTACAGTTTCTAATATAAGAGGATGGTTGCCAATCTGTGAAAGGTTAAATTGCTGAGGATTAACTAAAACAAAGGCATTTGCCATCATTAGAAGTTAATCCTAAGGGTTAGAAGTATCAGGAGATCAATCAGTTGACTTTCAGAGAATTATCTGAAAAGTTGTCTGCCTTCTGCTTATAAAAACCCCTAGCATTCTCTAATAAAAAACAGAATTCAACTGCAATATAGTTTTATAATTACTTCTAAATTGAAGATTGAAGGGAAAATAAGTCTCTAGTTGCTTTTTTCAAGTTACAGTTACCAGAGTGGATTTATTGCTACCTATTTTGAAGACTCAACCTACTAGTTGTCATCATACAACTACTGCTTTTAATATTCTGCAACCAACCTGTGCAGTAAATTACCCAAAAGTTTACACACAGGGTTTAATAGCCCACCATCTTCTTCCAGCCATTTTGTCCCCCCATGGGACTTAGCGCTCCACCTGGTGTGCATCAACCCTTCTTGCCCCCTCCTCTCACCCTCTCTCATTCTAATATCCAATTTTGCCTACAAGTTGACTATGGGTGTTTGTTCCCATATGCCAACAAGGCAATAATCAAAGTAGCCACTGCTGCGTTTGCACCAGCTGGCTTTATCAATTTCTGCCCATTTAAGGGCTATTTTGATATTGACTTCCAGACAGAGGAGGATGCTACAGCAGCACCTTCTACTCCCCTAGTTTACAAAAATTCTCCTATCCCTACTACCTGTACTCGCCTCTCTTCTGACACCACACTGGTGGTGTCATTTGCATCCCTCCCATCTCACCTCCCACCCCAGAGATTATATGATCAGTTGATGGTGGGGCTTCTGGCTTATGGGATGCAGCCCAACCTTGTCTTTCTATTCCATCTGGTGCAGAGCACCTTGCTGCCCCTTTCACCACTGCCATCATAATTCCACACCACCCTGCCATAGCCCAACAAATTCCCCCATGCTCATATCACAGTGGCACCTGAGCATTTCTTTTGGGCTCAGGTGGATAATGGTCACCAGATTTGTCCCCTCTGTCTCAGAATTGGCCATTCTAAAAAATCCTTCCCCAAGCCACTTCCTCTGGTGTGGCCATTGAGCCATATTTAGCAGATTCCAAATGGGGCTTTTGTTGCCCCCTCCCACTCATCATTCTTGTTTGATGGGCCAGAGTGGGAAATGGGCCTCCACCAAACCCACCTATATTATCCCACCCAATATTACCTATGCCAATCAGAGTTAGGCCTGGACCACCATTTGTACCCAAGCAGCCCATTTGACTCCTATCTATCCAAATTCTCCATCCACAATTCTTGTAAACCAAAAGCTATGAAACTTATTGGCTGAGGTTGATGAATCAGGTAAAATTGTCACCAATGAGGAATCTGGTGAACTTCTCAGCCAATTTGATTGTGTTTGGGCCAAATTTTTTAATTCTGATTTTGAAAAATCCCCATCCTCTAAGCAATTCACTCCTAAACCCAATGCCATCCCCTACCAAAGTGATCACCAGCTCACCTTAGCAGCGGTGGCCTCACCCTATTGCCTAAAACTATGCAAAGTGGTGGCCCAATCCATTTTTCAATTCCACAAAGGGCTGACTGTATTTACCTTCCCCCTAATTTCTCCAAAGCAGCATGAGGCAAAATTACCAATTTGATTAATGAAGCAGAAGCCATTGTCATACATGTGGCAAATCTAGCAGATTTTGATTTATCTTCTAAAATCACTAACAAAGTATCACCAATTTTTCTCAACTTCCCAAAGCCTGCATTTAATCTGAACACCACATAGCAGAATTTGCTGAAGCTTTCTACCAAGCTAATCTTGAGGACAGTAACCAAATTTTTATCCACATCCACCCCTACAATGCTGATGCCCCCATACCCTGGCTCTCCACCTTTGTCTGTTTCTACAACTTCCATGATGCTGCTCAGCAGAAAAAGTCTGTAGAAAAGCTGCCTGACCCCCCACACACTCTGCCATGGTAGGTTAGTGGTATTCTGCTCCCATCTGGTTGGAGATTTTGTTTTGGTTTTTTTTTGGTTTTTGTTTTTTTGATCCATTAATTCTTTTGTTTGGTTCTTTTGCTCATTTTTTATCAGTAATGACCATCCCCTGGTCAGCATACATCAAATAAATTTATAAAGATGACTGGGATAGTTGTCATGATTGGAAAATCCCAGTTCTAACCGCCATATAATAAAGGATTCTTTGGTGCACAACAAGCACCAAAGCAGCCTAACATCAAGTAGAAAGAGGTTTGAGGCACCAACAGCACTAAACATTTCTACTACTAGTTGGTTATGCAAAACCTGAAGTAGTTGGTCTGACCCAACCATGTGAAAGCTCCTCAAAACTGGATACCTAAAAAAGACCATCAGTTAAGCAAGGTATGCTAACCCCAAAACAACTTTTATTTTTATTAATGGTCATAAAAAGGCCCACCAAACAGAGCTTGTCTGGGGAGCAACCAACAATGTTCCCCAGGAGGGAAAGCTAGGGATAAAATTATAAAATGAGAATTGGAATTGGCAGGCATGCCTTATAAAGGCTGCTCTTTGGGGGCCTCACCCAAGTCATTGATTAGGCTCATATGAGACTAATCTACAACTTGGGCAAGGCACAACCCAGTGCCCAAAATGACTGAGCCAAAAGTATTTTAAACAATTCAACTCATATTTGAGAAATCTGATTCTGAGTCAAAATGCAACAATCATCATGGTTGGGAAATGATATCATAATTGAGACTAACGTTAAAGACAAAGCAGCATGTCAGGAGGCCAAGAAGGTGAAATTGGCAGGCCTCCCTGACCTCAAGCATATCATAGATAAACGCTGGGTTAAAACAAAGTATGACCAGTTTAGTTCTAAGGATGAAAGAGAAGATTGGCCCTGTATAACAGCAGGTGCATTAAAATGAACTATCTTTGCAGTAAACAAAAACATTTTGCTTCAGTTTTTAGGTGAACAGGGTCTCAAAACCTGTTTGGCTTTCAAAATTTTTCAGCTTGGGTTGTCTGATTCTACAATTAATTACACATGTTCAGTCAATTACCAAGTACAGTGTATTGCCCAATGAAAGTGTGCACCTATTGGTGCGCCTCAGCTTAGACCCACTTCCTTCAATTGATTATTTTTCCAAATCCCTTAAATTCCTCATGTCAAGACTAATCTCTCCTCTTGGTCAACTTACCCTTAAATAAAACCTTGGCTAGTACACCATTTTACTTATGCTATCTTAATCTATTCTGTGTGTGGACCTCTTTGTGGAGATCTTGCATAATGGTAACCATTTAATTATAACTACAATAAATATATCTGCATGTGCACCATTGGGCCACCCAGGTTCCCTCCAACCTGGGGCACTTATATCCTACTACTTCGGGCACCACGTGTCTTTTATTTTGGTTAATTCCTATAATGATAGCCATCCTCACCTATTTTATTATAGCTCAAGCACTCTCTGCTGAGCTCTAATAAATTTACTTCTCGTGACTAGTTTCTTGGCATTGGCTCTTTGCATCATGCACCACCACGCTGGAAACAGGAGAGTTATAGACACTCTCCTTACATTAGTTGGCCAACCCTTTGATTTTAAGTGCATGAACTTTTTCCATGTGGGACTTTTGTAAAGTGCACATAATGTGTGACAGCTGGTGACCATGGCCACGTTAGGGCTCACCCCTGTTTTTGCATTTTGCTGAGGTCTGGAGCATCCTGGCGTTATTCTTGCTATCTCTGACTGGAAAGTACTCACCCTTCTTGCCTGTACCTGGTGGATATGGCCACTTTGCAATCCGCAAGTCATGATTGCCAAACTTTTCACCAAATTTAATAAATTTGACACCAAAGAATCGTTTTTCTTGGCACCATGTTCAGATGGTGCAGGAGGGATCACTGATGAAGGGCCTAGTGGTGTTGGCCTTGGATAACGTCATGCAACCCATCATCAAAATGGGCATAGGGTCATTCTTGACTCAAAATGCATTTTATAATGACATTACCTCATATATTACTGAGCTATGTCTCTTCTCTTATTGCTTTGATGTAAATCCCATTACAGTGTATAAAATCAAGCCTTAAAACCCCCTCCTGTCCTCTACCATGATCTGCAGAACTCAGGAGGTGGAAAAGAAACTATTATAAGATATGTGAATGTTTATGCAACTGCAGAAGATATGGTGAGATATGTGGCCCCAGCAGTAAGAGTGGCAAATATCCTTCTCCATTCTATGATCCAAAAACGTACCCTGAGGAAATGGTAGACCCTGAAAAAACGTTTTGTGGTGAAGTGTTGGCATTTTCTGCTTTAATAAAATACATTTGGGGTATTTTCTGCTGACTGCTACCCTTTCATAATCTAAGGGGGAAATCATCACTACTATTTTAGTGGATACTAGAGCCTCTGAAAATCTTATGGACAAAAACCTAGCCGACTACCTGGAGCTGAGTTACATATCAGGTGGTATGGCTAGAGGAGGGGCTTCCCAAGGTATTCCCACGCTGAAAATTTGGAGTTTAGTGGATTATCAAGTTGTTGCATATCATTTGTTTGACCACTTTCAAGCTATCAAAAGCCTCTTGTACCCCATCATTTTGGGTGTAGTGTGGTGGAGAAAGTTTGATGTCAGGACTAACTCAAAAGAAACTCCCTATTTTTATCTTTGAAGAATGGTCACAGGTTGGTGGTTCCTTTGGCTAAACCCAACTATCAGGGCAATTTGCCCCACTGACCCAATATTTACCCTCTCAGTCTTGCCCCGTTGTTAAATCACTCTGAAGAAGTTCCCCTACCTTCCCGTTTGGAGGGGTTGGAATCTTCAATTGATGTGGCTTCAGCTAATGCACTACCTGATCATTCAGAGTTTGATTGTGAGTTCAAGCTCACTGTGGACCTGGTGCATATATCTTCTCCCATTTACCCATTGACTTTCTGGGAGGAGGAGGCTTTAGATGTGTGAGTTAAGGATCAGTTAGCCAAAGGCACGATTTTTCAGCTTACCTCCCCTATATGCTCCCCACTTCTCTTTGTGGAGAAGGCTGATGGAACTTTACACCCTTGTTCAGATTATGGGAACCTAAACAATGTTACTGTACCAGAACTCCATCCTATCCCTTTGGATTCTCAGATTGCGCGCTATGTAGAGAAGGCTAAAGTTTTCTCCAAACTGGATTGCCTTAATGCGTTCAATCAGATCTGGACTAAGAAAGGACATGAGTGATTAACCACATTCTGTACCAGAAAAGGGATTTTCCAGTTTTGGGTCATTCCCTTTGGGCTTAAGAATGCCACAGCTATCTTTCAACGCCGCATTGATGAAGCTTTGGGGGACCTTCTGGGGTATGCGCGGTTGCCTATATGGATGATATTCTGGTGTTTTCCCCTGATCATGAGTCCCATGCAGTACACCTTCAGCAAGTGGTGGAGAGGTTAAAGGCAGCCCGCCTTATGCTGAAGATCAGCAAATGTAAATTACCAAGTCCCAGGTCACTTTTCTGGGCAACATCATGTTTGACCAAGGACTTATGATAACTCCATACAAGGGGAAGGCAATTCATAAGTGGCTCACCCCCACTTCAGTTAAAGAATCGAGGAGTTTTTTGAGGATGTGTACATTCCTCAAGAAGTTCATGCCCAATATTTCTGAGGTGGCAGCGCCCTTGTATAAGGCCAGTGGTGCAAAAGTGCTTCAGTGGTCCCCCACTTTGGAGGATGCTTTCCAAGCAGTAAAGTGCAGCCTGTTGTCCATGTCCATCCTTCGCCATGTAGATCCTTCAAAAGAGTTCATTGTGTCTACTGATGCCTCCAACGTTGCCATAGTAGCTGCCTTGTTACAAGTAGGTAAAGATGGTACAGATCATCTGGTGAGATATTTTTCTAGGAAAATGTCTTTGCCTGAGTTAAACTATGCTGTTTATGACAAAGAGTTACTTGCAGTGGTGGAGGCGCTGACTTATTGGCGTCATCACTTGCTTGGCTTATCCCAACCCTTCTGCATATGTACATATCACCGTGCCTTACTGTACTACCGCGCTCCTCATGATCTAACTCCACGGCAAACCTGTTGGCATGAGACTCTTGCTCAATTTGCATTTTCTTATAATTTCACCAAGGGCAATGAGAATCGGTTGGCAGATGCTTTGAGCTGCAATCCTGCATTAGCTCCAGATTAAAGGAGGTAGAGGTTTATAACACCCAGTTGATGATTCCACCAGATAAGACTGTGTCTCCAATTCCCTCTTCCACAGCCAACAGGCCCCCGCTTGCTCCTCTGGAAAATGTGGAGGAATATGGTATGTTCAAAAAGGTAGTCCTTTCTCAGCCATTATCAGCCAAATATACTATGGTACTTGCTAAGAGAGCATTGAATTGGGAGGATCTAATCAGGGGCTATCATGTAAAGGATGAGATAGTGTGATTTTAGGGGTGCTTATGGGTTCCTGCTGGACCACTTTGCCTGGAAATCATCTGGAACCATCATGACGGAATCACCGTTGGTCATCTTGGAAAAGCAAATACTTTGGAGTTAATTTTGTGCACCTACAATTGAAAAGGCTTATCTGCTCAGATGGGACAATATTGTAAAAAGTGCCTGATCTGCAATCAAATGAAACCAAATCAGCAGCCTTTAGTGGTTTTGGTACTAGTTCAAAAGGCTGAAGGGCCCCGGACTTTCCTATCAGTGGATTTCATTGTAGAATTACCAGTTTCTGATAGTTATGATGCCATTATGGTGGTGGTGGACTGTTTTACAAAGTTCATCAACTTTATTACTTGAAGGACAACAGTAACCGTAGCTAAGATGGCTAGGCTCTTTGTCACTTATGCATTTGCGCTTCATTGGGTCCACCAAGAAATTATTATTGATCTGGGGATTCCAGTTTAACTCTGTCTTTTGGTAAGAATTGTGTAAGGCTCTTCAGATTCACCCCTGCCGTTCAACTACCTATCATACTCAATCAGATGGACAGACTAAACAAGTGAACCAGTGCTTAGAACAGTTTCTGCGGTTTTACACTGCCGTGGACCATTCAGATTAGTTTTTCACCTTCCTATGGCCCAGTTTTGCTACAACAACACTTTGCATTCTTTGATCAGTTGTTTCTAATTTTTTGCCAATAATGGTTTTAAGCCCACCTTTAACATGAAGCCCAGCTGTGGATCTAAAGTGGAAGCAGTGGTGGACTTTGCCAAGACTATCAAGAAAGTACACATGGGGGTTTACACAAGTTTGGAGGTAGCAATGAAAGTATAAGTAAAATGCTGATAGTAAATGATGAGTGGGTCCAGCGTACAAAGAAGGGGATCTTGTGATGCTTGATGCTCATAACATCCCTATCAAGCAGCCATGAAAAAAGCTGGGACCAAAGAGGATTGGGTCTTACCCCGTTATTAGAAAGGTGGGCCACGCCTCATACCAGTTAGATCTTCTCTATTCATTTTGGATCTTTTCTGTCTTTCATGAGAGCAAATTGATGTTGTTTGAGAGCCCCCACCAGAGACTCCTGAGGCTTATCTCATGGATGGGGTACCAGAGTGGGAAGTGGAGGATATAGTAGCCTCCCAAAGAGTAAAAAGAAAACTTGAGTACCTGGTATCTTGGAAGGGTTTTAATGCAGTGGAGAACAGTTGGGTACCAGCGCACAACTGTGAACATGCCCAGGACCTAATCAACGCTTTCCACAAGCATTTTTCACAGGATGCCAGATCTCAGTCAAAGCAAACCATTTTTACAATGAAGTTGGCTTCAGTCCACAAAAAACTTTTTCTTGGCGCAGCCCCTGGAGGGTGGTGGAGCCCCAAAAGGAGGAGAGGGTAATGTCATGGTTGGAAAATGACATCATAATTGAAACCAACGTTAAAGATAAAGCAGCATGTCAGGAGGCCGAAAAATGAAATTGGCAGTCCTACCTAACCTCAAGCATCCCATATATCAATGCTAGGTTAAGGTGAAGTATGCACAAGTTGGTTCTAAGGATGAAAAGAAGTTTAGCCTTGTATAACAGCAGGTGCATTAAAATGAACTAGCTTTGCGGTAAACAAAAACATTTTGCTTCAGTTTTTAGGTGAACAGGGTCAAAAAACCTGTTTGGCTTTCAAAATTTTTCAGTTTGGGTTGTCTGCTTCTACAATTAATTACACAAGTTCAGTCAATTACCAAGTACAGTGTATTGCCCAATGAAAGCGTGCACCTATAGGTGCGCCTCAGCTTAAACCCACTTCCTTAAATTGATTATTTTTCCAAATCCCTTAAATTCCTCATGTCAAGACTAATCTCTCCTCTTGGTCAACTTCCCCTTAAATAAAACCTTTGCTAGTACACCATTTTACTTATGCTATCTTGGTCTATCCTGTGCGTGGACCTCTTTGTGGATATCTTGCATAATGTCAACCATTTAATTATAGCTACAATAAATCTATCTGCATGTGCACCATTGGGCCACCCAGGTTCCCTCCAACCTGGGGCACCTATATCCTACCGCTTCAAGTACTGCGTGTCTCCATTTTGGCTATTTATTATAATGATAGCCATCCTCAACCTATTTTATTATAGCTCAAGCACTCTCTGCTGGGCTCTAGTAACTTTACTCCTCGTGACTAGTTTCTTAGCGTTGGCTCTGTGCATCATGCACCACCACGCTGGAAACAGGAGAGTTATAGACACTTTCCTTACAACAATTAAGATGAACTTGATTGTTACATTATCCCTTCTAGAGGAGGGCCCTTCCCTGAAGAGGGGCCCCACAGCGGAAGGCTGCCATGATGAGGGCTTCCTGGGGCAAGTTACCTTGAGCCCCAGGAATATTAGCCCAGATAAACTCTGGGCCCCTCAAGGGAAAAAGACAAATGGTGAGGGCAAATCAGGACTGGGCTGCCAGAATCAGCCCACCAGCCTGAGGACACATGCCCAGCACTCGGCTGTGTTGTGCATACCCTCCCAGGCTCCTGTTGGCAATGGTCTTTCCATCCTGACCAGGAAGGCACTTTCTCCAACAGAAGTGCAAGAGGGGTGAGCAGTTCAGCGTGGCGGATGGCCACCACCTGAGGATGCACGCCCAGCACTTGTGTGTGTTGTGCACCCCCTTCCAGGCTCCTGTTAGCAATGGTCTTCCCATCCCAACCAGTAAGGCACTTTCTCCAAAAGAAGTGTGAGATGGGAATGCAGTTCAGCGTAGCTGGATGTCCATCCCCTTTCTGGGCAGACCATCCGTGGGTGAGGGAGCCCTTCTGGGACAGGTTCCTTGGTGCCAACTGAATCCCTGGTGAGTGGGAGGCCCCACCGGGATTTTCAGCTGATGGTCACTTCATGTCCAGGGTTGACCATTAGTCACCAGCTCCCACTGGTGCTAGTTCCTCAACAACCAGGACCAAGTGACCACTGAGGTCAGCTGAACTAGGGATTGGAGGCGTGCAGTGCACATTTGACTTTTGAAATTATGTCATGATTGGAAAATCCCAATTACCGACCACCATTTAATAAAATGATTCTTTGGTGCACTGACAAGCAACCAAAGCAAACTAACTGAGTAGGGTGAGGTTCAGGGCACTGACGGCACCAAACATACCTACTTTGAGTTAGTTATGCAAAGTCTAAAGTGGTTGGTCTGACCCAACCACACAAAAGCTCTTTAGAACTGGATATACAAAAATGACTAACAGGTAAGTGAGGTATGCTAACCCTCAAACAACCTTTATTTTTATTCTGAATACAAAAGGGGCCTGCCGTCCATAGCTCATATGGGGAGCAACTGACAATGCTCTCTAGGAAGGGAAAGCTAGAGGTAAAATTCTGAAGTGAGCTTCAGAATTGATGGGTGTGCATTATAAAGGCTGCCCTTTGGGGGCCTCACCCAAGTCATTGATTAGGCTCATATGAGCCCAATATACAACTCAGGTGAAGCACAACCCAGCGCCCAAAATGACCTAGCCAAAAGTATTTTTTAAACTGATTTGAATCAGATTTAGAAAAACTAAATAAGAGTTGAAATGCAACAATCAAGACAAACTTGATTGTTACAATAGTTAGATTACTTAAGTGCTTGGTTAGATTGGCCTAGATTAAACCTGTGAATGACAGTAGGAAGCTAACTGAGAAAAGATGGTTTAAAATATATTCAATTGGTTTGAAATTAGGCAACATTTAGTTGAAGGTGATCTAAGAAATCATCTATAATAAAAAAATTGGGAAAAAGAACAACCTTTAAAAAAAGCTCTAAAAAGTATAAAATAATTGATAAATTAAGCCTCCTCAATAAAACTCTTTTTAAAGTTGGTGCCATCTTCCAACCTAAACTATAAAACTTTACTCACAAATAAAATTTATATTTTATCTGAGTTGGGTCCAAGTGTAAACTATAAGAAACTTAGGATATATAGTACTGAGTATATAAATTATAAAATACCTATTATAAGTCAGTTGAAATATGGTTCCAACTTCAAAAAGGGTTTTATTAAAGAGGCATAATTTCTCAATTATGATATATTTACTATGGCTGGGGGTATGTTCAAAATTCAATCAGTATGAGCTCATAGTGGGATGAGCTTAAACCATTATAGATGGCTATCATTTTTGCATAATTTGACCAATAAACTCATATATATTTGATAAAATATATTATTTTAGATAGCAATCAATAAAAAATACCATAGATTGACTAATAAAAGCAACCAAGTCTAATAAAGTGAATTACTGTAGATGGCAATCAGTAAATTCAGCATATGTTGACCAATAAAATCATCTAAATTTAAAAAATGAAGTATTGTATATGGCAATCAGTAAATTTAATTTAATTTGACCAATAAAATCAACCAAATTTAATAAAATGAATTATTAGTATATTTGTCTATAAGATACTATATAAAATATATATGCAATGAGTTTTATTTTTAGAGAGATAGTAAGGGGTCAAAAGGGATATATAGAGATAGTAAAATTTAATAAAAGTAGGAAAATGAGCCATTTTTAAAAATGCGCTAATTTTTTTGGGGAAAATAACTGGGGGTAAAGTTTCTTGGGAAAAAAGAACCTTCTGAATAAAATGGGAAAAAAGAACCTCCTTCAAAAAAGCTCTAGAAAAGTATGAAATAATTGAGAAATTATGCCTCCTCAATAAAACCCTTTTTGAAGTTGGTGCCATATTTTAACCAAATTATGATAGTCATTTATAATATATATAATCAGCACTGTATATTCTAAGTTGCTTATAGTTTACATTTGGACTCAATCCAGATATAAGATATAAATTGTATCTGTGAGCAAAATTCTATAAGTCAGGTTGGAAGATGGCGCCAACTTTAAAAAGGGTTTTATTGAGAAAGCATAATTTCTTAATTTTTCATACTTTTTAAAGCTTTTTTTTAAAGGAGATCTTTTTTCTCCAAATTTTTCATCAATATAAACTAATATCCAGATACCCATGCTTTGCTACAGTGTTTATAACTTACCAGCTGATTCTAAATTATTTTAGTTTTTTATATTGGTAAATAGCCATCAATAAGTTCAGAACCCATTAACTGATCAAGTATTTCAACCTCCAACCACTTAGCCTAAATTAATTAAGCCTGTCAAATTAACTAAACCTTCAACTGTTTATCTGAAACCATTGAGCCCATCAAATCAATCAAAAAATGAACCACCACTCAGCAAAAGACAAATTGTTGAACTTATAAACCATCCAAAGCCTACTAACCACTTATCAAGACCTATAAAGCTAATGAAATAAATGAATTATTTAAGTTAATGTATTTGTAACACATTTTATATATAAATGTTAGATTTTATCACTCCTTCTCCATATAAGCTTAAACTATGCCAAATCTCACACTCCTCTTTGCATGCAATATGCTTAAAAAGGGTACAAAGTTTTCTCTTCACATATTAATAAATAAATACTTTCCTTCAGTTAAGACTAACTAGTGATCAACGTTTGTTCATATTTAAAAAACTCATCAATGATATAAGCAAGTTTAATAAAAAAAGCCATCAAATGAACGCTAGATGATTATACTGACAGTGAGGCTGTTAAAATCTTGAGCTTGGATGGTTCCTCGCTTCTGCCCTAGATTTCAACTGCACAGGTTCATGGATCCTTGCATTGATTATTTGATTCAAATTGAGTAACTGGGGCAATAATAGTATGAAGACTATTAGAGTTGAATCCCCAAAAGCCACGTTGAGTGAAAAGTCCAATGATAAACTGGTGCTTCTTTGTCTTGAAGATATTCTGGTACTGGTAGGGAACACTTTCCCTATTCTCTTCATGCAGAGCCAAGTGGAGATCTGATAGTAATGACCTAAAGATATCTGATCCTTGCACTCTTATCTTAAGAGTAATGTTAAAGCAACCAATGTTAAAACAACTAAGTTATTATCAAGTTTGAATCTGTTTTTATTAGGGAATAATCTGGGGTTTTTATAGTTATAATTGCACACAACTTTTCAGCTGACCTCTGGGAATTATTTGTGCTCCTATACTGGTTTGACCCTCAAGTGTTAAGCACCAAATCTCATCAGGTACCGTTGCCTTGAGTTTCTTAGGCAGCATAATCCTCAGATATTTGGCGACCAAACAATTGGAATTAGGGACTCAAAACTAATTGTTTTAGCAAATGACAATTCTACTCTTCCTCCATCATTTGATTGTTTTGGTAGTTTCTGATGACTCCAATCCATTCCACTCTGAACCCTTTCCTACAATTCGACTATTGGATGTTATTCCCATATTTTATTGCTCAATCTTTCTGGGGATGATGAACAACAATAATCTCATCAGTCAGCAGCCTCAAATATCATCTGGGGATGATGCCTGACAATAATTTCATCAATCAGCCGCTGTTGCCAATCCTATATGATTATAGCTTAATTGTCAAATCTATTAATCAGTTAAAAGATTGGATTATGTGGTCATCTGAAATTCTGATACATCCCCCTCTTGACCAGATTATTCAACAGAAGATAGAACCCTCAGAGATGGAAGCTGCATTAGCTTGAGCTTATATTTGTTTATCATATCTCTATGTCCTCAGTGGAGTGCAGCTCTGTCCGCACTCAATGCCCATATGCTCTGCTCAGTTTTGATGACTTCATATCCTTGGTTACTACCCGTTGCCACCTCTTCTCAAGCATGGTTCCCATGACATCTTGCCACGCCAGTCCCATCTTTGCATCTTTTGCTGAAAGATCAACTGGTCCACCTATACAAACCCCAGGACGGGTCTCATTGGCACTTTGCCAAGTGTACAAACCTCAGGACAGGTTCCGTTGGCACCTTGCCACCTGTACCAACCCCAGGACGGGTTTCAACATTTTGTTGATAGGGACTATTTTGGCAGATCTAGTTTTAGCCCATCCTGCTCCTGCCAACTCTTAAGACTTTTTCCCATCACTATTTTTCCTTCCTCCAGCTCAGTAAGTGGGAATATCACTAGATGCATCACTGCTCAAAACAAAATCAGGTTTTTTAGTATTTTTTTACTTTTTTTTTATATTTTTATGCATCTTTTTATTGTTTTTGTCTCTTTTTTCTTTTAAGTCCAATACTTTGAGGATTTTGCATGGACTTTATTGATTATGCAACCATTCTCAGTATTTTTGATTGTATAGGCATCGTTTGATGACTTAAATAATTTCAAACAGTCCCATCCATAGGGCGTCTAACTTATTTTTCCTCCTGAACCCATGGGTATTGCAATAGGCTACCCTACCACCCACATGGTATTCTTTCAATGTAGGTCAATTGTGGTCATCTGTTTTCTTTGCGCTGATTCTTTTTCTCATTGTCATTTCAATTGCCCGTGATTGTAATTTAATCTGGATATTGGCCAGTTAGGATAGATAATGTTTAGCACTCATTCCCAAAGATGGCTCTACTGCTGAATACAATATTGGTGGTAATGCAGCTTTCCCCCATATAACAATTCCAATGGCATTATCTCAGTCACCAAATGGTAACTGATATTATAAGTGAATGTGAACAAACTCAGATATGCCCCAAGAGGAAGTTTTCCCCATGACCAATTTTTGTAATGTTGAGGCTAGAGTTGCATTCACTCTTTCCACCATTCCGTTTGTTTCTGAAGATAGGTGACAGATACAACACTGCGGATTCCTGTTAATTTATTTAGCCTGGGAATTACATATGAAGTAAAATTGGTTCTCATTGTCACTGAGAATAACTTGAGGGTAACTGTGCTGATAGATCACTTGGTTAAGTTTAAACTTTGCCATACTTATTGCATCCACTTTGCCGAGGGCTTTTGTTTTGACCCATCAGGTTAAATGGTCTATTATGACGATTAATTACTTCACTCCTCTGGTGCTGATACTCAATGGTTACATAACATCTATGGACACTGTGTGCCATGTGAAACCAGGGCGTACTAGCCTGTACCCTACAATGTTCTTGTGTTGCTTGTGAAATTAACGTTCCACACAACAGGCCAGATAATCTGCAACATTGTAGTTAATGGATTCCCAGTAATAATATAGGTGAATAGGATCCACTGTCTTCTTTAGGCCACCATGGCTGACAACCTTATGAGCAGCTCAAATGATTTCCGCTTGTTCTGATGGTTTAGGAAATAAAACCTGTCTTTCTTCAATCATTTTGTATAATTGATTGTTTTTAAAAATTAGTATTTTCCATGGCCTTTTGTAATGCATTCCAAATTTCTTGGGGTTTATCCCTAATATCTCCTTTGATCATCCACTGAAACAGTGCATCAGCCTAAGGATAGATCACATGAACAACTGGCAATCAAGACAATCCGTCAGCATTCTGATGTACTGCTCCAGTCCTGTGGATAATTTTGAAATTGTAGGCTTGCAGCTTTAAAACCCATTGGGTCAAACGGCCCTCTGGTTCCTTCAGGTTATGAGGCCAGCGCAGGGATGAGTGGTTGGCTATGACTTTAAAGTGCATTTCATGTATGTAGACTCGAAATTGTTTACAGGCATGGATGACTGCCACTCTCACTCTGTCACAGTATAGTTTCTTTCTGCTGGCAACAGTGTTCTGCTCACATAGGCTACTGGATGTTCATCCTCATTGTCATCTAAGTGACTTAGAATGGCTCCTGAAGGCCATTTACAAGTCTGAGGTATGGAAAAGAGTGGTTTCGAGGTAAGTGAAGACCAAATCGGCCAAAAGACCTTGGTTGATTCTTGGTGGAACCCTATTAATTGGGGTAACACCTTTAATAATACTATTAATAAAACTCGGGCAAATACCACGGGTCTGACTGATTGGATTGCACTGACTATGCGGCGAATTCAGGGGAGACCCTCAGAGGCTCATTCCCCAGCCACCATCAGTTTAGCTCACATCCCCTCATGACAACCAGCCTCTTCTATAGGGTTGGTGGGGGCTCCTCAGGGCGAAAAGATTTTCCCCCTTTCTGATTGGGTCCAATTAATTAAATCCCTTCCAAATGGTTTGTTTTTCCAACGGTTACATCCCATCAGCCCTTGCATTGAAGCAATGCAAGTCTCAAACTAACTGATAGGCCACTTTTTAATATTACTTAATTTGGACAGCACCAATCAATCTGAACTCGAGGCATGAAAAGTCTAAATCACAATTATCTGTGAGTCTCAAACTAACTGATAGGTCGAAACCACATATTTCCTAATTCAGAAAGCACCAAGCAATCTGAGCCTGAACTATGAATCGTTCATTTATTATTACACTATTATCAAAGTTTTAGTTTTTTCCCCACGCAGCACAGAATAAAAGAACAAAAACATATAAAACTATTTATTTTATTAAAGTGCCTGTTTACATTATTTTTAATAAGTCTTAAGAGCAGATCCTGCAATATTGTTGGATTCAAGGCAATACTGCACCAGCGAGCCTACAAAAAGGCCAAAAATCCAACAGCTTTAATTGCCAACAATGAGGCATCCGCTTGATTTATGAAAACCCAAAAAAATTCTGATATTTCAACACTGGTCTGCTCAGGAGATATTTTTGGAGCTTATCAAATGACTTCTGGGCCTCTGCGTTCCACACAAATCCCTTTTTTGGATCCTTGAGTAGGTGAAATAAAGGTTTAGCAATTCCAGTGAAGTCTTTGATGAATCAGCAATAGTACCCAACCATTCCCAAAAAGACTTGAATATCTTGAACACTTTTCAGGATTGACATCCGCTTTATAGCTTCTATTTTCATGGGTTGCAGTTGTAATCTGCTAGAGTTTATAACAAACC
This sequence comes from Massospora cicadina, assembly GCA_022478985.1. Classification (NCBI taxonomy): domain Eukaryota; kingdom Fungi; phylum Entomophthoromycota; class Entomophthoromycetes; order Entomophthorales; family Entomophthoraceae; genus Massospora; species Massospora cicadina. Next base: position 146,128 of record JAKSZP010010602.1, on the reverse strand, counting down.
CTAAGTATTTGAGCTCTTTTTTGAAAAAATGGCATTTTCTTAGCTTAATTTTTAGATTTTCCATTGCCAACCACTTGAAAGCTTCCTCCAGATGTTCCAAATGATCTGTAAAGGTCCTGCTGAAGATGTTGATATCGTCTAGTTATAATAGCACACAGGATAGCTTCAGGTTACTAAGTATTGAGCCCATAGCATGCTGAAAAGTCACCAGCGCATTGCATAATCCTTGGGGCGTTCTGGTCAGCTGGTATAGTCCTTGTGTGTTAATTATTGCACATTTTTCGTGATCTTCTTTTGGCAAATCAATTTTCCAATAGCCCAAAATCAGGTCCATAGCAGAAAAGTATTTTGTCTCCCCCAGGCGATCAAGTTCATTGTCAATTCAGGGCAGCAGATAGGAGTCTTTTTTAGTGATTTTGTTTAGTTGGCGATAGTTGATCACTACTTGATTTGATCCATCCTTCTTTTTTACCAAAAAGATTGGACTCACCCATAGGCTCAATGTTGGAGTGAGTAACCCATGTTCCATTAACTTGCTTATTTTGTTGCTGACCTCTGCTTCCGCTGCTCTTGACCTACAAACAGGTCTTATTCCTATCAGTGGATATTCCCCAGTATCAACTTTGTGAAGTACATTATTGCACATCCTAAGTTATGATTGTTATGAGCAAACATCTCCCAGTATTTTTCAAAAAATTGGAGCACATCCTCCTGCAGATTCTCAGTCAGATCGACTAGCTGCTCACAATCCACTAATATGTTGACACTTTCAGTAACTTCCACTAGCAATCCTATTTCACAAAATGATCCAAATTCATAAAAAGCGTATAATTCCACCATTGGGAGCAAGTGCGAAATGCAATGATCTGATTTTTTTCAATTTTTATTGGCTTTTATCACATATTGGCTACTAGTACTCGTATCTCTTTGTGACCTGGCATTAAGATCACTGGCACAACCCATGGTTTGACCCTCAATTTTTCCCAGGGATTGATGATTTCCCCATATGGCTGTTCTGGAAGTTCCATCATAAACCTGGTGTTAACTATGATTTGAGCCTCCAGTGGAATAGTGTTTGCTGTGTTTGTCATTAGAGGTATACCACAATTCTCCATAATTTCCATCGTCATTGATTTCCATTTTCATCTGACTAGTTTATAGAGAATGGGTATAATACCATCACTATAAATTAAATTGACAAAATTATTCCTCTTTTTCAGCGGTATTTGTCCCTTACACTGGTACACCAAATTAACATCTGCCCCAATATCATCAGAGTGTTTTCTTTGAAATCACATTTCACCCCATACTTTCTCAAGAACTACATCCTGATAAATATCATAGTTTGGATTGGCCAGCACTATGACAGGAGCTGACGCCATCAGCAATCCAAACCAAAGTGGTAGCGCACTGTAGGCTCCACATGAGATGGTAACGTCTGTTCCAGCCAATCCATACTCTTTTCAATGCTCCTAATCCGGTGAGATCTTCATACATTTCATAAATTTGTTGAAAACAATGTTGATTGGTGCTCCACTATTAATTATGGCTTGTACTCTTATCCTATTGACTAGAATATTGACATAGGTACACTCTGAGTACTGCAATAAAGTATTTACTAAATGGATAGTGGCCTTATTTGCCAAATCAAGTGTGTGGATTATCTGAGTGGATAAATCAGGGAATGACTCCTTAATTACGTTGATAGGTAAAGAAACATTTGCCTCAGCCAACTTTGTTTTAATTAAGTCTTAGGGCTCTTGGCAGATTGTGGGATCCACTAATGGAGGCCACAACTAATTTCTCAGAGTGATAAACTTAATTTTTAATAAAAGTATAAAATAATAACTTTTTATAATTTTTATGTTTTTTATTTTAATAAGCGCGGAAAAACAAGAAAGGCCCCTTGACAATACTAGCTTTTCCTATTTAAACTAGTTCAATTTTTGAGACCATCGATATTTGAGGTAAAAGAATGCAAAGCTCATTTGTCTAAATTAGGGAATATAGGTTTTTGGCCTATAAGATTGAAGATGAAAATTTTTGAGGCAAAACTAACCTGTGCGGTAACAATTGGATGAATTGTATCCAATCACCAGCAAGTAAAATCTTTTCACCTCAGCGGTGGTCAGACTTGACTGGTAATGATTGGGTAACTCAGCGATGGACAGACTTGGATGGTAATTATTGGCTAATTGTTACCCCTATCATCCTCAAGTAAAATCTTTGCACCTTGGCGTTGGTTAGACTCAGATGATAATGATTGATTAACTTGTATCTAATTATTAACGGGTAATATCCTCTTGCCTTGTGGAGGTTCTAATCCGCGCAACATTATACTCCTTGGATTCGACCAAAGAGTTGGAGTAATCCTATAGTTAGTATTTACTTTTTTAAGCTGATTCTTATGGCAAATCATATTATTCCGGTTATTAGGATTCCACCGAGAATCCACTAAGGTCTTTTCGCTGTGGGTACTCCTATCATTAATATCCATGATATTATCTATAAATTGGGCAGGTGATGGGCCAATCATATTGGCAGATTTGAGAGCCCTAATACTTCCAACATTCTTTTCTGAAGTCAAGAAAGATAATGTCCAACATTGCCCCCTCAAGAATGTTGGAAGGGGTGTAGGGTCAAAGGTTGTGGCCATGTACCTGGATTAGGATAATTCTTGTAGCCAAAGACTTTATGGAATACTTATCTCCTCTCTTATGTATGATGGTATAGGGCCCCTCCCAATTTGATCTGAGTTTACCATTTTGGGGAGTTGTACGATTGCAGTGATATAAAACCCTATCCAATACTTGATAAGAAGGTAGAGGAGCTTGGAGCTCTTTGGCAGCTTGGCCTTTGTTAATCACTGTTTTTGGTTGGCTAGACTTTCCAGCATATAATTTTTCATCCTCAGTGCATGAAGATTTAGACTGAGGTTTGCAAGGGGTAGCATCCTTGGAAGAGTGATTCTTTTGAGCTTTGGGACGAGAAACAGTTGCCTCCGCAGGTTTTAAAGTAGGATTCTCTTAGTTAGGCTGTACTTTAAGAGCCTGGACTTTTCCTTTAGAGTTGTCTTACTTAAGAGTTTGGAGGGGTTTTGGGATGAGATTTTCGTGGCATCCACTTATAGTTCTCCTGGTTTACTCACCTCCTCATCTGCCAGAAAATTTGGAATACCTTTGCTAGCCTCCACTGAATCGAGTGATTTCTTAGTGTTGTGCCCAGAGGTGACATAAGGCAAAGCGGAAGAGGGGTGTTCTTTGCTGGATAAAACTAATGGAACGTTGTAGTTCAGTAAAGATAGGGTCCCTAGCTTCAGATTGATAATGCCTTCATACTTGATCATGAACTGAGTACCTATAAGCAAATAATAATCATTATTATCCAAAGCCACTGTGGGGGCTGATAGAATAAGCTTCCCAACACAAATGGGAAGGGATGAGTAAGCACCTAGTGCATGGGTGTTATTAGGACCGGCGGTTCCAAAGTCTTGGTTGTACTCAAGTCAGGTGCAAGTTGGATCTTTTTCATCAACTTGGAAGAAATGATGTTCACTGAGGAGCCTGTATCTAGGATGGCCATCACCCAAACTTTATGGATAGCCACTTTGACCTTTGTAAGTATCCCCCCAGAAGTGGGCAATAGTGCTAGGACCTCCTTAAGATGGAGGTTGGAGGCTAATTTTCACGCGGTCTCAGGGTAATTTTCTTGGATGGATGGATTGCATGGTATGGCCATGCTGGATATGGCGAATAATGTGAGACAACACCTCATCAGCGTCACTGGCAGTATCAACCTCAATGGGCTCCCCTAGAACTTGACAGAGGTAAGTATCCTCAGGTATGGTGGCTTTGTCTACTCCCCCAGCGTTTAGGTAATCAGGGACCTCCACTTCCGCAGGAGCTCCCAACAAATAATACCCAATGTTTTCGTAACCCCCTCAGAGTCAGCCTCAGGGGTATTTTCCACCATGGGCAAGGTTACAATTGAAGTGGGGGAGACAGGCATGAGAGGTGGGGTAATTTGCTTTGCTTTAACTGGCATTTTTTCAACTCCAGTAGTCCTGGAGGACATGCCCTTTAAGCGCACACCTATGGATCAAGCTGAAGGAGGAACCACCGTGGGATTCTCCGCTTTGCATGGATGAGGAATGACCAGTTTAAGTCGCACTTAAGCTGCAGGTTTTATGGAGTTTTGCTTTTTAGGGCCCATTATCTGAAGGGGCCCCTTCTTGTCTTCAATAGCTAAGGCCTGAGGCTTAGGCTTTGAATCCTCAATGGTTAAAACATGAGAGCAAGATACTGCTCCACGTGGAACTTTGGGCTCATGGAAATCGGCGACATCTATTAACGCTTCCTTGATGTCTTGAATGGTATGGAAATAGCGTTTAACCAAGGTGATGTGCATCGCCAAAAGAAGGTGAGATGTCACTTCAGTTAGAACAGCAGCTACAGCATCATCCAAAGTCAACATCTTTGAGGTTAACAACATCTGTGCTTTCAGATAAAATCGTTCTGCAAAGGCAACCACTGATTCCCCTTCTTGAATACTCATATTCAGGAAAGCCTGTTTTTCCCTTTGTAAACTCTGCTCGGATCCAAACTCAGCCAAGAGGGCCTTCCTGACCTCTGGCCAGGTGTGCTGAGGATCCAAATGAGGGACGATCAGCTCTTGGGCTTTTCAGCTTAAACAGGGGAGGATGTACTGAACTTTCTGTTTGTCAGTAGCGCCATCCATCACAGCTTCATAAACGTACAGGAAGGAGGCAACACTCCCTTCACCTGGAGTGTACCTTTCCTTCAGTGGTAATTTGAATGGCCACTGTTCTAATTTTTTAAGATGAGAGAAAGAGCTGGCCAGTTGCTTCTCAAGAGCAACTATTCACAAGTTGGGAGAACTGCTCACATTGTCAGTATCCATTTTGTTAATACTTATTGAAGTATTCAGGGGCTTGACCCCTGTAGTGAGCACCAAATTGTGGGATCCGCTAATAAAGGCCACAATTAATTTCTCAGAGTGAGAAACTTACTTTTTAATAAAAGTATAAAATAATAACTTTTTATAATTTTTATGTTTTTTATTATAATAAGCGCGGCAAAACCAAGAAAGGCCCCCTTGTCAATACTAGCTTTTCCTATTTAAACTAGTTCAATCTTTGAGACCATCAATATTTGAGGTAAAAGAATGCAAAGCTCAGTTGTCTAAATTAGGGAATATAGGTTTTTGGCCTATAAGATTGAAGATGAAAATTTTTGAGGCAAAACCAACCTGTGCGGTAACAATTGGATGAATTGTATCCAATCACCAGCAAGTAAAATCTTTTCACCTCAGCGGTGGTCAGACTTGACTGGTAATGATTGGGTAACTCAGCGATGGACAGACTTGGATGGTAATGATTGGCTAATTGTTACCCTATCATCCTCAAATAAATCTTTGCACCTTAGCGTTGGTTAGACTCAGATGATAATGATTGGTTAACTCGCATCTAATCATTGACAGGTAATATCCTCTTGCTTTGTGGAGGTTCCAATCCACATGACATTATACTCCTTGGATTTGACCAAAGAGTTGGAGTAATCCTATAGTTAGTATTTACTTTTTTAAGCTGATTCTTATGGCAAATCATATTATTCCAGTTATTAGGATCCCACTGAGAATCCACTAAGGTCTTTTCGCTGTGGGTACTCCTATCATTGATATCCATGATATTATCTATAAATTGGGCAGGTGATGGGCCAATCATATTGGCAGATTCGAGAGCCCTAATACTTCCAACAATCTTTTCTTGAAGTCAAGAAAGAGAATGTCCAACATGGATCTAACTTTCTCTGCTATCTGTTAACCATAGAGTCGAGTGACCTCATTAACAATTTTGGGATCTATCCCCTTTGCTTTGGCTTGAGTTATCACACTAACATTCAAGTTAACTTCATGATGGAGCGGATATGGTAAGTCATTGTCCACGAATAGGTCAGAGATATCAATTTTCTCATTCATTATATCAGGCAGGACAGGTTTATCAGCAGTACTAAAATGTCCCTGATTTAGACTGCTGGTCCTTTTCCCAAATCTGAACCAGTTTCTTGAGTTTGAATGAGATAAATCTGATACTTTGGCTCTCTTTACTGACACTGGTAAATTACATGGCCTGACATCCCGCATTGGAAACAGCAGATTGGTAATTTGTCCACTCGTTTTTGAACTTTGGGTTTACTTCCCATCACAATTCAACTCTCAGATTTTTTTAATAGTTCAGAAAATTTGACAATATTTTAAGCCTTTTTTAAATTATTTTAAAAGTGCGACTGGGAGCATCAAACATGGCTCCAAGCATCTTCAGATGGTCCACTATCTGAGAGGTTGTTGTTTGAGTCGCTAGCGCCACCAACATAATCTGATGCAATTCTTAGTAGGGACAAAGTGCTGACTGCATGGCTATGCGTGCATCAAAGCCAGACAACACATTTAATCCTGGCAAAATCTAGGCTTCTTGGTAAAACTGGTCAGCAAAACTAGCCAGGGTCTCATCTTTGCAGAATTGGATACCTATGAACTCTTGTTTACACTTTGTCATCCAAGTAGGGCTTCCAAACTCCAACATAATGGATGCTTTTGCTTCCACGTATAACCAATTGTCCCCATTGAGGTGAGGTAGCACCAGATTTTGACAGTCAGTGCTAAGGCAGTTCATTACAATCACCGTTTTTTGACAGTCTGCATAGCTGAACATGGTCATCTCAAATAGGTGAAAAATGCCAGGGCATTATCTCAGTGAAATGTGGGCATTTTTGGCATATTTTGAACTTCCTTGGTTGCTCCGCTTATAGAAGATCCTGGTCCAGCTACTCGAGAAGCCATAGGAGTGGCTTTGGGAGTCATTTCTGACACACCAATGAATGGTTTAGGCATATTTCAGGGTGGAGAGGTCTTTCCAATTAGCGTTTTGCATGCCTTTTCTTTGGCCTCATTTTCCTCAAATTGTTCACACTCACATTTGTGTTTTTCCAATTCCTCAATATGCTTGATCATTTTTGCCATCTCTCATGAAGCTGCTGGATGCGTTCTCAATCCACTTCCTATTTGATTTTTTGGAATAAAACTTCTTTAATGAGTTCACTTTCTTTACACTTTTAAAGAGGCAACTTTCCCATACAGGTTATTATTCACTATTCCTAGTTATTCAAGAATCTCTTCCGCCTTGATCATACACTTCTCTAAGATACTAACATCAGCTTGAGATGCCAAGTGAACACAATTTGATTGATGGCCTGTAGTCCCACCCAGAGCTTCCAAAGCTCTCCCTTATAAGACATCATTAAATTGGCTTTTTGACAACTCAACTACCTCTGTAGTGAGCACCAATGTTAAAGTCTTGGGTTTGGATGGTTCCTCGCTTCTGCCCTAGATTTCAACTGCACAGGTTCATGGATCCTTGCATTGATTATTTGATTCAAATTGAGTAACTGGGGCAATAATAGTATGAAGACTATTAGAGTTGAATCCCCAAAAGCCACGTTGAGTGAAAAGTCCAATGATAAACTGGTGCTTCTTTGTCTTGAAGATATTCTGGTACTGGTAGGGAACACTTTCCCTATTCTCTTCATGTAGAGTCAAGTGGAGATCTGATAGTAATGACCTAAAGATATCTGATCCTTGCACTCTTATCTTAAGAGTAATGTTAAAGCAACCAATGTTAAAACAACTAAGTTATCATCAAGTTTGAATCTGTTTTTATTAGGGAATAATCTGGGGTTTTTATAGTTATAATTGCACACAACTTTTCAGCTGACCTCTGGGAATTATTTGTGCTCCTATACTGGTTTGACCCTCAAGTGTTAAGCACCAAATCTCATCAGGTACCGTTGCCTTGAGTTTCTTAGGCAGCATAATCCTCAGATATTTGGCGACCAAACAATTGGAATTAGGACTCAAAACTAATTGTTTTAGCAAAATGACAATTCTACTCTTCCTCCATCATTTGATTTTTTTGGTAGTTTTTGATGACTACAATCTGTTCCACTCTGAGCAATTACCATCAATTCGACTATTGTGTGTTTTTCTCATATCGAATTATTGCTTGATTTCGTCAGGGATGATGCCCAACAACAATCTTATCAGTCAGCAGCCTCAAATATCATCAGGGATGATGTCCAATGATAATTCATTAGTCGGCAGCCTCAAATATAATCAGGGATGATGTCCAACAATAATCCCATCAATCAGCTGCTGTTGCCAATCCTATATGATTATAACTTAATTGTCAAATCTATTAATCAGTTAAAAGGTTGGATTTTGTGGTCATCTAAAATTCTGACAGAGGCTAAGGATAAAAAATTAATGATTGTTACACCATATGCGCTGCCACCGCTGGAAGTGGAAGGAGGATTGGGGGAATTGATTTTCATATGCTGACATGCTGGCTAAAGTTCTGAGATGCAGAACAAATGGATTTCCAACTGTGGCATTCTACAATGATATCTATCATCAAAAACACCTCACAAAGATTGGAGAGTATATTGCAGTTGTAGAGGCCATCAGGACCCTTCGTTTTGGGGCATTTGGTATCAGTGCAGGCTGGCATAAAGCGACAGGGTCAGAACAGATAGTATCGAGGGAGTTGGCTATGCTGTTGGTGGATACAATGTTGGGGAGCAGTTTGAAGTGGCTACACTGTTGGACAATGGTTCCCGGGCCATGCAGGCCAGTGTAGGTCTTACACTTATCATCCTTGAATTAGTCCAAATTACAGATATCAGCCCACAATGAGAACTGGGCGCAGTATTCTTGGCTCAACATCAACTTCTTGGCATACTGCACATGGATACTGCACCCAATGATCAGAGTACTCTTGCCATAGATGGTCTCCAGAATTTCATTAATGGTACTATCATCAACCTTGAGTTTAGCACAACCAGCTCCTTTGTTATCATTTGTGCATCCCGCTGTGACAGATGGGGTCTCTGAACACTGCCACAAAGCAGTTAGGCAAGAGTGCCCAGGTAAGAGCCCACAGGCAGGATAATCCTGCTATGGAAATGTCCCTAATCTGACTATGTGGGAAGCACTTCACTATGAAAGTTTGTGCCATAGTCAGGACTATACTGGCACTCAGCAAGAGGGTCTGACCCCCAGAAAGAGCATATAAAGATTCAATGGCCTTGTCAAAGTATGAGCTGTGGTCCATGTGCAGTTTCCCTTAAGGCCTCAATAAAACTGATTTCTAATTTCAAAAATTTATTTTAGATTTTATTAAGTTTATTAGGATATTATAGAAGATGAAACTGCTTTACACAGTTTTGTCAGCTCAAATTTATACTGAGCTTAGGGAGAAGAGTGGGTCTTGTTCTCCGCAGAGTCTGTGGGAATCTTCTTAATGACAGGCATAACCTGAGGATCTAGACCCTCAATTTCCTTGTTGAGACCTGCTCCAGAACTAGGACTGGGTACCCTCACAATTGTGGAAACATTTCCACATTTATTATTTGGCTTCAAATTGTTCTTGAAGCCCAGGCCATTCTATTCATCTGTATTTCTCAATATTGCTAACAGGGGCTTGGCGGCATCCGATTGGCCAGAGCACCACTTACAAGGATTTTCATCCTTGCAGATATGTTTTAGGACATCAGACTTGGCCACACCTGGTTGGCTAGAAATTCATGCCTGAGGGTCCACTCCCTCATCACCGCATTTAGTAATATTCAGTTTGGCACCCTCTGGCTGGCCAGAGCACTATTTTTGAGGCTTTCTTTCCCCATCAGCCTCACAATTTCTATTTAGCTTTGATTTTGAGGCATCTGATTTGTCAGATTGCCATTTACAAAAATTGTAGTTATTGTACCCCTTTCCCTTGGCCTCGATTATTGCCTTAGGCAAGATTATTGCAATGTGGCAGTCAGGCAACGCCTTGACCATTACACCCACGAGGTCCATGCATGCCGCTAGCCTGTAAGCTATTAAAGCAATGGTGAACCATTGCAGCAGTGTAACCTATCTATTAAGCTCCTTTGCCTTTATGACCCTGTCTAAAACTGTTTGAATCCTGATATCCTGATTTCATCCTTCAGGTGGATAACCTCATTGGCTCCTAAAAATATTAAACTATAACTGACTTGAATCATTCTTGATCCACTTTACCATCCTAGGAATGTTTTAATTATAAGTTTTACAAATTCCAAACCTAAAAGACTGGCAAAGTGCATGTTAAAGGTTTAATCCTAGGTTGATTTGTTGGTTAATGTATATCAAATTGGCATTCATCTCCACCACAATAAAATCTGTAATATATCCAGGAGTGGTCATCCAATTGATGAGGGTGTCATCAAAATAATTGCAATACTAAATTTGTTTAACTGACAGTTTAATTTGATTTCAGTGGTGCTTAGATAAGGATTAAAATATTCAACAAATCAGCTTGAAGTTGACAGATGTTATGTTCAATCTAAAAATCTTTGACCTTGAATTCTTTTATTGACTATAATTACAATTTAGGTATCAAGGCTTGGATATTAAGTACAAGCATTTATTAATAACTTTAAACCTATCAAATTAAATAAATAATAGAGAATGCTCAACTAAAATTGTCAGGGACTGATACTACTTTATCCCAGTTTGTCATAGCAAGCTGTGAACCTGCTAACCCTGAGCTAAAGGTCCAGTATAACAAAGGGGAAATATATACCATGTAGAGAATGGCAAGGGCAATTGGGCAGTTTAACCCTAAAGAAGGAAGGATTGCTTCAACCACTCCCATTCCTATTAAAGCTAGTACACCAGCTATGTTTGGATGTGGAAGTAATGGAAGAGGGATTTGTTCTGGTATAGGTGTTTCTGCACCCATATTTATAGGTTTTATAGAATAATTGGTTAGACTGTATAGCTTGTTAACTATATGGTATATGGAACTGTTATAATAAACATATATATTTAAAAAGTTTAGTATATGATAATATTTTATTGACTGCAAAGACTAACCATCTGAATAGTCTAGTTTTATATCCCGTCCAACTTCCTAGACTTTTCTAAGCTTAATTGATTATTTGAATGGAGCACTATAATTCTTTTGAACTTATGGGATTGCACCTTGCATGTGATTTTGAAAACAGTAGGAATTGTCTCAGTCTCATTGTAAATTCATTTTGGTGCAATTAATTGACTCAATATCATTGCAATTAGGGTAATTTAAGCAATTAACTGAACAAAACTCATTGCAATCATTATTTGATATGCAAATAATTGATCTAACTTCAGCACAAATCCTCTTGATATAAAGAATTGTATCTGAAATCCCAGGAATTCCTCTAATGTCAGGCTTTACCCTGACAGAAATGATAAAGATCACCATTAAAATCTTATATTTTTTCAATCTTATATATAGTTTTTAAATTTTTTTTGAAAAATAGCCTATTACTTTTCTCAAAAATTATAAAGTATACTGTACCATGTTTGATAATTTTTAGTTTATTTATGAGATAATATATTTTATACTCACATATTATACAATGATTTTTATTTAATAAATAGTATACCTATGCTTCACTATGGTATTTATTTCTTAGGAGTTTTTTTATCTTTTTAAAACCCATATCATTAATTGAATAATGAATGATAAGAGGGATAGAGGAAATTATATTTATCTTAGCTATAACAGGTTTTGAACCTGTTATTGCACTTTTACTCCACCTTAGCTTGTGGTTACAGATGTATGCAACTAAATCCAGCTTATAACTTACCAGATGATTCTAAATTATTAACTCGACTTTGAAAAAGAAAGTTATCAATTCAACCTGTATATATAGTTTTTCTTTTTTTGACATGATATATGTCCTACGGCTAGGGGTAAGTTCAAAGTATGCGATCATACCTGACGAGCTTAAATGATTATGGATGTGGATTGTTTTTGCATAGGTTGACCAATAAAATTGACCATATTTAATAGATTTAAAATGAATTATTGTAGATGGCAATCAGTAAATTTACTATAGATTGACCAATTAAATCATCCAAATAAATAAAATGAGATAATATAGATAGATATCTGAAAGTTTACCATTTAATTGACTGATAGTATTAACTAAATAAAAACTAAATAAGTAAAAACTGCCAACCTTATACCTAAAACATTGGACTAATCAAGTCAACTGAACAACTATATATATATCATAGAATATTTGTGTCAAGTTTATCTGAGATTGGTAAATAGTCTAGGAGTAGATGTTGAAATAAACATGTATTTATAATGATTTATTTATAAGATGATTTCCTAAACCACCACAACTAAAATGCTACCTAATTTAATATAAATTAAATAAATTTGAATATATCTACCAGCTACTTACCTGCTGTCATACAAAGTTTTAGTTAGGCTAATCCAACCATTACTTAAGTAATCTAACCATCTCGGGTATTATTCTTTTAAAAGTTAAATGATAAAACACAATGATAGTATCCTATCATAACAGTAAATAAAATGTTAAGAAACTTTTCTAACAACTTTCAGCCATAAGGTATATATCATGCATTTAAGTTTTTTACCATAAGGTAAAACTTGAATCATTTTTCTGTTTGTTCGCGCATAACTCTGAAAATACTGAACCAATTTGGATGATCATCTCCAAAAATTGAGGATGCTCCAACTTAGGTCACATTTTACTTTTGTAAGTATTGATCAAGTATCTGCCTATTAAATTAGTAAATATACCAAAATGGGCTCAGAAGCGATGGGTACTTGTGGGACTAATACAACACCGGATAAACTTTTCTTCTGGCATCGGTGAAGTGATACTTTGTTGCACATTTGATATGTCATATAGCTGGGGGTATGTTCAAAATTTAATTTTATTCGAGGTGGGTCAACCTGGGGATGATACCGCACCGATTAGGGAAGTGAAGAAAATGGGAAAGGAGGATAAAAACCGGAAAACCTCCATGCGCGGCGTATGATAGGCCAGGAACTCCATGGACCGCCTTTGCTATTCGCTATCTCGGTTCGGGGCATTGGCGCGCAAAACCAACACAGTCAAAATCGTCCCCTACCCAAAGTCCATTACCGGGATCGAACTCGGGAGGCAGTGGCAGAGGGTCCATACTCTACCACTGGGGTATCCTCCCTGGTATGTTCAAAATTCAGTCAGTATGAGTTCATAGTGGGATGAGCTTAAATCATTATAGATGGCTATCGTTTTTGCATAATTTGACCAATAACTCATCTAAATTTGATAAAATGAATTATTTTAGATAGCGATCAATAAATTTACATAGATTGACTAATAAAAGCAACCAAATCTAATAAATTAAATTACTGTAGATGGCGATCAGTAAATTCAGCATATGTTGACCAATAAAATCATCTAAATTTAATAAAATGAAGTATTGTAGATGATGATCAGTAAATTTAGTATAATTTGACCAAAAAATCAACTAAATTTAATAAAATGAATTATTAGTATATTTGTTTATAAAAATACTATGTATAATAGATATACAATAAGTTTTAATTTTTAGAAAATAAGTAAGGGGCAAAAACAATATATAGAGATAGTAATATTTAATAAAAGTAGGAAAAAGAGCCACTTTTAAAAATGCACTAATTTTTTTAGGGAAAAGAACTGGGGGTAAAGTTTTTTTGGGAAAAAAAGAACCTCCTTTAAAAAAAACTCTAAAAAAGTATGACATAATTAAGAAATTAAGCCTACTCAATAAAACCCTTTTTGAAGTTGGTGCCATATTTTAACTGACTTATAATAGGTATTTATAATTTATATACTCAGTACTATATATTCTAAGTTACTTATAGTTTACACTTGGACACAATCCAGACTTAAGAAATAATTTGTATTTAGAATAATTCTATTATTCAGTTTAAAATATGGTGCCAACTTCAAAAAGAGTTTTATTGAGTAGGCTTAATTTCTCAATTATTTCATACTTTTTAGAGCTTTTTTTAAATGAGAATCTTTTTTCCCATTTTTTTATTTTTGTGTCAGCAAGAAGGGTCCCCTGGTCCCCTTGCCTTAAATAAATGAGTATGTGACATATCTTCTAAACTATTAAATCAACTTCTACTTAACTTGCCAATAGTTTCTCTTTAATTAGGTGAACCAAATTAGGCAGGTTTTAAAAAATATATATATAAACCTAACATCCAGATACCCATGCTTCACTACAGTATTTAATTTAACAGATGATAAGCTCACATTGTAGCCTATAGGCTGTGCCAGCACTGCTATTGAGCCACTTGGACTAACAGCTATGCTGTTGTCCTCATGGCTAGTGAGCTAATTATCCTAACTAATTAATTTACTTAAACTTTAATACTGATTTTTGGTAGTTTCAGGTGAGCAATTTGGTGTATTATTAGATAATATTCGTCAATTATCATCCTTTCACCCAAATAGATTGAACCCATCAGGCTCAATAATTTCAGATTTGATAAGATTCACCAATTCCACCCACTCACCCAAATAGATTAAACTTATTAGACTCAAAGGTTTCAGATGTCAGTCAGTCAATACATAGATACGTCAGTACATCAGTGAAATTTTTTAAGTAGATGTGTTTTATTAACTAGATGAAAAATAAAAATCCAGCTTCAAGGTGCACACGGACCCTCTCCCATACATCTATAGACAAGTTTCAGAAGCTATACATGTTCTAATTTTGGCTGGGCATTGCAAACATGCACACACACTTGCTTTTTAATATAGATTATCATTTAAAGATAAGAACCTGCCCAAGTTGGTTCCCCCAAATTTATAAAATGTTGATGCCAAGTCTAGTAGAATTTAATTCAGTAGTTTAGGAGGTGATGTCACATTCATACAATGACTTGTATCTATATAATGATATATTTAAATCCTATCAGATGCCCTTATCTCTCTATAGATATTAATCTGACCATAGATTGGTGCATTCTCCTATTAAGTTGGGACCACCTAGCGCTAAAAAAGATATTAATACAACTATCTGTTTAAAGATGAAACTTTAATGGGTATAAAAGATTTTTAGAGGTGGGCATAGGTCCCAAACGCCTTAAGATAATAGGTTTAATATTATTTCATATTCAAAGGATAATTGTACAGTACTATTGAACTATAATTATACAACAGGTTGGGAGTTAATTAGACAAGGGATTAATAGTAAAAATGATTCAGGTTTTACCTTATTATAAAAACTTAAGTGAATGATATATGCCTTAAAGATGAAGGTTGTTAGAAACTTTCTTAACATTTTATCTACAGTTATGATAGGGTACTACCACTGTGTTTTGTCATTTAACTTTTAAAAGAATAAAACCTGAGATGGTTAAATGACTTAAGTAATGGTTGGATTAACCTAACTAAAACTGTATATGACAGCAAGCAAGTGGCTGGTAGATAGATTACAAACTTATTTAATTTAAAATAAATTAAGTAGCATTTTAGTTGTGGTGGTTTATGAAATCATCTTATAAATAAATCATTATGGATGCATGTTTATTTCAACATCTACTCCTAGACTATTTACCAATCTTAGATAAACTTGATACAAATATTCTATGATATATATATAGTTGTTCAGTTGACTTGATTAGTCCAATGTTTCATGTATAAGGTTGGCAGTTTTAATTACTTAGGTTTTGTTATTTAGTTGATTTTATTAGTCAATTATATATATGGTAAACTTTATATATCTATCTATTACCTCACTTTATTTATTTGGATGATTTAATTGGTCAATCTAAAGTAAATTTACTGATCACCATCTATAATAATTCATTTTAAATCTAGCTGATTTAATTGGTCAACTTATGCAAAAATGATCCACACCCATAATAATTTAAGCTCATCATATATGATCTCATACTTGCCTGGATTTTGAATATACCCCCAACCATAGGACATATATCATGTCAAAAAGCTGAATTCAGATACCTAGTTAACCAGTGACTTTACCATCCTAAGCTTTTGACATGATATATATCCTATGGCTAGGTATGTTTAAAATCCAGGCAAGTATGAGATTATAGCTTTGAGATTAGATTATTATAAATGGCTAACATTTTTTCATAATTTGATTAAAAAAATCAATTAGATTAATAATATAAATTATTGTAGATGGTGATCAGTAATTTTACCATATATTGCCTAACTAAATGCACTTATCAATATTATATACATATTGACATGATTATTAACATGATATATGTCCTATAGCTGGGGGGTATGGTCAATTTCCAGGCAAGTATGAGATCATGCTATAACAAGCTTAAATCATTATATATGGCTATCTTTTTGCATATATTAATCAATAGTATCAACAAAATTAATAAAATAAATTATTGTAGATGCCAATCAGTAAATTTAGCATAGACTGACAAATTAAATTAATCAAATAGATAGAATGAGGTTATATAGATAGGTATCAGTAATTTTATCATATATTTGACCAATAATTTAACTAATTAAATTTTAAATATATTAAAGACTACTAGCCTTATACCTGAAATATTGGACCAATCCAATCAATTGAACAATTGTATATATATCATAGATATTTGTATCAAGTTTTTTGCAATTGGTAAGTAGTTTAGAGGGAGAGATTAAAAAATATACTTGCATATATAATGATTTATTTATAAGGTGGTTTCTTAAAACACCACAATAAAGTGCTGTCTGAATTAGTCTAAATTATATAAATTTAATTTGTCTATCAGCTATTTGCTTGATGTCATACACAGCTTTATTTAGGCTAATCAAACTATTATTAAAGTAAACTAATCATTTCAGTTAGTTTTTTAGAAGTTAAATGACAAAACACTATAATAGTATCATATCATAGCTTTAAATAATAAATAAAATGTTAAGAAACTTTCAAATAACCTTCAGTCATAAGGAATATATCATGCACTTAAGCTTTTTACCACAGGGTAAAACTTAAAATCATTTTTCTTTCATGCTTTGGTCACCTTTAGAATTGGAAATTGAAGCAGTTGATAAATATTTAAAATAGGAGGATAAGATGATTTATTTTAAACTCTTGATATTAGATTATCATTAAGTGACACTCAATCCCCAAAAATATTGATAACTTTGCAGTTGCCACCCCACCATAGAATGGTAAGCTAACCCCACTAACCTTAGTCTGTTACCAGTGAAAGTATTTAAAGTTAAGCTGGCCAGCTCACCAAAGGGTTTGATATCCTACCTCACTTGATTTAAATTTAAGTTAGGGAAGTTTGAGTTACCTTAATCTAATATCCTCTTAAGACTATCAGGTAGCGTATAGTTGGTTGTTACTAAAATTTAAATTATATTTTATAAATTACCAAATAAAAGTTATTCATATGGCTGGTGTTGAGAGATGCTTAACTTATAAGGTTAATGCCTTGCCCTTAAAAAAGTCTTCTTATAATATCAAACAATCTAGAATAGATGAGTTTAATGAGAAACTATCAGCCAGCAAAGATAACTGATGAAGCACTTATATAGTCTCTGGCAACTGAAATAATTTTATAACTGATCACAGCCCTTTTATACTCAATGACCAAGATAATCTGATGGACAGTGACAATAATAATTGAGGTCCTTTTATATCTTTGGAATACTAAATTGATTTGTTAGCTTGGCTGATGGCTGAACTCTATAAGTCTGAAAACCCAACCTCTTGGGTTAGTCCATGAAAAGTTCCCTTAAAGACGCAAGAGGGGACCAAAGGCATATGTGGAACTCTTGGCTCAACTTGGTGACTTTACATGTGGTTGATGAGCTGTGGGTCACTGTTCTGGCCACCAAAAAACTTTCCTGTCCAGCTTCTTCACTTGCAGAAAAAGTAAAGGGGTTTGTTGAGAGATGGTTCAGACCAAGGGCCACCAGCAGGCCCCCAGACTCATCTTTCCCCCACCCTGTCATCCCCCACCCCCTCAAAAATGAAAAAAAGTCTTAAAACTTATAAGAGCCTTACTGAATCAAAAAACCCATTTTAGGGTCACAAAATATGATATTTTAGATCATGTGTCACTAATCTGAGTCAAAGATCAATCCTCAAAATCTTTTAATTTTAAATTAACTACCTAATTGATCTTCCCCAAAAGCCAGTTCCACCAAAAGCATAACTGAGCAAATCTTCTCAAGTTTGGATTGATTGAAGCACCCCCACCACAGATCTAGCAGTTCCATTGTCAGAACTTCTACAGCCTCTTAGGTAAGTTATCTGAAAAAACCCTTATAACCCAGGCTGTTCTTTGCAATCCTGACCAAGGGGGACCATGAATATAGTATATCAGCTGTACCTACTACAATTCCTCCCTCCAACTCCCTCCCCCAACCATCAGTCATAAAAGACAACTGCCTCACTTAGTTTAACGCACAGGTTTGTGCCAATATTTGTGAAGGAGTTGGAAAGCACAAGCCATGTTACTGATCACATGACTGACAATCCAGCAGAGAACCACCCCATAACCATGCGCCATTAACAGAGTTTGTGACATATTTGAGGACCAAGGTACCAGCAATGCTGCAGGCAAGCAGCAAAGTCTGGCTCCATATACCGCAAACAAAGCCAATGCTTGGCCTAGCTCACTAGTGGAGATCATCATTCTAATTAATTTTGAATAATATTTTCCTAGGCAAAATTTTAAAACAGAATTTTAGGCAAGCAAAAGCACTGAAAACTTTATTGTAATTTTTCTGAGACTTGAGGTAACTCACCCCATGAAGCCCTTATCATGGTGGCCTCCTGCTGTGGGCCCCTCTTTGGGGAGTGGCCATTCTCTAGTGGGGGATAATGTAACAATTGAGTTAATCTCAATTGTTGCATTTCAACTTGGGTTTGAATTCCAAATCCAAGTCAAATCAGTTAAAATTTTTTTGATTTGGTCTGTTTTGGAAGCTGGGTTGTACCTCACCCCAATTTTAGATTAGGCTTGTATGAGCATAATCAATGATTCAGGTGAGGCCCCCAAAGGGCAGCCATTAAAAGGTGTACCTGCAAATTCTAAAGCTCACCTCAGAATTTTGTTCCTAGCTTTCCCCCTTGGGGAGCATTGTCAGTTTCTCCCCAGACAAGCTCCAGTGGGCCCTTTTATTTCCTAAATAAAAATAAAGGTTGTTTTGGGGGTTTCATGCCTTCTTACTTGTTGGTATTTTTCTGGATATTCAGCTTTAAGGAGTTTTTGCATGTTTGGGTCAGACTAATCATAAAGCAATTTAGCATAACTAACTCAATGTAGGGATATTTTGATACAGTTGTTGCACCAAACCCGCACCCTACTCAAAGTTGGTCTGCTTTGGTGCTGTTGGTGTACCAAAGCATCATTTATTTTATGGAAGTTGGAACTGTGATTTTCTGACTGTTACATAAATCTGAAGTCAAATGTGCTCTGCATGCCTTTGATCTTCAGTTTGACTGACCTCAGTGGTCACTTAGTCCCAGTTGTTAAGGAACCAGAATGTGATGGACTGGTTCTTTCCAGTATTGGACAAAAGTGTTTGGTAAAACTAACCAAGTGATAGTCCACAACCCTGAAAGCACCCCAGAGAAGGCTCTTATATCCGCATACTACTATGTTGGGGTTGAACTAATCCATGTAGAAGAGTTAAGAGGATACTCAACTCTAGCAGAGCTCCCTGACCTAAGAGAGATATAAGGGATTCCATCAAGTGACTAATTTCAGTCTCTTGGTTCAGAGAGAATAGGTTCTTCATAGTGTAATTTGTCTAAATAAAATAAATAATTGAATGGTTATTCAGAGATAGATTTTATTGAGTAAAAATGGATGAAATAAACAGAATTGAGAGATGAATTCTATTCAATTCTTATTTATAATAGTCATAAATAATACTCCAAACTTGTTTAAGTCTGATGATTATTTATGCTGAAATTGTGAAAGTAGATGATTTAAAAAATATGTAGTAATTCGCTTATTATGCTTAAGGAATTCAAATATATCATATTTGGTAAGCGCGCCTAAATAATTTAAGTTGTAGGAGGTTGGTGCAAAAAGGCTAAATTTAGGGCCTATTTTACAGGCTCAAACGTCAGGTTGCATTTGGAGTAAATATTGAGGAGGAAATTGGTTAATATTGACTTCTTTAATTATCTCTTTGCTAGGCAATTCCTCCATTTCAGAACCACTATAACAAGGGGTATTTCTGGATTCTAACTGCTGTTGTAGTCCAGCATTAACTTTGTATTGTGATTTAATTAGATAATATTAATGGGTGAAGTTTAAATCCTGTTGATCCCTTGAAGACATATAGTAGCCTTCATTTGATATACTTGTGGCCAATTCTGGTTTTTTATGTTAAGATTATTAATATTTTTGTTTTTGTTAGTATTATCTCAAATAAAAATAATGTGATGGTCAGGAATGTCCTGTACCGTCACACAAAACTGTTGGGAGCTGATGACTGATGGCCAACCCTAGACCCAAAGTGACCGTCAGCTGAAAATCCCAGTAGGGCCTCCCACTCATCAGAGAGTTAGTTGGCACTGGTGGGACCTGTCCCAGCAGAGCTCCCTCATCAATGTACATTCCACCTGGAAAGAAGATGGCCATCCAGCTGCGCTGAACTGCGCGCCCCTCTCATGCTTCTGGTGGAGAAAGTGCCTTCCTGGTCAGGATGGGAAGACCATTGCCAACAGAAGCCTGGGAGGGGGCGCAACACAGCCAAGTGCTGGGCGCGCGTCCTCGTGCTGGGTGGGCTGATTCCAGCAGCTCAATCTCAATTTGCCTTTGTCATTTGTATTTTTTCCTTGAGGGGCCTGGAGTTTCTCTGGGCTAATTTTCCTAGGGCTTAAGGTAAAATGCCCCAGGAAGCCCTCATTGCAGTGGCCTCCTGCTGTGGAGCCCCTCTTTGGGGAGGAGCCCTTCTTTAGTGGGGGGGTAATGTAACAATTGAGTTCATCTCAATTATTGCATTTCAACTTGGGTTCAGATTTTCCAAATCTGAGTCAAATTAACTAATTTTTTTTTATTTGGTCTGTCTTGGGAGCTGGGTTGTACCTCACCCCAATTTTAGATTAGGCTTGTATGAGCATAATCAATGATTCAGGTGAGGCCCCCAAAGGGCAGCCATTAAAAGGTGTACCTGCAAATTCCAAAGCTCACTTAAGTATTTTGACCCTAGCTTTCCCTCCTGGGGAGCATTGTCAGTTGCTCCCCAGACAAGCTCCAGTGGGCCCTTTTTATTTCCTAAATAAAAATAAAAATAAAGGTTATATTGGGGTTTGCTTATCTCACTTACGTGTTGGTCTTTTTCTGGGTATCCAGCTTTGAGGAGTTTTTGTGTGGTTGGGTCAGACCAACCATAAAGCAATTTAGCACAACTAACTCAATGTAGGGATATTTTGATACAGTTGTTGCACCAAACCCGCACCCTACTCAAAGTTGGTCTGCTTTGGTGCTGTTGGTGTACCAAAGCATCATTTATTTTATGGTAATTGGAACTGAGATTTTCTGACTGTTAAACCCAGGGTCAGTCGTCAGTTCATTCTTTGCTTTAGTTTAAGTAAAGTCTTCAGTTTCCAACTCACTCTGTAGGCTCTACCAGCTTAATTTCTACCATTATCTCTCTTTGAATCTCAATAACTTGCCACAATCAGCTTTCTGGGTCCAATGATCATTGAGTAAGCACCATGATCCATCAAACTAGAAGCTCACCGCATGCTAGCTGAGGTCATAGGAAGTTACACTCCCACCTGTTTCTCCAATCTACCATACCAGAAGGCCACCCTAATATGTTAGATCCATTTTGATGACCCACCACTGGTTTGTCATGATCTGGCTAACCAAGAGCCTCACAACCCCTTGCTTGGTATGGCCATTGTCATCTACCTGACTCATCCCGCCAACCCACCGCTGGTTTGGTGAAATCCTGATGATTCAAGGCTTCCTAACCTACCAATTTTAATATATTGTTCATGGGCTATGAAAAAACATCCTTGCAACCTGGGAAGATGCCCAGTTTCAAGATCATATGGAACATTGATCCTTATGGCAATCTACCCTAAACTACATTAATAGATTGATATAACGTACCAATCCCTTTTCTGAATCCACGTGCCAGTTCAAGGTACCCTAACAACTGCAAGATGATGCTTAAGCCTACCCCATATTTAAATTGATCCAATTTGATTTGATTTGTGAACCCAATACTCATTTTTGCAGCTCAGAAACTTTCAATAAATCTAGGGATTTTTATGTATACAACACTGAAACTGGAGATTTTGGGATTAATAGCAGATGCCAGCAACTGATAATCCAGGAGGAGTGGTCATCCTCCCAGCCTCTCCCACCTTTTGGGGTTTCCCCACCAAGCCCTGTGGTTGCCCCATTGCAGCTACTTGGTTAGTTACGGAGGCCCTTGGTATGCTACTTAAATTTTACTACCCTCATAGGAACCATAGAGCGTCCCTTCTACAGGTCATTAGGGCAGCTATGCCACTGACATTCTGGGCATTCCACTGGGTTGTCAGACATCCATATTTAAAGCCCAGGATTACTTTAATCAGCAGGATCCATGTAATAATGAACTGAACAATAACCTCAGAACTTTTCGTCCTCCTCCTTAGATTAGGCAAAGCAGTGCTTGCTTA
The DNA here is from genome assembly GCA_022478985.1 of Massospora cicadina. Lineage (NCBI taxonomy): Eukaryota > Fungi > Entomophthoromycota > Entomophthoromycetes > Entomophthorales > Entomophthoraceae > Massospora > Massospora cicadina. Next base: position 123,556 of record JAKSZP010010602.1, on the reverse strand, counting down.
TTACAATGAACCTACATTCCCTCTGTTATCTGGTATTCTCTTATTGTTTATTTTTTTACTCTGCAGGATATGTAAGCACCTTATATTGTCACAGGGCAATGACTTTACAATGCCAGGAAATCAGGATTCTCCTTCAGTAGGTATGGTTTTATCAGGGATTCACAGTTCCCCCACCAGAAGTTGTAGAGCAGGTGCTTGATGCCTTGGCGGAACTTCAGGTGCGCATTGCAGCTGGGGTTCTTAAACTTCTACCCCTACTAACTCAAATTGAAGTGTGGCTCTCTTAGATGCCCTAGAAGAAGAGGTTCGCCGCTGGGTTAGAGGTGTGCTACATTCTGCAAATATAATGGGGAATCATAATCTCTCATTAAATCTAGTATCTAAAGCAGTACAAACACCTGAATCTAGAGCAACCTGCCTCTTTCACCTCTTCAACATCTACCAAGTTTTTCTGATCTTTCTTCACTTGTAGAAGCCTTCACAGCATCAGTTCAATCAGTAAGGATCACTATGACCTTGCAGTGTCAGACTTTAGAGCGGCCTTAGACACAACTGCAGCCAGCATTCCCTCATGGGACCCTCTTCCAATACACTCATGGAGGCAGCGTTTTCTTTACCTTAAATAATTGGGCAAGACCCCTCTATGCAACTATACCATCAGTGGCGGCCATGTCATCCTCTCTATCAGCAGGTCCCCCTCAAGCTAGTGCATCTCAGTTAAAGAAATCTACCTTATCTCTTCAGGGAATAATGGTCCTGGAACGCGTTCTTCTGGAATTTCATTGGTATCTCATTGCCCTCAGGGCACCCTGAATATTAACAGGATATCAGTCGAGAATCCCTTCCTTCCTCCTGCAAAAAAGGATCTGATTGTGACGTTGGACCAAGAAAATCCTACTTTAAGGCCTACCCAAATGGCCCAGGTGGAAGCCCACGGAGATCATGATCAGAGAACTGATCTCCATGACGCCAACCTGGGTCCTACTACTTCCATGTTGATTTCATCTGTCTCTCAAGATTGCAAAGGTTTGTCATGGTTACATGACATAATTGTGGGAACCAACTGCAAAGATAAGGCTGGACGTCAGGAGCCCAAAAAGTCAAGCTGCAGGACCACCCTGACTTTCATACCTTGGACCAACGCTGGGTAGGCTAGATATGCCCAGGTTGCTCCAGAGAATGTTTGTGATGCTTAGCCCAGCGTTACAGCAAGGGCGTTAAAACGAACTATCTATCTTCTTAATGATGATGGTTTGACTGAGTTGCTCAGAGAACAGGGGCTCAAAACCCATTTAATTTTCAACATTGCCAAATTGGACAGCTTGGTCTGCATCTAATATCTCAAGTTTGGTTAATTTCAAGCTACAGTACCCTGGCCAATGGTAGGGTGCACCAATAGGTTTACTTAGGCTTGGCATTATTTTCCTCAATTGACTCGCCTCCCATTGTTTAAAGTATGGTTCTTGAGACCAATATTCCTTGTTGGTCATCTTTCTTAAAAGAATTCCCCATTAGTTTTCCATTTTTTGAGTATGGTTTCTTGGGAGAACCTGTGTGCGGACCTCCTCAAGGAGGTCTCTAACAACTTTGGTCATTTTATTTTAACAAAATTATCTACAGTATCTGGTGCACCGCTGGGCCACTCTAGTCCCCTCTGGATCGAAGCACCAAAGCTCTCCAGCACAGATCTCCACTTAATTATAGACTCCCCTTTAGGATTTAACCAAGTTTTGTTGTTAATTGGTTACCTAATCCTATATACCACGTTGTAAACCCTTGCTCTGGGTCCCTTTTGCTCCGGCACCCTCTGAGGAGCCCTTTTAAATCCTACTAATGACTAGTTCCCTGGTGGTGTAACTGTACTTCCTGCACCACCTCTTTGGAAACAAGAGAGTTACAGACACTCTCCTGACATTAGACGACCAACCTAATTATCTTACATGCACTAAAATTATCTTTGTGTGACTTTTTCTAAGTGTGAATTGGGTGCGCCAGCTGTTGGCCATGGCCGCGGTGAGGCTCACCACCATTAATCATTTTGCCAATTGTTGGTTCATCTCAGCGTTTTTCTTGCTATCTCCAACTGGGAAAGTACCTACCCTTCTTGCTCATATCGGTGGATCTTGAAGTTTTACTATCTAGGTGTTTTGATTTCCTAACTCTCCCTAATTTTAAAGAAAAGCTTTAATTAAAATGAATTTTTCTCAGCACCGCATTTGGATGGTACAGGTGGGATCATTGATGAAGGGCCTAATGGTGATAACCCTGGATAACGATGCACAACCTTCCACCAAATTTAGTATGGGATCGTTCACAGCCCAAAGCGCATTTTATAATGCTAGTTTCTTATATAAAAACTAGCTATTTATCATCTCTTGTGGCTCTAGTTTGGAATCCATTCAATATACCAGATTGCCCCAGAAAACCCGCGCTCTATCCATACCATGATCTGCAGAACACAGGCGGTGGAAAAAAGTTACTTTTGCAATATAAAAATATTTATGCAACTGCTGAATACATGGTGGGATATGTGGCCTTAGTAGTAAGCGTGGCCAATTATCCATCTCCATTATATGAAAAAACATATCCTGGAGGCATTCTTATGCCTGATGAAGGGTTAACCTGGTGAGGTGTAGGCGTTTTCTGCTTTAAATAAAGACCATTTGGGATATATTTTGTTTATTGCTACCTTATCATCACCTTCAGGGAAAATCAACACAATTATATTGGTGGATACAGGAGCCTCTGAGAATTTTATTGAATAAGATCTGGCTGACTACCTTGAGTTGAATTAATTGCCAGGTGGTATGGTTAGGGTAGGGGCTTTCCAAGGTTTTCCCATGCTGAAAGGTCTGGGGTTAGTAGATTATCAAGTTGGCAAATATCATTTGGCTGACCGCTTCCAAGCTATCAAAAACTCTTGTACCCAATTATTTTAGGAGTAGAGTGGTGGCGAAAGTTTGACGTCAGAACCAACTTGAAAGACAATAACTTGCCCTTAACATTTGGAGAATGGTCATATATTAGTTATCCCCTTGTCTTAAACTAATTCTCAGGGTGATCTGCCCCACTAACCCAATATCCACACGCTCAGTATTGCTCAGTTTCTGAAGCCCTCTATGGAAGTACCTTTACTTCCTGTTTGGAGGGGTTGGAATCTTCATTTGATGCGGCTTCAGCCAATGTACTATCAGCTCATTCAGAGTTTGTTTGTGAGTTTAAGCTCACCGTTAATATGATGCATATATCTTATCCCATTTACCCTTTGACTGTATGAGAGAAAGCGGCCTTAGATGTGTGGGTTAAGGAGCAGTTAGCTAAGGTTCAATATTTCAGCGTACCTCCCCAGTACGCTCCCCATTTCTCTTTATAGAGAAGGTTGATGGTACCTTACACATGCATAGATTATGGGAATATTAACAACTTCACAGTATCAGACTTGCATCCCATCCCACTGGACTCACAGATTGCTCACTATGTAGAGAAGGCAAAAGTCTTCTCCAAAACGGGATTGTTTAAACGCGTTCAAACAGATTCAGATTAAGAAGGGCCAGGAGTGTCTAACTGCATTCCATACTAGAAAAGAAATTTTTAAGTTTCTAATTATGCCCTTTGGGTTTAAAAATGCCCATGCTATCTTTTAACGCCATATTGATGTGGCTTTGGGGACCTGCTGGGGTATGCGTGGTAGACTACATGGATGATATTCTGGTGTTTTCTCCTGATCATGAGTCCCATGCAGTACACCTTTGGCAGGTGGTGGAGCATTTGATGGCAGCCAACATTATGCTGAGAAACAGTAAGTGTGAGTTCTTTTTGTACCAGGTCACCTTTCTGGGCAACGTCGTGTTTGACCAAGTCCACCTGATAGCTACAGATAAGGAGAAGGAGATTTGTGAGTGGCTTACCCCAACTTCAGTCAAGGAATTGAGGATATTTTTTGGGGACGTGTACGTTCCTTAAGAAATTCATGCCAAATCTTTCTGAGGTGGCAGCGCTCCTGTATAAGGCGAATAGAGCTAAAGTGCTCCAGCGGTCTCCATTTTCAGGAGCCTTCCAAGCTGTAAAGTGCACCCTGATGCCCAAGTCCGTCCTTTGCCATGTAGATCCAGAAAAAGAGTTCATTGCGGCTACTGATGCCTCCAACTTTGCCATAGTGGCTGCCTTATTACAAGTAGGCGAGGTTGGAATAGAGCATCTGGTGGGATTTTTTTTTTCAGAAAAAAAGGTCTCTACCAGGTCACACTAGTGCTAAAAAAGGTCTCTACCAGAGTTAAACTACGCCGTTTATGACAGAGTTATTGGCAGTGGTTGAGGCGCTTACCTATTGGCGTCATCGCTCACATGGCTCATCCCAACTATTTTGCATTTATACAGATCACCATGCCTTGTTGTACTACCGCGCATCTCATGTCTTGACCCCACGCAAAACCCGCTGGCATGAGATACTGGCCCAATTTGTCTTTTCTTATGAGTTTACAAAGGGCAAGGAAATTATTTGGTGGATGCTTTGAGCCGCAACCCTGCACTAGCTCCTGATCCTAAGGAGGTAGAGATGCATAATACCTACTTGATGATTCCGTCAGGTAAGAATGTGTCACAACTTCCCTCTCCCTTGGCCCACGGTCCAGCGCTTTCTCCTTTTGAAAATGTGGAGGAATATGGTATGTTCAGAAAGGTAGTCCTTTCACAGCCGTTTGTCAGCGGAGTATACTATGGTCCTCACCAAGAGCAAATTAAATTAGGAGGACATTACTAGGGTTCTTACGTGAAGGAGGAGATGGGGTGGTTTCAGGGGCGCCTATGGGTTCCTGCAGGACCACTTCACCTGGAAATTATCTGGGACCATCATGATGAAATTACCGTTGGTCATCCTGGGAAGGCGAAGACCCTTGAGCCTATCTGCCGCACTTACAATTGGAAGGGATTAGCCACTCAGGTAGGAAGATATTGTAAGTAGTGTCTGGTCTGCATTCAAATGAAGCCAAATCATCAGCCCCTTGCAAGGTTGTTGGTATCAGTTCAGAAGGCTGAAGGGCCTTGGACTTCTGTATTGGTGGCTTCTATTGTGGAGTACTTCATCTGAAGGTTATGACGCCATCATGATAGTGGTGGACTGTTTTAAAAAGGTTGATCACTTAATCACTTGCAGAACCGCAGTAACCATGGCAGAGATGGCTGAGCTCTTTTTGTATCTCACATTTTTGCTCTTCATGGAGTCCCAAAGAGATAATTACTGATTGGGATCCAGTTTACCTCTGTATTTTGGAAAGAGTTGTGTAAGACTCATCGGATTCACCCATGCCTTTCAACAGCCTATTACCCTGAATCAGATGGGCATACTGAACGAGTGAACCAGTGCCTAGAACAGTTCCTGCGGTATTACACTGCCACAGATCATTCATATTGGGTTTCCCATGTCTCCATGGCCCAATTTAGCTATAATAACGCCCAGCATGAATCAATCAGTTGTTCCCCCTTCTTCGCCAATTATGGCTTCAACCTCGCCTTCAACATTGAGCTCAATTGTGGATCCAAGGTTGAAGCAGTGGTGGACTTTTCAAAGACGATCAAGAAGGTACACCAGGGGGTGAACACGATCTTGGATGCGGCTATGCAAGCTTATAAGGAGAAAGCAGATGGGAAAAGATGGTTAGGTCCTGAATATAAGGAAGGTTATTGAGATGCCTGATGCTAGAAACATCCCTATCAAGCAGCCATGTAGAAAGCTGGGACAAAAGAGAATTGGCCCTTAACGCATTGTAAGAAAGGTGGGCCACACTTCATATCATTTAAATCGTCCTTAATTGTTCCAAATCTTTGCCGTCTTTCATGAAAGTAAGCTTACGTCGTTTAAATGCCCCCACAAGAGACTCCTGAGGCTTATCTCGTGGATGGGGCGCCAGAGTGGGAAGTGGAGGATATAGTAGCCTCCTGTTGGGTAAGAAGAAGAATGAGTATCTTGTATCCTGGAAGGGATTTGATGCAGCGGAGAACAGTTGGGTACCAGCGCATGACTGCGCCCATGCCCAAGATCTTATTGAAGTCTTCCATAAGCGTTTTTATGAGGCTGCAGGATCCAAGTCAAAGCAAGCCATCGCTGCTATGAAGTTGGCCCCTGCTCACAAGAACTTTTCCTTAGTGAAAGCCCATGGAGGGGGGTGGAGCTCCAAAATAATGAGATAATAATGTCATGGTTACATGACATAATTGGGGAAACCAACTGCCAAGATAAGGCTGGGCGTCAGGAGTTCAAAAAGGTTAAGATTCAGGACCTCCCTGACTTAAAACATACCTTAGACCAACGCTAGGTGCAGTCTAGATATGCCCAGGTTGATCCAGGGGATGTGCGTGATGCTCAGCCCTGCATTACAGCAAGGGGTTAAAAAGCACTAGCTATCTTCTTAATGATGACAGTTCAATTTGGTTGCTTGTAGAACGGGGGCTCAAAACTAGTTCAATTTTTAACATTGCCAAATCAGGATGGCTTGGCCTGCAATCATAAGCTCATGTTCGGTCAATCTTGAGTTACAGTACCCTGGCCAATGGTATGGTGCACCAATTGGTTCACTTAGGCTTGGTACCATTTTCACCAATTGACAACTCGCCTCCAATTGCATAAAGTATGGTTCTCAAGACCAACTTTACTCTTTGGTCGTCTTCCTTAATAAGTCTTCATTAGTTTTCCGTTTTTTGTTTATTATTCCTTGAGCTAACCTGTGCGCGGACCTCCTCAAGGAGGTCTATAACAACGTTGATCATTTTATTTTAACAAAACATCTACAGTATATGGTGCACCGCTGTGCCACTCTGGTCCCCTCCAGATCAAGGCCCCAAGCTCCCCAGCACAGATCTCTACTTAACTATAGACTCCCCTTTGGAATCCAACCAAGTTTTGTTGTTTATTGGTTACCTAATCCTATATACCACGTTGTAAACCCTTGCCCTGGGTTCCTTTTGCTCCAGCACCCTCAGAGGGGCCCCGTTTTCAATCTTACTAACGACTAGTTCCCTGGTGATGTGACTGTGCATCCCACACCACCTCTCTGTGGATGAGAGAATTACAGACACTCTTGACAAGGTATTTATAATATGTTGAACCTGGAGCCCTCCTCTCCCAAAAATGAGATAAAGGATGTCATAGTTGTAGACCTCCAACCCCATCTTTATTTTGGACCAGGAGGACCTTGTGGATGGATCTTTGTTTTTAATCAGTACACCCACGGGCTATTAAAGGTTCACTCCTCATCATAGACCTACTCCAACTTCTGCTGCTCTCTCGCTTTCTGTGACCAATAAAGAAGGTCAAGATTACTTCTTATTTCCTATTACCTTCATAGTAGAAATGCGTGAGGTTATGGTATAAGCACACCTAAACACTGAAGCAGCAGGAAATTTTAAAATCTAAGTGTTGACCACTCATTAAACCTGGACACTGTGCTAGCCCCCTATACTGAGCGCATTTTTTGACCCAATGACCAGCCACACAGTTCAGCGTCTAGTAAATTTCTTTATCCATGAATTTTGCTTTTGCAACTGCTTTTCAGTGCTGGCAGACTTATTATACCCGTTTATCATGTGGAGCCTGGTGGCATCACCAACAGGTGAACATCAACCTGGACCTCAACTCTAAGTCATTTTCCAATAAGAGTACAGTGTGGAATTCCCATTAATTGAAATTATCAAAACAGAGGCCTCACTTAGCTTATTTCTCCATCAAAGCTTTCTTTAGACTTCCCCAAGTATTTCCCCGATTTTCTGGCACCATGCATGGACATATTTGATATGAGTCTTGCAACCCAACTCCCACCACATTCTGAATATGATCTATCCTTCCAGCTGGCATTACATCTTGTAAAAATCAACTATCAGTTGTATTCACACAAAGAGGAGAAAGACAGAGCGCTGGGCATATGGTTGGATGAAATGCTAGAAAAAGGGTGGATTATCAAGAAATCCTCTCCCATTGCCTCACCTGTAGTATTTTCTAGAAGGAAGATGAGACCTTACGGCCTTGTGTGGACTATGGTCGTGTAAATAACGTAATGGTACCAGATCCATAACCCCTTCCATTGGAACAAACCATCACCCAGGCCATTGCTAAATACCAGGGTTTCTCAAAAACTTGTCTGGTTAACACCTTTGTCCAGGTGAGAGTCAAGTCTGGCCAATAATGGCTCACAGCCATTTGGTCAAGGCGTGAGATATTTCAATTCAAGGTGATTCTATCTGGGTTAAAGAACGCCCTGGAGACCTTTTAACGCCTAATTGACAACGTTCATGTGACCTAAGTTTTACTTGTGCTGTTACTTAGATTGACAAAATATTGATTCACTACCCAACCCATGAACAGGATGCCAAGGACTTGGAGGCATTGATGGCAGCCCTCCTCAAGACAGGTCTCTTTGTTAATCCTTCCAAGAGCAAATTCTTTTAGGAGGAAGTCACCTTCGTGGGAACATAGTCCTAAAGGATGGATATACTGTTCCTCTATATAAGTAGAGGCCATTCAATCCTGAAAATCCCTTTTCTCAAAAGAAGCTCCAAAGCTTCCTTGGTAATGTGAATTCTTAAAGAAGTTCTTCACAGACCTTTGTCAGTTGGCCGCGCCCCTCTATTCACCGATGGGGAAGAACGTTTTTTTCAAATAGCGAAATGATTGTCACCAGGCTTTTGAGGCAATTAAAAGAATTTTCTGTCAGCGCCAGTTTGCACTATTATGAAACATCCAAGCCATTCATTGTGGCTTGTGATGCATCTGCAGTTGCAGTTGGAGCAGTGCTCTTACAAGAGCATGAAGGGACAGAGCATGCCGTGGTATGCTTTTTAAGAAATTTAACCTCCACGGAACAGGCTTAAGCAATTTACATTAGATAGTTAGCAGTGATGTCCTGGTCGCTTACCCACCGGAGATATCTCCTCCAAGGGACACGACATAAAATCACTGTATGAACTAACCACAAATCCTTATTGTACTATTGAAAACCCCAAAAGCTGTCTCAATGCCAGGCACTTAACTACAGGGTTCTTTGCAGTTTTCACTTCTAATATGAGTTTACAATGAGCAATTAAACGTGCTGCCTGATATGTTGAGCCACAACCCTTCCATGGCTCCAGGTCCAGAGGATGACCTGTCTTAGCTCACCATAGTGGTGCCCTCCTCCATGATTCTTACCCTGGCTCCAGTTATAGTATTAAACGCTGTTCTTGCCTCAGAGACACCCATATGTGAACTCATTCTGGCAGGTCAATTATGTTGTTCTGATGGGATAATTTTAATGAATGTTACGGAGGCTAGGCAGCGCAAACAGCCCCTATATGCCTTTAAATAGGATAATCTTAATCTGAGATAGGATTTGGTCCCACCTATTTGTGCACGCAGGTTTTTGTTATCACCACTTCCAACTTCAGAGGCCATCATGGTTCAAAGAAGCGTGCCAAATTGGTCTTAAGAACCTATAATAGGCCTGGGCTTTTTAAGGACATCCCAAGTGGATAGAAAGCTGTATTTACTGCGCTCGCTCCAAATCTGACCATTTAGGAAAAAGAGCCTTCTCCACCCACTTCAACAAGTTAAGGGTTCCTAACATCTGTATCAGAGGACTTCATAGTGGAAATTCCCATGTCTAAAGGATTTGATGCCACAGTGGTGATTGTAGGTAGATTCACCAAGTTTGCACTGGTTATTTCATATCATACAACCATAAAAGCAGCAGAGATCGCAGCTCTCTTTATTAAACATGTGTTCTCCATGTTTGGACTTCCAATGGCAATTGTAAGTGATTGTGGCCCTCAAATTACAGCCATGTTTTAAGACGCCTTAGTGGAACTTCTCAGCATCAAGCCTTTCTGTTCTACGACGTACTACATACAATCAGATGGGCAATCCAGTGGAAGAGTAAAGCGCGTCTTTGTGAGAAATTTTCCCCAAAAGGATGTTTATAGCCCAAGTATCCTGGGTGAGTGAGGAATAACAGAGAGAGTTAATCAAGTCCTAGACAAACCTATGTTGTTATTCCTCACTCACCCAGGATACTTGGGCTATAAACATCCTTTTGGGGAAAATTTCTCACAAAGACGCGCTTTACTCTTCCACTGGATTTCCCATTTGAGGCTCCTTTGAGGTACAATCCTTCTTTCCAGATTGGGACACACCTGACCTCTGTGTTTCCTACAGCTGAGGACTTCATCACCCAGATTTGGAACCAAAAAGCTTGTTCAGGAAACTTGTTTAAAGCCTCTGGAGATTATAAAAGGTTTGCTGATAAGAAGCGACTTCCTGGGCGCAATAATTCAGAAGTCTCACATATTATTCTTGACACCAGACACTAGATTATGAAGGTCTCCTCACAGAAGTTAATTATTAAGCTCTCAAGACTTTTAAAAGTGGAAAAAGACTTAGACAATGGTGCATACACATCAAGCATCATGCCCATTGGAAGCAACATAATAGAGGTCACATTTCTAAATTATCCCCCTTTAGGGGATCTACCTACTACCACAGAGCCTATAATTGTGGAAGACTCTCAAGGGGCAGAAGTTGAGGCGATACTGGCCTCAAGGAAATCCAGGAGGTCTGTACAGTACTTTGTCAGATGAAAAGGTTACCCTGCCTATTAGAAATAGTTGGGTAAGCGCAAGGGACTGTAAGAACTATAAGGAGCTAATGGCTGAGTTCCATTTTTCACATACTAAGGCCACCTATCCGCTTAAGAAAAATGCTGATATTCTGGCCATCAAACTTTTCGCTAGACACAAGAACTACGCCCTAGTTCATGTACCAGGAGGAGGGATCTTTTCTGTTCAAAAAAGAGAGTATAATGTAAATCTGGAAATTTAACCTCTTTGGGTTAAACCGTTGGAAGTTGCCTTGCAGATGTAAGATGGGACTAAAGGTACATGTGGATCCCCTGGATCAACTGGGTAACTTGGCCTAAGTGGTTTATGAACAGCGGGTCATTGCTCAGGCCCCCGAAGAACCCTATTTCCAGATCCTTACCTTGTGGAAAAGACAAAGGGGGTCATTTGGGAGGTAATTTTAGACCATGGGCCACCAGCAGGACCCCCAGACTCGTCTTTCCCCGACCCTGTCATCCCCCACCACTCAGGAATAGAAAAATCAGTCAAAAAACTCAGAAAAGCCTTGTCAAGTCAAAAACCTGTTTCAGGTCACAAAATATGAGATTTAGAACATGGGACACTGATTTAAGTCAAGATTCAATACCTGAAAAATTAAAGAAATATCAAATATGTTTTCCCCAAAATTAGTTCTTCTGAATGTATGATCCAAGAAAATCTGCAAAAGTTTTTTGTTAGGCATCTCTACCACAGAAAAAGCAGTTTCATTTTCAGAGCTTCTACAACCGCATATGTAAGCTATCTGACAAAACCCCTTAAACCCAAGCTGTTCTTCATGACCCTGACCAAGAGGAACCAGCAAAGAAAGTACGTCAGCCATCAATTACATGTACTACTTTAACTCCCTCCCTCAATTATTAATCCTGAAAAGACACCCACCTCTCCTAGGGTCAGTTTTCGGTTCATTATTTGATATAGTTTATACTAAAAGTCTTCAGTTTCTAACCCCTCTCTGTGGACTCTGCTAGCTTACTTTATACCAATATTCTCTCTTTTAAATTCATTAAACACACCATGATCAGAGTTCTGGTCCTGATGATCATTGAGTGGGCACATCAATCCATCAATCCAGCAGCGTGCCACACGCTAGCTGAGACCATAGGAAGTTAAAATCTAATCTGTCTCTAATCAACCATACAAGAAGGCTACCCATTCTTCAGATCCAGTTTGATGACTCACCACTAGGCTGTCATGATCTGGACAACCAAGAGCCTCACAACACCTCACTCAGGATGGTCATTATTATCTGCCTGACTTGCCCTGCCAACTCTCAGGGAAGCGGCAGATAATGTTTAAACTGGCCTGCCAATCAGGATGCAAAAGTACCCAGAAGACGAGCCAGAATTTCAGAGGCACTGCTGCTCAAATGACGTTTAGATGGGATGGGAGATAAATGAGCAATAAGCACTGACAGGCCACAAAAGTGAAAAGTAACCTGGTGAAAAGCCAGGCTGTCGCAGCTCCAGGGCCTACAGGCCTGGGCATTGAAATTTTTTGGATCAGATTGAAAGGTTTGGATTCCCCCATAAGGGGAACTTGGAATAGAGCCATTGGCAAGAGTGCAGATTATTGCTTGGAGCGGGGATATTTGCGCTATAAAATACTGATATCCTTGTCAAAGTCCTGGCACAAAATAATGCTTGCCAATTTTAATGGCACAAAATTAAAAATTTTAAAGAAACAGGAGTAGTGAAACTCTAAACTGATGTTTAATAAAATAGGGGATTTTATAATACAACTTATATAAAACTATATAACTTTGAATTGGGTAAATAAGAGGGTTATTAGTTGTTTTTATTAATGATAACGAGTTGAAAAGAAACCCCTATTACTATGTCAATGCTTAGTATATAAATGATCCAAGGTTTGAAGTGAGATGGCTGAGAAATTCAGTATAGGCTATGAGTATTCAAATTAGAAAATATAAGTTTTGACCTATCAGAGCTCTTCAAAACTTGCTTACTTCAATGGAATGGCTAATGAAGGGTCAATAGTAGGTAGTAACAGTCCTTTAGGCGAGGATTTGATATATCTGAACCAATTACTATGGGGAAATGTTTTTACACCTGGTGGGACCCCCTCCGAGGCTATAAAAGGTGGTGGTCTCCATGTAGGTGGTTTAACTAAACTAATAATGGAATGGGGAGGAACCTTGGATGGACTCCCCTGATTCCGCCACATGGTAGGTGCAATCCATCTACTTAAATCGTGCTATTTGGCTGAGAAATATTAATGGACGTATTTCCCCAATTTAAGGGGTTCCACCGAGAAACATCCAGGGACTTTTGGCCAATTTCATCCTTTTTATGAACCAAAGCACTCTTATCACAAAATTTAACTTGTATTTGTCCAACATTACTCCCTTCAAGGGTGTTAGGGGAAGAGTAAGGGAGCAAGAACTGGTCATGGACACGGTTAACAGTAACTCTGGTAGTCAGGGATTTGATAGAGTACTCATCCTCTTGCTTATAAGTGACAACAAAAGGGCCTTCCCAGATAGACCCGATCTTCTCACTCCTGAGAGTGATACAATTATGGTAGTATAGCACCAAGTCTGACACTTGGAAGGAAGGTAGAGGGGCCTGGAGCTTAAGAGCGGCTTGACCCTCTTTGATGCAAGTATTTGCCAAGTTGGTCATGGCCTCTGATTGCAACTGGATGATGTGCTGGGCTAACTTCTTCATAGCTTGCTCAGGATCAGTCTTATTGGAGAAAATATCTTTGGCTAGTGACGCTGGCACCCCAGGTTCTCAACCATACAACACTCATAAAGGCGACATTTTAAGGATCTGGTGATAGCTGATATGGTAGGCTATGAGGGCATTGGGTAAGTAAAGATCCCAGTTAAGAGGGCCTGAAGTGGCCATTTTTCGTAAAATAGAGACCAGGGTCCCATTGGCTCTTTCCATGTTACCATTGGTCGAGGGGTTATAGGGGGCTGAGAAAAGCTGTTGCGTTCTCTTGGAGTTAGTGAGGATCTTCAACACTCTGGAGGCAAAATTTTCCCATTGTCACTGAGCAGGACCTGGGGACAACCATGGCGAGCAAATATATATTGATGAAGGTAAGTGGCCGTGGCTTTGTCAGTTTGAACAGGAAGAGATACAGCCTCAACCCACTTGGTAAAGTGGTCTATGCCTACTAAGATGTACCGGTTTCCCCAGTAGTCTGGGGTAGAGGGCTTATCACGTCTAGACTTATAATGTGAAAGGGTTGTTGAGGCGTAGAGGGTTGGTACTGATACTTGATCTTGTAGCTGGATTGCTTCTTGCAAGGCGGACAGGAATCCAGAACTTCAGTTATTGTCTTCATGACTCCCTCCCAGTAGTATCGCTCTTTTACCCACTCATAGGTTTTCCATACTCTGCTACTCCCTAGAATGGTATGGGACTCCAAGATCACTATTACTTGCTCCGATGGTCAGAGATAGGGCAACCAATTCACTCCTAATTTCTTATACAACTTCCTGCTTTCCACATTGGTTTTGAGGGAGTGTCAAGCTAATGTTTTCCTGATGGGCCAATCCTCATCTTCCCTGGTGTCGGGGGCCATAAGGAGGTCATGCAGCATCTCACCTTCACAATTGTCAGGGTGAAGGACAGGAAGCCGCGTCAAACTCATCAAAGTTCATTTGGCGAGTTCTCGCCTGATGCTCAATTGTCATGTCATAATGTTGGAGATTCAATTTCCAGTGAGCTAACCGTCCTGTGGGGGGTCCTTCATATTCTGCAACCACTTTAAGGATGCGTGGTCAGTAACCACTTTGAAGGAAGTCCCATATAAAAAGGAATGGTAGTACTTCACAGCGAGCAGGACAGCAAAGCACTCCTTCTCATTGACGCTGTAGTTGCGTTCAGCCTTTGAGAGCACCTTGCAGAAGTAGGACACGGGTTGACTGACTCCATGCTCATCCTATTGAGCCAGGATATCTTCAACGGCATAGTCAGAGGCATCCGTGAACAACATGCAAGGCTTGCCATAGTTAGGGTGGCGGAAGATGAACCTTCGTTGCAATAGCTCCTTCAGGGTTTCAAATGAGGCTTTTTGTTCAGAATCCTAATGGAAAGGAGTGTTTTTAGCTAAGAGGCGGACGAGGGGTTCACTAAGCTGGGCGAATTTGGCGATTAATTGATTGTAATGTCCCATCATGCCCAAAAATACCTGGATGTCACTAAGGGTTTTGAGCGCATGCTTTTTGGCTATAGCTTCAACCATGTCTTGGAGGGGTTGAATCCCATTTTGAGAGATTTTGTACCCAAGGAAATATAATTTCCTTTAGAAAATGTGCACTTGGAGGGCTTTAACTTGATGTTGGCCTCACGTAGGCGCTGAAAAACTGCCTTCAGGTGAGTAAGATGTTCATTGAAGGTCTTTGAGAAGAATGTGATGTCATTGAGATAAACGGTGATGCAACATTACTTCATATCCTGCAAGATATGGTTTATGGCTCGCTGGAAAATTGTGGAGGCGTTGCATAACCCTTGAGGTAGTCGGCTATGCTGGAAGAGACCTTCACTGCAAATAAGCGCGCATTTCTCCTGATGTTTGGTAGAGAGGTCCATTTGCCAATAACCGCTAGCCAGGTCCATGGCAGAAAAGAAGTTAGAGTTAAATAATTAGGCTAGGGAGTCGTCAATGTGGGGATATGATATCTATCCTTCTTGGAGAGGTTGTTCAGTTTACAGTAGTCCATAACTACCCAATGACCTCCGTTATTATTCTTTATCATTAGAAGCGAGGACAACTAAGGGCTTTGGGACGGCACCAGCAGCCCAGCGTCCAGCAACAGTTTTAGCTCCATATGCATCTGTAACTCCTCAACTTTTGATTTAAGGTAGGGTTTAGATCAGATGGGATGAGCATCCCCAACATCAATGGTATGCGTCTAACACTTCATGTGCCCATATTCAGTTTCAGAGTTTGATAAGATGTCGCTATAGGACTCCAGTAAGTTGTGGACCTTGTCAAGCTCAGCGGAGTTAGTTCATCAGAAATATGAACGTTAGGAAGAGTTCATAGCAATTGGTCTACGGTAAAGACCATATCAGCCATATATGATACAGTAAACTTGTTTAATATCCTCAATAGGGATCAGCAGGCCTCTTTCAATCTCCTGATGCTTCTTGACGACAATGTCCTTCTAGGTGAGATTCCCCAATAGCAAATTGATTGGTCACTGATAAGCTGAACTACCACAACTGGAAAGACTCTAGGCTCAAGAGGGCTAACTCCGTCAATGCTGATTAAGTGCAATAGACAATTGTGGGGATTTGAATGGGAATCTTCGTGTCAACTACCCTTTGTTCACCAGCGTTGATTACTACCTCTTCAGACGCATATAAAGGGATACCCTCTAGATCATCCACTGATGGAGGCAACATTTTTGTATTTCTCCCTGCCATGGTGTAGTGCAGGGATAAGGCAGAGGAGGGGTATTCCACTGTGCATGCGTATACCTTTTTGCAAAGGCCATTGTTGGTCAGAATCAGAGGGACCTCATATTTAAGCAGGGAGAGATAGCCCTGCTTTAAGTTAATGATCCCTTCGTACACAGCATAAACTGTGTACCAATGAGTCAATCATAGGTATTTTAGCCAAGGCCACCGCGGGGGCCAACAAGATGGGTTTCCCAAATCAGATGAGAAAAGAAGAGTATGGCCCAATAGAACATGTGTTGGAGGGATAAAAAGTACCAAACCCTTGGGTGTAGTGAAGTTCAGGGGCCAGCTTAATCTTTTTGATAAGTAATGAGGAAACAACAATAACTGGGGATCCAGTGTCAAGGATAGCTATGACCCGTACTCTGTTAATGACAACCTCCACTTTTGTTAAGATTCTACCCAAGTTGGGGGAAAGAGCTAGGACCTCCTTTAGCCGGAGACTGGAAGCTAGTCTTTTGGCAATATCAGTGTACTTCTCCTGGATAGACTGAATGGTGTGCAAACTCTGGGTGTATCGGATTAGTGAGGCAATAAGATGGTAGGCGTCACTAGCAGTGTCAATAGCCTCCAGACCCCTAAGCACTTGAAGATAAGTTCTACGGGGTATCCTATTTATATCAACTCTCTCAGGGTTCAACCTGTCAGGTGCCTCCACTTTACCTGGGGCTCCTAAAACATAATGACCACATCTTCACAACTTTCTTCAAATTCAACATTGTAAGGGTTATCAATTCACGTTGGGGCCCATGGGGTGTGAGGTAAGATCAGGACTTCCTTTAAAGCAGGATAGGCCAGGGGTTGCTCCTCCACCTTATTAACTTTTGGAAAGAGCGTTGAAATTGTCGCGGCTCAATTTTCAACCTTCAAAATAAGGGGTTTGGGCTGTCTCATGGCTACAAGTTTCAGATTAGAGTTGGCTGGAGGAGATAGCATCATGGAAATGGATGCTTTAACTATGCCAGCTTTGGGTTGATCAGTGGCTGTGAGCCTTGGGGAAACAGATTGTTTAGCTTTAGGGACTTGATCCTTGAATGTTGTTGGTGAGGGCGAGTGTTACCTGAGATTAGGGGTTTAAGCTTTGAGACCACTTGAAGAGGCTTATTGGATGGCAAAAGATGATCTTAGCGAAAAGATGGGGGAAGGGAGCGCTGCCTTATTGACAATAATGCACTCTGACTAACTAGTCTAGGAATCTCAGGTTTGCAGAGCAGAAGAAGATCAGGTTTCATCCGCACTGCAGGTGCTGGCCTCATGGTGGTAACCAGATTAGGAGTCAACATAGCCTCCTTTGGTGGGGCTTCAGTTGAGAATTCCTCAATGGTCAGAACTTGGGGATTTGAATCAAAGCCTGAATTAGCTTCAGTGTTAGAGATACCTGAAACCTCCAGCAGAGCCTCCATGATATAACGGATAGTATGGAGGTGACGCTTAACGGAGATAAGATGCTGGGATATAGTAGGGTGAGAAGCTAATCCAGTTAAAAAGGCCGCAAAAGCATCATTAAGAGGTAGCATTTTTACGAGCACCAATGGCTGAGCTTCAGAATAAAATTGATCAACAAACATGGCAAGAAATTCTCCCCCTTTTTCATGCTGAGGTACATAAAGCTTGTTTTTGCCTTTGTAAACTATGCATAGAGCCAAACTCTTCAATAAGCGCTTGTTTAACCTCCGCCCAGGTGCTGAGGTTGACCATGTTGGGAACAATTATTTCTTGAGCTATACGGCTCAAGCAGGGAAGGATTTACTTAAATTTTTGATGGTCAGTTGTTCCTTCCATCATCAAATCATAAGCGAACAGAAAAGAAACAATTCTACTCTCTTCTGGGGTAATCTTGTCTTTAGGGGGGTTTATGAAGAACATGGAAGGTCCCATGAGGGCCTTGAGAAGAGTGATGCTTGAGCCTTTTGAGGCGAGGCAAAGCCCTGGATAGCTGGAGTTCCAGAGTAGCTAGACGGGGGTTTATTTCAGCGGGGAGGTTGTGAGGGTTACCTACTTACCAAACTCCATTTTTTCTAGTTTGTTTAGTGGTGTACAGGCCCCATGTAGTGAGCACTACTTGTCAACTTCCTGGCACAAACTTATGATCGCTGATGCTAATGGCACAGGATTTGACAATTTAAAGAAGCAGGAGTAGTGAAACTCTAAAATTGTTGTTTAATAAAATAGGGGACTTTTTTTACAACTTATATAAAACTATATAACTTTGAATGGGGTAAATAAGAGAGTTATTAGTTGTTTTTATTAATGACAACGAGTTGAAAAGAAACCCCTATTACTATGTCAATGCTTAGTATATAAATGATCCAAGGTTTGAAGTGAGATGGCTGAGAAATTCAGTATAAGCTATGAGTATTCAAATTAGGAAATATAAGTTTTGACCTATCAGAGCTCTTAAAAACTTGCCTACTTCAATGGAATGGCTGATGAAGGGTCAATAGTAGGTAGTACCAGTCCGTTAGGCGAGGATTTGATATATCTGAACCAATTACTATGGGGAAATGTTTTTACACCTGGTGGGACCCCCTCAGAGGCTATAAAAGGTGGTGGTCTTCATGTAGTGGTTTAATTAAATTGTTAATGGAATGGAGAAGAACCTCGGATGGAACCCTTAATTCCGCCACATGGTTGGTGCAATCCAACTACCTAAACTTGAGCTAATTGGCCGAGGATTTTTAATGAAAGTATTGGCCTGATTTGAGGGTTCCACCAAAAAATTGGCCAGGGACTTTTGACTTCATCCTTATTATGAGCTGGTCACTCTTCTTTTACAAAATAGGACTTGTATTCATCTGACAATCCTGGTGGCAGATTGCTTTGGCAATTGGAAAAAAATTAAGGAAATATTTACCACAGTAGGCCTGTTAGTAGTGGAATACAACAAAATCAAAACATGACCATGATGACTCAGTCATTGCATGCCATGTAATTAAACATTGGTTGATGTTGCTGATTACCAGTAAGAACAATTTATAAAAAACGGCTCTAAAGCAAGGGTGCTTTATTTAAGTTTTGATTAAAGAAAATTGAACATCAATCCTCCCAGTGTGAAATGATTGTTTAAATGCTCAGTTGATTTGGGAATAGCTTTAAGCTGAAAGAGATTGGGGCAAACAAGTTTTGACCAAGCCTGGTGGAACTTAAAGTGGGGGGGAGTTGTTCAATTGAAACTGACTCCAAAAGTGTCAGCAGCGGGACAAGTCATCATCAATTTGTCCTCAGGCGACTATATTGTGGGTTTGCCACGATTACACTGATTTGAGTGATAATATCTTGCTTAAAGGGGTAACAGGAGCCTCCCAGGGCTATCCCACGTAGGGACAGTCCCAAGTAGTCGGGAACAGGTTCAAGATGCCCAACCACCTTCACCTGATCACTCTGGCATCCGTTTAGCCATGAGGGGTTTGGAGGATTGAATTTTAATGCCAATGGGTAAGGTTCAATGTTGTCAGCTATTTTTTGCCACAGGCTTAATGCTGGCAGCTATTTTTGCCAAAGGTTTGATGCTAAAGGCTATATTTACCAAAGGTTCAATTCTGTCAGCCATTGTTGCCAAAGGTTTGATACTGTCATCTATATCTGCCCCACCCATTTCATTCTGGTCCCAATTTTCTGCAACCTTGATGAAAATTTCTAAAATCTCCCATAACACTTATCCAGTTTTTAGTACAAGGATGGGTGGCGAATTTTTAAAGGGTAAGCTATGACCCACCGCTTGTCCATCACATGGGCAAAGTCGCCCTGGAGACGAGGGGGGAAGCTGTCCTCTTTAGACCTTTTTTAGATGGCAAAGAATAATTTACCAGTCCAAGCGTAGGGGAAGCTCCCCCAGACTTATACCAACCCACCACTGGTTCACACATGATCCAGATGAGACAAGGCCTCCCACTCCACTAATTTTGATACATCATTTGTAGAAAATAACGCCCATCTTTAAAACCTGGGGAGAAGCCCGGTTGTGAGATCATCCAGAACATCAATTCTCATGAAATACACCATAATTACATAGATAAATTAATCCGCTTTACCAATGCCTTTTACAACTATACATGGCAGTTTGAGACACAACAACCGCAAGACAACGCTCAAACCTACCCTGTCTTCAAATTGAGCCATTAAATTTGATTTGTGAACCCAATCCTCATTTTTGTGGCTCAGAAACTTTCAATAAATCTAGGGATTTTATATATACAAAATTGAGCCTAAAGATTTTAAACTAATACCAAAGTCCAGCAAATGTCAATCCAGGAGGAATGGTCATCCTCCTAGTTTCTCCTGCCTTTTGGGGTTGCCCCGCAAGACCTGTGGTTGCCTTTATTGCATTTATTTGGTTTGATACGGGGGCCCTTGGTACGTTACTTAAGTTTTGCTACCCTCAAAGAAACCATAGGGCGTCCCTTCCTACAAGCATTAGGGCTGCTATGCTACTAGCATTCTGAGCATTAACCGGATTGTCACACATCCAGAAAAAAATCCCAGTCTCACTATAATTATCAGGACTCAGGACAAACTAAATCTGATACTACCAACGATAGTTGAATTATCAATACTCCTTTCAAAAATAAATTACCCATCTGAGCATCATCATCTGATTTAAGTATTACTTAATGGGTGAACAACTAATATCTGAAAAGTGAACAACATCATGCAAAGAGCCACAAGAATCACATGGAATATCAGATTAGCAATTAGCTCACATTTAAACCTTAGTCTCCACAGTATAATATATAGTTTAGACAATTAGATTTGTAAAATTAGAGATCTGGAGTCCAATGACCCTGTGTCAGAAAATTGTCTATAAAAAAGCTAGACTGGGCTGTAAGCTTTGAATATCAATAACCAATAGAACACTAAGTATTCCAGTTATACAGCCATTCAATTGACTATACTATTGAGGATCTATAAGTGACGCAGGGAAATTTTTTTGAAAATATACCAATGGCCCCCATAAACATGCTAAGAGACGTTACAAGGGTAAACGCAAGTCTAGCTTGATTAGCGCAACAGGTCAGGCGCAGCCTAATTGTCACATTGACTTGATTAATGAGGTTCTGACTCATATCAGTAACTTGGAGAAGAGGTCAAAATGGTGGAAATTAGTCTACCAGAGATATAGGCCTGGAGGAAGTTTTTGATGTACCTGCAGGGAAACAGGTCAAGGTGCAGTTATGCAAGTTAGGAATTAATTTGGACTAAAAAATTTGAATCAAATCCTGCAAAAATTTTTTTATTATTAAAATGCTTTATATTGCTGTGGGTTGGGGTAAATAGTCACATCATTTTTATTTATTTATGGCAAGCCGACCAGGGGATGGACTTTACTAAAATGAATGGTCACATCATGTAATTACATGGGTGTTCCTCATAAGCCTATGTTATCATAGGCTTAGTAATTCTTAGGATAATGATAAGTTAGGAGGAAGTTAGATTTTTAAAAGCTCTAATTTAATCTTCTAAAGTAAGATAAAGTCATTTACAAAATAAAATATTTATGATAAATTTAAGGTTCTTATTTAATTTATTGCTACAATAATTCAAGATAATAAGCTCCTCTAGCGAGTTTGGCCAAGCATTGGCCTCCCTCATACCAACGTCCTGTGGATAAGGGGTGTTTTTGGTGATAAACGTCGTGTGGACAGTAGTCATAGGCTAAATTATAAATTCCAGACATAGCGCACATACAAAAGGACTGGTTGTCAGAATTTTGATATGCTGATATTACCCAACTGCTTAGATTAAGATATGTGCTTGTTCACTAAGGGATTCGTCCCACTAGTGGATATGGGAGTTATAATTTCTTTATGATAATTATTGTTTTGCAGAATCATCCTAATAATTAGGTAATTTTCTATAGTTGATCCAAGGATCAATATATCAGATTGCTTAATTCTTATTGGGGATGATCCCTGACAATAAGTGAGTAATTAAATTGTCAATTATATATTGATAATTTAATTATTTCATGTAAGTTGATCAGGGTTTAGTCACCAAATGATGGTAAGGGTTTGTGAAGTTGTTGAAGTGCTAATGTCACTATTTAAAATAACTTTTGGTGTAATTAATGAATGTGAGGAAGCATTTATTAATAACCTGAAAAAGGTTGCAGGGGATAGAAGGCAATGAAACCCAACTAGCTCGTTGAGGGAAGCCCATGAGAGTGTGACCCAAGGAAGTCTGATCAAGCAGCGATGTTCGCCATCTCCTCAAGTAAGGTGCCAACAGGGGTTGGTGCTGAATTCCTTAGAAATACACTAGTTTTCCCTCAAAGTAAGATAGATAATTTTGCAATTACATTTGTTAATTAGACTTTTATACTTTGTTTGTATAGTTGGTTCTAAGGATAAGAGTTTAGGGATAGGATATCCTTTGTCTAAATTAGTTGGATATTAAGATCTCCAGTAGGCTCTGTGAGAAGAGAATAGAGAAAAGTCCCCCATCATAAAAAAAGAGGAGGGAAGAGTTCCATGCCATTTTGGAGATACTTTCAAAGAGTAAAAGGGCATGTATCAGTTTAGCGTTGGAGTTTACACTCAATATGGATATAAAAACTCAACTTAAATGATAGTCTTTATACTATTAATACCCAGATTTGGTCAATAACAATAATAATATTAATCAGCACAGCTATTAAGAACTTGTAAAGTAGAAGTGTGAGCCCAAGCGAGCATCCAAGAGGGTTACAGTTGGTGTTAATTATTGAGAGTAATTGAGCACAAAGCTCTCAAATTTCTACATTGGTATCAGATGGCCTGTCAATCATATAATCTTTTACATGGTTGGTGTTTCCTAATGCGTTTGTGGCACACTGGAGAGAACCTGTGCATTACAGTAGATGAAATTCAAGCACGTTATTTTGGTCTTGTGGGGCCTGAGAAAAGGTTGTGGTATCAGGGTGGGAGGAATGGTATTAACATACATTAATTGTAGTAATGGTGGGAGTTTCCCTAGCTTTTTGGTGCCTGAAGTAGCTCAAGTATGGGTTGCAGATATGGTAACAGGGTATTAAATTCCAACTATACCAAAAATATAAAATAGGCGCACAACTTTTTCTATGGAGGCGTTGGACAATAATCATCAGAAATTTGTGCAGACTTTCTTCCATGAGAATATGGCCAGGCAGAGGGGGATGCCCCTTTCTCTCTACAGATTGACCAGGTGGTGGAAGCGTTACTGAAGAATCAGGAGAATTTTGAGTTTAAGGATTAATTGAGGAGCGGGTTTGGCTTCCATGTGGATGAATGCTTGGATTTTATGGAGCACAGCTTGTCCAGCTGAGGCTTAAGATGAGGCCTGGTCGGTGCTACTGATTGTCAGACATGGATGGATTTCAGTGGAGGAGTACACACATATTTTCCGCCCACTGGCGAAGGTGACCCAAGTATCAGACTTGCAGTTGATGCAGATGTTCCTGGCAAAGTTTAAATCCAGACCTCCTCATGGCAATGGCGGCGGCTTAGATCCACGGTTCTTTGACATATGAGATTGTGTTGGACCAACAGGTGGAAAAGCAACTGTTGTTGGCGCTGGACAAATGTGAAGGTCTAAGTAACCCTGGTAGTGTTAAACCCCTGCGGGTCCTCATTGAGGACAGAGTAACTTGCACTCTTCAACATGTAATTAAATTACATAAGGGGGTCGCAGTAGGGAATTTCAGGAGAATACAGTAAAGAGGTGATCTAGGAGGAAGAGGGTCTTAGTGGACAAGAAAAGGAGGGCATCCCAAGAAGATTTGGCATCCAAACTCACAATCTAAGTAAACGCCTAAAAATGGTACTTCACTCTATACTTTTATATTTATTCCAATGATGCTGTGTGGTAACTCTGAAGGAGGAGGTGATGGCCCTGATAGATATGGGTGCAAATAAAATTTACATGTGGTAAAATAATGAGACATATTATAATGAAGACTTGGAAATGTTAGATGACATTTTATCTCCAGAATTCACCAGAATTCATTAGCCTGTTCCTTCAAAGGTCAATTGATTATTAGTTAAATTAGCTTCAGTGAAAGTCCTAGTGGAATGATCCATCACTAGGGAAGTTGCATTATGGCAAAAATTAAACTAGAAAACAGGGTAAAACGTACTTTATTTACTTAAACAATTAAATCTTTGGAGGCTGAGGAGAGACGTACTCTCATAGAGGGTATAAATCCTTTTGATTGTCAAGATCTATTTTATCCCTGAAAGGAACATTATTCCTGGTTCATGTTTGGATGGAATCCTTTGTAATTTTTTGAATGAGATTCAGATTTGATTAGACTTTGTATCCTTAAAGACAACATAAGAATTAAAGGATTTGTCAAGCGTTCTTTTTTGTCAACTGTTGTCAGCCTTTATACAGAAGCAATTCATGTTTGAACCAACTCAACTCAATCTTTTATAATACCTCCCATAAGATCTTTCCAAAGGGGTACGTAGCACTGGAAGATCTTCACGTGGACTTGAATAACAACAGTCCCAGTCTTGGATGAGGCGGTGAAATATTCAGGGCCATGTTGTTATATCACTCAATAGGGGTCAGCCCAAAAACATTAAGTTTATGAACTCTCCTTACAGGTCAATGATGGCAAATAGTACCAAGACCCCACTTGGTATTCAGGCATAAGATGTTCTTTGTATTGGCCTTATCAATTTTCTTTCTGGTATTAGTTTCAAATGGATTTGGATACCAGAGCTGTAAGCAAAATTTCTCCTCTGCCAGTATACTCATAGATAGAGTGGTGGTGTCAGGTATTGATTTTTTTGAAAATGGGTTGGTCACTAGAAATTAACCCTGGTTCCTTATGTAGATGGTATAGAATAGGGACATATTAATAGCTTGATAACTCAGTCAGTAGCCATTAAAGCCATAGGGATATATCCATTCCATTAGGTTCAGTTTGAGGCATTTTTCAGGGGATAGATATGAGGGTACCATTAGCTCGCTCTATGGCCCTATTAATAGAAGAATGATTGGGGCTGTAAAGGATTGGTAAGTCCCCATCAATGAATAAAAGTTCAGTCACTACTTGGAAAACAAATTTATTTCATTGTTAGATGGGAGGATTTTCATGCTGTCATGCTGAGTGAAGACCTTTTATATAAAAATGAGGCTGTAGCCTTAGCTGTGGCAG
Source organism: Massospora cicadina (assembly GCA_022478985.1). Taxonomy (NCBI): domain Eukaryota; kingdom Fungi; phylum Entomophthoromycota; class Entomophthoromycetes; order Entomophthorales; family Entomophthoraceae; genus Massospora; species Massospora cicadina. The sequence goes on along the minus strand of JAKSZP010010602.1, from coordinate 98,362 downwards.
AGACTACTAATGTGGCCTCTGTCCACTTTGTGAAATGAAGAATAGCTAGGATAATATAGCAATACCCGTACATGGCAGTAGGCAGAGGGACAATGACATCAATACTAAAAAAGGCAAAGATAAGGTTGGACCAAAAAATGATGTTGGTAAATTGGGCTAGAAGGACCCTGGTATCAAAAATAAGACATAGTTCAATGACATTCTGCTTAGAATTAAGCATGCCTTCCCAGTAGCAATGTTATTTAAGTCATTGTTAGGGTTTCCACAGAGCGTCATGCCCCACAGTGGTATGTGCTCCATAACAGTTGAGGTTCTAGATGAGGGGCAGACATATGGTAATCAAGCCATACCATCTTGTTTATAGAGCAGCCCATCCTCAATTCAGGTTGGATCCATCATTTAAATTATCCGTTCTTGAATTTCTGGAGATTTTAATCCTGCGTCTTAAGCCTTACTATTAATATATAATCATAATCTTCATCAAACGCATATGAAGTTAGTAGGGTAAGCAGGTTAAGCCATCAGCACCCTAATGGATAGCCCCATATTGATACATGATAGAAAATTGTAGCTTTGCAACTTGATGGCCCATCTCACAAGTCGCCTACTATGATCTTTCATCTTCTTCAACCAGTTAAATGACGCATAATCAGTTACAATTGTGAAGTGGTTCCCATATAGATAGGGTAAACAAAAGATTAATGGCCAACAGCACAGCCAAAACTATCATCCCACACTGCTCTAATTCCATTACTCCTTAGTTAGAGTTTCACTGAATTAAGCAATAGGGTAGTTGACTTGATTAGGGTAGAGTAGAGCCAGTATAGCTCATACTGTGCTTTCTATAGCGTTCATGAACAAGAAAAAAGGGTTTATTGAACTCAAGATGGATTAACACAGAAACAGTCAGAAAAGCATCTCTTGAAAATTAAAAAGCTTATCGTTGAGATGCCTCCCAGTGGAATGGGACCTCTTTATGGAGCAAATATACCAAGGGTTTGGCTAACCCAGCGAAATGAGGAATATATTTTCACTAGTAACTGATATTCTTAAAAAAATTGAACGTCATGTAGGCTAGTTGGTCAAGACATCTTCTGGATTGCAACCACTTTGTCAGGTAGTAGAGAAATTTCTTAATGTATAACTTTATGGACCATAAATTTCATCTCACTTTAAAAAAATGCATTTTTCAGGTTTCAGTTTTATGGAAGCTGCCCTCATGTGATTGAAGACATCTTGTAAGTGCTTTAGATGTTCATTGAATGTACGAGAAAATACAGTAACGTCATCCAGACATGCTAATAAACAAGACATTTTAAGATCTCTGAGCATACCAACCATGGACTGCTGAAAGGTTGCAGGGGAATTACACAACCCCTGAGGCATACAAGGCAGCTTAATTATATCTTTGCTGAAAAAACACACATTTCTATCTGGCCTCTGGTTCTAATTCAATCTGCCTGTATCTGCTGTCTGGATCCATGGCCAAGAAAACTGAGATCCCACTAGTATCCAGAGAGAGTTGTCACTTCTGGGCAGAGGCTAGCTATCTTTACAAGTGATTTCATTAAGTAACCTATAGTCCATCATAACATAATGGCCTCCATTTTTCTTATGGATCAGAATTTATGAGAAAACTATGGGCTCTGAGAAGGTTTCAAAAGACCAGCCTCTGATAATTGTTTTAATTCCTTGGTCACCTAGGCTTCTTTAATCTTGGACTTCCAGTAGGGTTGCCCAGATAGGCTGAGAATTTCCGGTGTGAACCTTGTTCTGTACCCCTTTCATTGCCCCAAAGCCATCAGAGCCCTAAGAAAAATATCAGCATATTCCTTAATCAAAACTTCGCCAAATGGTGTTGTTCACTAATAAGTAATTCCATGATTGTTACCTCCAGTTGGGCTATGATAGAGGGTTCATCAAGTATTAGGTCATGTAGAAATCCACAGCCAGAGATGGACCAATTTGATCAATCTGTAAGGTGTGGATTTAAACTATCAGTTGCTTATGAGTCGAGGTCATGGTAATGGGTCAATTGGTGAAATTGGCTATCAATAAAGTAATGGGCCCATGATATGCAGGATCAAAGTTTGCTTGACTAAGCTACAGGTACACGTATCAATGGATTGGGTGCACCATAGATCTCAAACAATTGAATTAACACTAAAATAACTTGGATCCACATAACCACCAATATTTGGGACCTAGTAGTGACGACGGCATTATTTACAGGGAAATAGGCATTTCCTCATGTATTAATGGTGGAAGGATGTAGATTACTCTTTTGGCCCTTTACTTGATATTCCTAAAAGCTCAATAGAATTATGGTGTTCCATCAGGCAATTTTGCGGGTTTCTACTTCCTTTTTTCTTATACAGATTCTCAATGATGAATGGAAAGTGATATTTCAGTATGGAATAATACATGCCCTTATGGCTAATTTTAGTGTCAAATTTGACTAGGAGCTGCGTGCCAATAAGAAAATTATAGTTTTCATTATTTAGGACAATCTCTGGGGCCAACATCATTAGAGATATGAATTAAAAGGGTAAAGATTAAAAACGCCAAAAATATAATGCATGAGGGTCTTGCACTTCATATTTGAAAGTATAATTATGATTGGGAAAAAATTTTAATATGCCTCATCAAGCGAGAAGAGATGACATTAATGGGAGAAATGGTGTCAATGGCATCCAGGACTTTTATTTTATGCACCACTAATTCTACTTGAAAAAAATTAGAGCTGAAATGAGTGTGTAATAAATAGCATTGAACATTATAAGCTTGTCAAGGAAACAGGGGGTTTACTCAGAAAAGAATAAGATGGATGGCATATTTTATTTCAACAGAGTATTGGGGATGTCAAACCCATTTGGCGCAGAAAAATGAAACATTTTGGAGTTGAGTGATCCTGAGGAAGTTGTTGAGGCATAGAATGTCAATGAAGCCTCACGCCCTAGGCTGATGCCTCTTTTTCCACCTCTTCTTACTTTTTTATTCCAGAATTAACCTTCCCAATTATTGTAAACCCAAATTAAGGACAGGAGTCACATTTTATTTGAGACTTTACATTCTTCTCAACAGATAGGAAATGGGGTTGTGACTCTTTATTGGGTGAGATGTGAAGTGCTTCAGGATTTGGGAATATTCATAATAGCCTCCTTGATGTTGAGGATTAATTTAAGTGACTTTTAATCAATAGTAAAGTGAAGAACAAGGATGTGATTTGAGGAGAAAGTGGAAACTACCATCGCTATTGCATTGTCCATGGTAACATAGTCACAAGAGACTAAGACCTGAGCATTATAGTAAAAGCAGTTAGCAAAGTAAAAATAATTTTTCCTTTATTCTGGTGGAGGCACATAAAGGCTTTCTTCCAATTAGACAGAGGCATATTGCTTCCAAACCTTTTAATGAAGGCCTCATATATTTGAGTTCATGAGGTACATTTTAAAAGTAGGGCATCATAATATTACAAGTGCTACAATTAAGGCAGACTTGTATGTGTTGATTTTCGCTCTATCCTAGGCTAACTCCATAGCAAACTCACATACAAAAAGTTAGGTTGGATATTTTCCATGACAGAAACATATTTCTCTTTGAAGGTTGACTTAAAGGAGTTGATCAATTCATTTAAAACATGTATAGTAGGGTTGAAGATCTCCAATTCATGAAGATTCAGTCTCAAAAAGATCAGTCATATGGGATTTGTCAATTTATTGGAAAGAGAATATTGAGATAACCATAAAATTATAACCCAAATTGTCAATAAGGGAATTATTAGTTTTAGAGATGAAAGTCCGGTGTAATTGTTAATTTGGTGGACTGGTCATAAAAACTGCAATGCCACTTCTTACTGAGCCTACAAGTCCTAAATCCAAGAGATGACTCAATGGATGCATCTAGAGTAGCCTGGTGGGTTTGTTGTTGAGAAGCTATATCAAAATATGCTTTCTGTATAATAGCCACTTTATCAAAGAGGGCAGCTAAGGTTAAATTGGTGTCAATATAGTTCCCTTTGATGTACATCTAACTACTAAGAGTCACCCCCTCAATTGGCATTCCATATGCAAGATAAAGGCTTTATGGTCCTCATCTCAGACTGGCAAAATACTAGAAGGATCCCCAGGGGTACCTGGAGGACCGTTGTTATCTTGAGACCCTATAAGCCTATGGGCCTCTAGGACACTCAGGACCTTGGCCCTTTGCAAATGGTGGGTTCGGAGACAGAGTGGTAATTTCACCTATTGTTGAGCTGGCAAGCCCAGTCAGTCAAGTCATCGATTTTGTTCTCTTAGAATTATTGATTACTGGTTAAATGAAACTGCCACTTCCTTTGTCAAGCATGTTGCTGCACTGGCAGATTTTTCCCCCACCACGTGTATCACCAGAGCTGATATTATGAATTTCGCCCAGCATCCTGATTCATGCATGCAAGCTGAACACCATGTTGCCAAACTCCTGGAGGCTTTGCTCTAGGACTAAATTGCCAATGATGATCTCAAAAATTATCTATTTCACCTTGACCCTCATCCTTCAGATGCCCAACCCCCTTGCTCTCAGAATTGATCCGCCTCTTCAATGATGAAGCTAAAATTGATAATCCGCTTGATCCCCCTCCCCCTCTGCCATGGTGGGATAAGCGGTTCACCACTGCTACACCTGGTAGGTTTTTTTCATTTTGTTTTTGTATCTCACCACTCATTTAGGGCATTTGGTTCATCTTTTTGGTTTGCTTGTTTGGTTTTTGTTTCAGTAATGTCCATCCCCTAATTGGCTTACCTCAAATAAATTTGTAGAATTGTTGATTAGTTAACTGAGCTAATAGGCCATCTACAGCTTATTCAATTGTTCTTGTAGGGGCATTGAGGTATCAGCAAGTGTAAAATTTTTGGGGTTTACTGCATGAGTTCAAAGTGTGCTTGAGATTTGTTGATGATAATAAACGTGGGTACAGTGATAATTGTTTGGAGAAAATTGTCCTAGTTGAGTTAATTAAAACCAACAATATAGTTATTGCTAAAATATTTACCTCTAAACAGGTGCTGATGCTCTTCCTTCTGGTAACTTGAAGGCACTCTGGACAGCAAGAAAACATTTCTCTCTCCACTCTTATAAAAAAATCTTAAGAACAAAATAAACAAGGAAAACAATTTCTTTAATCTTAATAACAAGAATTGGCACAAGACAGATAGATAAGAGAAACTATCTCTTCCTCTCTAATTACAAGAGTTTAATAAAATTATATAGCTATTTAAATGTTTTACAAAATGATCTTGATATTTTTTTATTAAGAACTAGCAATTTACTTAGCTTTTCATGGGGGTTTAATTTACCAGAAGATTCTAATCAATAATTTTAGTTTTTATATTGATAGATGATAATCAAAAGGTAGAAACCATTAGATTATTTAAATTATATAATCACTAATTACTTGGAAAAATCAATTAAACATCAAAATTAGCTAAATAACTGTTTATTTATCCAAGACCAATTTAACTACCAAATTACCCAAAAACTATCTTGCACTCACCCAAAACCAAAGTAGAATTAACAAATCAACTAAACTATTCCCCATTTAGCTAATGTTTCTCCTATCAAATTAACCAAAAACTATTAAACACTCAGCCAAAACTAATTGTTAACTTATAAAAGAACCACAAACCACCAACCGTCTGACAGAATCTATGAACTTATCAAAAAAATAGATGATTAATAATAAACTACTCATTTTAACCAATATACAATTGCCATTAAAAATCTTACATTTTCTAAATCTTACATATAGCTTTTGTTAAGGAACTATATAATTTTTTAAAAAATAGCCTATTATCATTCCCAAAATCTATATTGTAATTGTGCCAAGTTGGGAACTTTTTGGCTCCTTTGTTTATAAGATAGTGTGTCCCATATATAAATACATAAACACAGTGATTTTTGAGTAGAGTTAGTAAAAATTATGTTTGCTGATAAGTCATTTTAACCAGATTGCTTATATTTTTAAATTTACCAGATGATTCCAATTAATTGGGTTTTATACTGGTAGATGGCCATTGATAAATAAATGAAAACAAACTACTAATTTAATTTTAGATCACCAACCACTCAGCAAAACCAACTGAGCCTACTGAATTAGATAATACCATCATTCACTCACCTAAAACCATTGATCCCATCAGATCAATTTAAAACCAATAACCACCAATCAATTAAAACCAATTGTTGAACTTATAAATTAATAAAAAACTACCAACCATTTATTAAAAACTATGAAACTAACAGATTAAACAAAAAATACCAAAACAATCAGCCAAAATGGTATTCATTTACCATTAAAATTGTATGCTTTCTTCTGATCATATATATAGTTTTTATTAAAATCATTATTTTTGAAAAAATAGCCTATGAACATTCCAAAATATTTAAAGTACTTGTACCAAGTTTGGTGATTTTTAGGTATCTGTTCCTTTGATAATAGGTCTTCTGCATACATACCCACATACAATGGGGTAATTGATATTAAGAAACAAGGCACTTATATAGGGAATCTGGCGCACAACTCTTCCGTTGGTGCCCCAATAAAAACAGCATCCATCGCTGATGAATTCAAACCTAGGAGCTATCTAAAATAATGATCATCTTATCCGCCTAGTTAGATTCTGCCACCACAAGGTTATGACCCCTTCTGTGTTGGATTCCAAATTGGCATGCATGACACCTTTATCCAACCCCATCAGATTAACCACATAAATATATCAACCTGCTTAGGTTTTGAGACCAATTAACTATTAACAGAAGGCTCATTATACATGATAACCTGAAAGAAACTACCAATAAAAGCGTTGTCAATGCTTCAACAATTACCAATAAATCTTATTGATGGGTGACAGACCCACTTGATATGTGCAAGGTAATTTAATTGATAACATTTGAACTAGTAATCAAAATCCTTAAAACATTTTCAGGAATCATCATCAATAGAACATTAGTATCTGACGGGAAAAATTGGCAAAATAGTTGCTAATATATGGAGAAACTAACCCAAAAAAAGTTACCAACTAAATGATGACTCCCATATTTGCTATAAGGCTTCATATTATAAATAAAATCCAAGCAGACCAAACTGATATGTCATCATAATCGTGATTCTGGATGATGTGGGCATTCTAAAATACTAAAGAATCCCCTTTCTTGACCAGATTATCCAGAAAAAATAGAATCTTGGAGGTGGATGGCACTTCCGTCTATGGAATGAGTCAGCCAACATGGTTAAAATCAATTTTGAAAAGAGCTTAATCCTATTCTTTTTGCTTGATGCACCTTCTCATGGCCATTCTTGGCAGCACGGTACAATGTCCTCTTCTCCTTCTCATGTCCACTGCCACATCCCATAAGTGCAGCACTCTAGGATCACTTGGCTGATCTCGCCATGTTGAATGCATTAAACCTGTTTTCTCCAGGTTGGGTTTTAACAAGGATGGATCTCATGGTTACATGCCATACTAGGATCACTCAGTTGATCTCACCAATATATTTTTAAGCGCCTGTTTTCCCCCAGGTTAGGGTTAAGCAGCTATATGCTGTACCAGGATCACTCAGTTGATCTTACTGATGAATTCTAAACTCCTGTTTTCACCAGGAAAGTGTTCTTATATTTTGATTAGAGCAGATCATTTAGTTCCTTTTTCTCAAGACTCTCCACAGTGGACCCGGTTTCAACACAAGCTGGTCCTGCCAAACGTTCATGATCACATGATCTTCTTCACTACCATCATAGTACATCCCTCTTCTACACAAAAGACAATGGAAGATGGAAACACTTCCAGATACACTCAATTTTGGCAAAACTAAAACTAACTATTATTTAAACATATATATTATTTGTTGATTTTTATCTTTTTTAAGGGATTTTCCCTGTAAATATACATATTTTTTCATATAACTCTTATCTTATATATTTTTTGCTATGTTTCTAACTTTATATTAAGAAATTTTTTCTCTTATTACTCTAATATCCAATACTTTAGATACTCTCTATGACCCATTTACTATATGACCATTAGCGAAGTTCTTTAAAATTTAACATCTGCTACCAACTTGGCTTTGATTTTAAATGGTCCTGACCATAGGGCGCCCAATTTCTTTCTTCTTTATGAATCTTTGGGTATAAAAATAGACTAACCTATTACCCACAAGTTACTCTTTGAGCGCCGGTTAATTAATAGTGTCTTGGTTTTCTCTAATCTGTTTCTTCAATAGCATATTGAATACTTTTGATTGCAGTTCAATCATAATATTCTCCAGTCAAGTTATATGATGATCTGGACTTATCTTCAATATTGTTTTTACTGCTAAATAAAAAATATGGCAGTAATGAAGCTCTTTGTATATATAAAATTTTGAACGGCGTTTACCCTGTCATCATATGGTGACTTTAATTTAATGCAAATGTAACTGAATTTAGATAGGATCCCCAAGCAGAGATTTTCTTCCTATCAATTTTCTTGGTGTTGTGGCTTAGGTTTTTGTTAACTCTTATACCATTCCATTTATTTATGATCAGTAGGGAACAGCACTTTTCCTATGATTCCCGATTGATTCATTAAGACTTGGAATCATGAAGGAGGTAATATTGGTTTCATTGTCACTGAATATCACTTGTGGGCATCCATTCCAGTACACTAATTGGTCCAGTATAAATATCGCAGTGCATGTTGCATCTACCCTACTCACTTCCTTGGTCTCAACCCATCTAGTCATATGGTTTATAGCAACTAATTTACTTTAATTCCACATATAAAACACAGTGGCACCACCACATCTATTGACACCATGTGCCATGCAAACCTAGGGTTACTAGGCATATTCTGTTAAATTCTTATAGGATATTGAAACTGGTTCGTAGACGTCATATTTCAGATGCCAGGCCCACACAAAAAATAACACCAGATACTGTTTGAAGAAAGCAATCTGGATAAAAAACGTAACAACAAAAACCATATTATCAGGAGTAGGGTTTAATTAATACAAACAAGGAACACCATAGTATTTGTTACGCTGGTAAGTCAGAAGCTTTCTATATTAACATAATATTAAACTCAGACCATCTAATTAGGAAAGAAATTATTTTCCAGATGGCAATATAACTCAGGTATTCTCTCTTTACTTGAGTTCTCATTGGTGTTTTTTGTAATTACTAAGCAGCTTTAAGATTGGTAAACTACCAAAGTAATATCCAAATTAGGTCAAGAAAGTGAGTGAATAGGTATCAGTCATTTCCAACTTAATATTGATACACAAGAGTAATTGAAATATATCAGATGCATAAAATTACTGGTGGCTGGCCATAATAATAATAAGGGACCATATTACCAATATTTTTACACTGATGCAGGGGTAAAATAGTATATCGATGCTGAATTAAATTAATAGGCAATAAGGTGATCAAAGCCATGGTATCAATGGTCTATATTGTAAAGGAACAAGAAGTGTATCAGCGGGGACTAGGGATTTGATTCATAGTAATTGATATAAGACTAACTTTATATAAAAACTTGGGCTGTGCGCAGTAATAATTAGTAACAATAGATCAAATACTTTATCTAAATATAAGTTAAATTTTAAATTAAAAAGATATATAAACTGATGATTAGTCAAACCAATTACAACATCTATCTTAACCAAACATCAAGTAACAAATATGAGTAATAGAAGGGTGTGGCATAGTCAGGATGAGAATCCCACTCTCGCCCCTCATGATGCAGGTTTGAATCCCATCATGGCAAAAATTGTATTTCTGTGCTAAGATGATATCAATACATGTGGATTCGTGCACCATGCCTTGGTCTGACCAAGTAAATTAGTGAATTTAGATCATGTAATCCTGGCCTATCAGAAAATGCACAGGAAGGGTTTACCCTCAATAATTGGGTTTTGTCCTCCACTCCTATAGTTCTCTCTACCTACTCCATTTCCCTTCTATCAGTGCAGTATATTTGTCTCAAGGTCAGCCCACCTTGAATAATATATTAAAAATCCTAAAATATGAGTGGGGGTCAGATAAGTTATTGAGATCCTGTGGCCATAAAGCCAGAGGGCAGATAGTATGTCTTAAGGAACTTAGCATGAGCTTGATTGATAAGGTAGCCCTTAATGGGATCCTTTAGAGTGTGCGCATCTGGATATTCCTTCTCTATAATCTCAAAGGGTAAAAAATGTGCGCTAGCTCTCTAGTCATTCCAAAGCCATGGTTATCATAGTACTATACTAATTTTCCTACATTAAAAGTAGTTAAGGTCTGATGGTCCTTGTTATCGTGTGCTCTAGCCTTGACTTTCCAAGACAGCGCGTTGGAGTAGGCAGAGTTTTTAAGATGAATTAAAGTTTGTATAAGCTTCTCAAGCTATTGATTGGACATCATACTCTTTTCTTTACCATGTAAGTATAAGAGCGGAGGTAGCTTGGGATCATCCAATGTAAAAACTCAAATGCTGAGTGCCCGTGACTGAGTGATAGCAATACTAAAGGAAAAAATGGCGGAAGTCAAAAAGGTTTAAGATGGATGCTTTTCCAGTAAACAACTCAAGTAAAATACCTATCTGAGTACCATTCACGTGTTCAACAGTGACGTTGGTCTCAGGATGATAGGGCGTAGACAATACCCCTCTCACCCATCAGCTCATTGAGTTTAGTGATATTTTTGGACGTAAAGTTAGTCCCATTATCTGTTAGAATATACTAGGGCACCATGATTATAGGCTATATTCTTTGAAATAAACTTATTAGTGGTCACCGCACCCAGGTCTTTAGCTGCTTTGGCCTCTATTCATTAAGTGAGGTGATTGATGGCCATGATTATATACTTGAATTTTCCACTGGCGTTGGCCAAGGGGCCCACAACGTCAATAAAAATGTTGTGACAAATGAAGTTTGGTTTATACAATTGATTGAGGTGGCCTTAAATAAGGCGCTCTGCATGGCAATCTTTGCAATAACTGAACATCTCATTAATAAAAGGCATTATCTCCCAATAATAATGAGCTTTTAGCTATATAAGCGTTCTCTCAAATAATACATGTCCCAATGCCTTAGGGGCTGCAATAATCAAGCCATTCTTCCAAGTGGTGGGAAAGAAATAAGATTGTTCATCAATAATTGTATATAGTTTTTATCCTAAATAAAAAATTTTGTCCCATCTATTTCAAATTGCGTTGAATATATTCAGGCTCATTATCATATTGCTAAGTTACTATTTTGCCAAATAACCATCAGCCTTACAGACAGTAAAGCTACAGTAACCAACTTGGAAAGTCCATCTGCGTTTTTAATGCTTCATGCCAGGCCAGTGTTAAATTTTGAATTCATAGGATTGTAATTTCAGAGCACAGAAGACCATACGTCCTTCAGATTCCATAAAATTTTGTAATCATTGCAGAGAGGCATGGTCAGTTACCACAATAAAATGTACGCCATTGATGTAAACCTAAATTGTTTACAAGCATAAATTACTGCTGAACACTTTTTTAGTAAGTGTGTAATTCGTTCCTATATCCAGCTTCCAACTGCAATAAGCAACAGGGTGTTCTACCCCCTCAGAATCAAGTTAGAATAAATTGCTTCTATAGTGGAGAGAATCCTTGCATCTGTATGATGAACAGATTATTGAAGTTGGGGTATATGAGTATTGGCGCATGGGTGCGGCACAGTCTTAGCTTTTCAAAGGCCAGCTGACAGTCATCCGTTCACTCAAATGGTACTCCATTTACTGAAAAGGTGAAATAAGAGTTCACCTATTTACTAAAATTTTTCCACAAACCAGCAGTAGTAGCTGACTATCCTCAAGAACAATTGGATATTAAACTTACTACTCAGCCATGTCATTTGTTTAATAGCTTCAACCTTGCTGGTTGAGGCTGTAGTCCCTGATTGTCAGTGATAAACCCAAGATATTTAAGATGATCTCTAAAGAAGTTACATTTATGTGATTTAATTTAAAATATGCATTGGCAAGCTGACGGAACACTTCCTCCAAATTGTCATGGACTGGAAAAACCCCAGTCCTGACCGCCATATATTTAAATATTCTTTTGGTGCACCAACAAGCAACCAAAACGGCCAACCAATTTAGGAGGCACTCACGGCACCTAACAAGCCCAACAATCACCTACTACTGGTTGGTTATGCAAATTATCTCTGGGGGAGTTGGAACAACCCAACCCACTCAAAAAATCTCCCCAACATGGAAAACGACCAACAGGTAAGCGAGGTATGCCAACCTCAAAAAACCTTTATGTTTATTTAGGATAACAAAAAGGCACAGCCATCCATAGCTCGTCTGGGGAGCCATCGCCAATGCTCCCCAGGTAAAGAATGCTAGGGGTAGAGAATTCCGAAGTGAACTTCAGAATGGGCAGGCGCGCCTTATAAAGTTAGCCCTTTGGGGGCCTCACCTGAGTCATTGATTAGGCTCGCACAAGCCTAATCTACAACTTGGGCGAGGCACAACTCAGCGCCCAAAATGACCAAACTAAAAGCATTATTAAAATGATCCTACTCAGATTCAGAATATCTGAATCTAAGTCAGAATGCAACAATTGAGACAAACTCAATCGTTACACAAATGGGTCAGATGCTCATCAAACATTCTAGAAAAATGTTTATATCATCTATATAAACTGGAACACATGAGATCTTTAAATCTTCCAATATCCTACCATAGCCCATTTAAAGGTTGCAGGGGCATAGCACAGCCCCAGTGGCATCTGTGTGGGTTGATACAGACCCTAGGCGGTTATCATCACTTGCTTTTCCTGTTCCTCATTAGGCATCTCAATCTGCCAATAGCAAGAAATTAAATCCAGGGACGAGAATATTGGGCGCCACTAAGCAGTCTGGTGCATTTTCAACATTCAGTAGAGGTTAAGCGGCTTCTTTTGATAATACTGTTGAGCTTCTTGTAATCTATTACCATGCAGTTAGAATTGTCACTCTTCTATTAATCAACACTGGGGAGGCACATGGACTCTTGTAGGGCATTAACATCCCATGTGCACTAACTGTTAATTTCATCATTAACAACTTCATCTGTCACCTTTAAGTGCTTAATAAAACAAAGAGAATGGACGGATGATCTTATATAATTGTTGAATGTAACACATAGTGCATAATACAAATAAAATGTTATTTTTGCAAATATAACACTAAACTTGATGAGAAGTCCCATGCTTGATTATTTCCTCTTTGGTTAACTCCTATAGGCTTTCCCGCAGTACTATAGAATAATTATACTAGTCCATATCACCAGGCAGGCTAAGTTCCTCAAAGGTATCAAGTCGTTAATATTCTATACTTTATCAATTGGTAGGATATATATGAAAGCAACAATTTGGTGTTGCTTTATCTAAATAGGATGAATATATATATTGACTAGTAATACCTGAATTTCATTATTGTCAGGAAGGATAATCCTGGCATGGCGACAAGTTTAAGATTAGAGTGACAAGATGGTGCAAATGTTTTGCCTTATAACCCCTAAGAAATATTAGTTTAATTTCTGTTATCGTTATAATTTGATGGCCTTCTGGAATGGTTAGATTACAGTTAGACCTCAGAATAATGCCCTTAGTTTCCATAATTTGAGTAGGTGATTGCTGTGTAAAGCTACAAATCCGTTGATATCCCATTCACATTATGACATCCTTACACAAGGTTAACAACATCATGCTTATGTGGCACATAGCCCTCAGGTTTCTGTTTGTAGTAAAGAAGATGTTGTCCTAGTATCTTCATTAGTTTTAAAACCAGTCTTAACTCCATAGGTTCTCATAAAAAAGGTCCAACAAGGAAGTCATAACCCTGACTCACTAACGCTATAGCTGGAGCTAATAAAACTAGCAAACTGAACTTTAGCGAAGTCCACTATATGTTTTCAATGAGTTGATCATATGAGGCCCATAGTACCATAAAATTTGCAATAGTCAATATCCAGCGCCAGACCAAGTTTCTTCACCACTTAGAGAACATAACGTTAATTGGTGCCCCACTATCAAAAAAGGTCTTACTTAGAGTTTATTAACAGTGATAAAAACAACATGCATTCATCAGCATAAGCATCAGCCGCATTAACTGTGTTAACATCCAGGGCATCCACTTGCCCTAAATAAGGATTGCAGGTCAACACATAAAAGTGGGCTTATTTTTTCTTAAGTACCAAAAGTATGGCCATCTGAACTCCATCCAATCTGGGAATATCACCTGAGGTGATGGGAAGCTCTTTCTGTTCTAGTTAACATTAGACTTTACTACTACTGGCACTACCTCATCTTATCATTCATTAAATTAATTTATAGTAAATGCTACCACATCATCTGCAATTAATTGATGCAATGCCGAAGTTGGGGCGTCCTTGTTGGACAAGGCCATAATGGAACGTGGTTCTAAAGATTTGGTCTTGCTTGCTATTTTTTGATAAGGCACAAGTAGAAAATGCTGGTTCTAAACCTCCCATTCTTTTCCCAAATCTTCCTTCTTCTCAGGGTTCACAGAAGGAACCTTACTTTTAAAACCCAAACTAGGGCAACTATCTGCATAATACCTCAGGCTTTTACAAAGATAACAAGTAACCTGAACAATATCAGGCTTAGGGAAACGAAGGCTGTAAGGCTAAACTAATACATTTTTGGGGAGATGACCTTACCAGATTAGTCACAGAGTCCCAACAACTTGGGTTAGGCGCCTCAAAGTTGCAGCACAGTGGTAGAGATAAGTATATCATATGGGTAATATTATTCTATCATTCAAAACAGGGAGTAGAACCCAAAAAATTCCTTTTAGGGCTTGCAGGAATGACGCAGGGCGATTTGGGCACCAAACTATTCATCACTTTGGCTCTATATAAAACTTGACTTTTATATTAAACTATTCAGCAAAAGCTGTAAGAATTTCTTTATTAAAAGAAAAATTTAGAAACAACATTTTCCGCGTTGTCATCCATTATGCTCCACCAAGCTCTTTCACAATTAGGGCAATGGCATTGTAATAATTAACACCAAGTTCTCATAGTTTGAGCAATTAAAACTGACTATGGAGTATAAGGAATTCATTTCTGCATCCAACTTAGTTTTCTAGAGGCACTGCCCATATTTAGTTCAAATAAAGCTGTAAAGTTGTGCACATCGCCATTTTTATCAAATTTAGGAAGGTTAATTGTATTAAACTGAATCTGGTAACCCATTACACAAGGGAATGAAGGCAGAGATGATTTGGATTAAACTGCAGATCTAACTGACTGCAGGGCGAGCGTGAAACACTGTTGAACCACTGGCCCAACTGGGTTAGAAAGTTCAGCTGAAGCCTCATTGCCTGCAAAAATATTGATACTACTGAGTCAATTGACAATTCAGCACAGCGAGAGGTGAACTTATGACAGAATTATTTAATAAACCAAAAAATGAAGGCATTCTACCAAAAACTGTTGTTAAACCAGTTCAAGCTTTTGGTTAACAGCGATAAGAAGTGTCTTTAGCTTCTTAATCTCCTGTCCTTGTAAGTGGACTTAAGGTTGCAATGAGCCAATCTCCCTTTCAGTATCTCTGAGGGAGCAAGAAGGGTGAATCAAGTTCTGCTCAAAGCCATCAAGTGCGGAGTGGATAGTCAACCAGGTTAGTAACAAGAGCAGAAACTTGAATATTCTGAGTTAATAAATCATCTGATCCTGAGCTCAGAAGCCTCACCATTTCTTATTATAGAGATGAGTAGGTGTGCCAAAGTTATGCAGGTTCTTTTTGGAGCAGCCGCATTAGAGTCTATAGTTTGTGCTGGGTATCTGGAGAAATATTTTTACTTATGTTTATAATATAGAATTGATACGGAGTAGCAAATGTGACCCATGTAGTGAAAACAACTGTTAAAAATGAGGCTTAGGTGTATTATTTCAGATAACAGGTCCACACAAACAACTAAAGATACTGTTTGAAGACAGCAATCTGGGTTAAAAACGTAACAACAAAAACATTATTTTCAGGAATAGGGTTTTATTAATCTAAAAAGGAGCACACTGTCATGATCACATGACTTTATTGAAGGTGTCAATGGCCAAGACAAGGATGGGCGCCAAGATTCAAAAAAGGTCAAGCTACAGGACCTTCCTGACATCAGGAACACCTCAGCCCAACGCTGGGTGTGGGTCAGATATGCCAAGGTTGGTTCAGAGGAAGTGCGACCTGCCCAGCCATGTATAACGGCCATAGCAATAAAACGGACGTGCTAACACATAAATTATGATGGTTCTATTTGGTTACTTATTGAACAGGGGTTTAAAACCCATTCAATTTACAAAAATTCCAACTTGGGTCAGCCTTGAACTCAATCTACCACTCGAGTTTTGTTGATATCAAAGTAAATTATCCTGTCAGATGGATGTGTGCACTTATTGGTGCACCAGGGCTTAGTACCACTTTCTCCAATTGATGATTACCCTGAGTTGGCTTAAATATGCTTGCTTGAGACCAACCTTTCTCGTTGGTCGTTTTCCCTTTAATAAACCCTTCATTAGTTTTATGTTTTTTCTTATGTTAAGTTTGTGCAAACCTGTGCGCAGACCTCTTTGAGGAGGTCTCACATAACGTTAGCCATGTTATTTGTACAAATTTCACCCTCTCATCTGGTGCACAGATGGTCCGCTTTGGTACCCTCCAGACTGAAGAACCCTTGCACTCCTGCCCAGAATGCCACTTAGATATAGATTCCTTTTTGGGGTTCATCAAGTCTCCTGTTTTCATGTTTTCCTATTACTCTACTCCACGCTTAACATCCTCGTCTTATGTTACTTTAGCTCAAGCACCCTCTGCAGGGCTATCCTTCCTTTAATACTGATGTTTAGTTCCCTTGCGTTGGGCCTGTGCGCCGTGCACCAACACTCTGGGAACTGGAGAGTTATAGACACTCTCCTGACATTAGACGACCAACCGCTTTACTTTACATGCACAACATTTTTCCATGTGGGGCTTTCACAAAGTGCAAACAGGGTGCGCCAGCTATTGGTCATGGCCACAGTGGGGCTCACCACAATTTTCTCATTTTGCCAATGGTTGGAGCATATCAGCATTATTATTGCTACCTATGACTGGAAAGTACCCACCCTTCTTGCCATATCTGGTGGATTCAGATGCTTCATGATCCAAGGTTCGTGATTCCCCAACTTTCCACTGAAATTAACAAAACCAATATGATAAATTTTTTTTTTTCAGCATCACATTCAGATGGTGCAGGCAGGATCATTAACAAAGGGCCTGGTGGTGTTGGCCTTGGATAACGGTGCACAGCCCGTCTTCATTTGGGTATGGTGTCATTTTCAGCCAAAACGCGTTTTATAACGCTGATTTCTCATATAAAACTGAGACCTATATCTTCTCTTATGGCTCAGATATGGAACCCATTTAGTATACCAAATCAACCCAGAGAACCCATGCTTGACCACTACCATGATCCGAGGAACACAGGAAAGGGAAAAGGAGTCACTTCTTAAATATAAAGATGTTTATGCAATTGCTGAAGGTATGGTGGAATATGTGACCTCAGTAGTAAGAGTGACCAAATATCCCTCTCCATTCTATGATGCAGAAACGTACCCTGGAGGCATGCTTATGCCTGAAGAAGATTTTTATGGTGAAGCATTAGCATTTTCTGATATAAATAAAGACCATTATGGATATTATTTTACTACTACCCTTTCATCCCCTTTAGGGAAAATCAGCATGACTATTTTGGTGAATACAGGAGCCTCTGAGAATTTTATTGAGAAAGACCTAGCAGAAACATTGAGCTGAGTTGCTTGCCAGGTGGTATGGTTAGGGAAGAGGCTTCCCAAAGTATTCCCACGCTGAAAATTGTGGGGTTAGTGGATTATCAAGTTGGCATATATCATTTTTCTGACCGCTTCCAAGCTATCAAAAACCTCTTGTAACCATCACTTTGGGTATAGAGTGAAGGCGAAAGTTTGACGTCAGAACCAACTTAAAAGACAATACCTTGTTCTTAGCTTTGAAGAATGGTCACAAGTTAGTTGTCCCTTTGGCTGAAGAAAAATTTCACGGAGATTTGCCCCACTGGCCCAATTTCCACATACTCAGTCTTTCTCCGTTGTTGAAGCTCTCTTTATAGTTTCCCTTACCTTCCTGTTTGGAGGGATTGGAATCTTCATTTGATGCGGCTTCAGACAATTTACTACCAGCTCATTCAGAGTTGATTGCGAGTTCAAGCTCACTGTTGATCTGGTGCATATATCTTCCCCAATTAATCCTTTGACCATATGGGAGGAAGCGGCCTTAGATGTGGTTGTTAAGGAGCAGTTAGCCAAAGGCGAGAGTCTTCTCAAAGATGGATTGTTTAAACGCGTTCAATAAGATCTGTATCAAGAAGGGCCAATAGCGGCTAACTGCATTCCGTACCAGAAAAGAAATTTTCCAATTTTGGGTTATGCCCTTTGGGCTTAAAAATGCCCTTGCTATTTTTCAACGCCATATTAATGCATCTTTGGAGACCTTCTGGGGTATGCGCAAAAGCCTACATGGATAATATTATGGTGTTCTTCGCTGACAATGAGTCCCATGCAGTACACCTTCAGCAGGTGGTAGAGCGTTTGAGGGCAGCTGACCTTACATTAAAAATAAGTAAATGTGAATTCTTCAAGTCCCAGGTCACCTTCCTGGGCAACGTCATGTTTGACCAAGGGCACATGATAACTCAGATAAGGAGAAGGCGATTAGTGAGTGGCCCACTCCAACTTCAGTTAAGGAACTAAGGAGTTTTTTGGGGACGTTTACATTACTTAAGAAGTTCACACAAAATCTTTATGAAGTGGCAGCACCACTGTATAAGGCGAGTGGGTAAAAAGTGCCCCAGTTGTCCCCAACTTTGCAGTATGAATTCATGGTGGTAAAGTTCACCCTGATGCCTACGTCCGTCCTTTACCATGTAGATCCAGAAAAAGAGTTCATTGCGGCTACTGATGCCTCCAACTTTGCCATAGTGGCTGCCTTATTACAAGTAGGCGAGGTTGGAATAGAGCATCTGGTGGGATTTTTTTTTTCAGAAAAAGGTCTCTACCAGGTCACACTATTCCTAAAAAAAGTCTCTACCAGAGTTAAACTACGCCGTTTATGACAAAGTTATTGGCAGTCGTTGAGGCGCTTACCTATTGGCATCATCACTCACATGGCTCATTCCAACCCTTCCTCATACGTACAGATCACCGTGCCTTACTGTACTACCGCGCATCTCATGTCTTGACCCCATGGAAAACCCGCTGGAATGAGAACATAGCCCAATTTGTGTTTTCCTATGAGTTTACTAAGGGCAAGGAAATGATTTGGTGGATGCTTTAAGCCGCAACCCTGTACTACCTCCTGATCCTAAAGAGGTAGAGGTTCATAATACCCACTTGGTGATTCCGCCAGGTAAGATTGTGTCTCAACTTCCATCTCTCTCGGCTAATGGTCCAGAACTTGCTCCTCTGAAAAATGCAGAGAAATATGGTATGTTTAGAAAGGTAGTCCTTTCCCAGAATTTGTCGGCTGAATATACTATGGTTATTACTAAGAGCGCATTAAATCAGGAGGATCTAACCAGGGGTTATTATGTAAAGAATGAGATGGTGTGGTTTCAGGGGCGCCTATGGGTTCCTGACAGACCACTTCGATTGGAAACCATCCAGGGCCATCATGATGGAATTACCGTTGGTTATCCTGGAAAGGCAAAGACTCTAGAGCTAATTTGCTGCACATAGAATTGGAGGGGGTTAACCGCTCAAGTGGGAAGATATTGTAAAGAGTGCCTGGTTTGCAACCAAATGAAACCAAACTGACAGCCACTAGTGAGGTTTTTGGTACCAGTTAAAAAGGCTAAAGGGCCTTGGACTTCTTTATCAGTGGATTTTATTCTAAAATTGCCCGTATCAGATGGCTATGATGCTATCATTGTAGTGGTGGACCGTTTTATGAAGTTTACCAACTTTATACCCTGAATAACCACAGTCACCGCGGCTGAGATGGCTAGACTCTTTGTCAATTATTTGTTTGCTCTTCACATGGTCCCCCAAGAAATAATTAGCAATCGTGGGCCCCAGTTTACCCCCATCTTTTGGGAAGTGTTGTGTAAATTTTTTAGATTCGCCCCTGCCGTTCAATTGCCTATCACCCCCAATCAGGTGGGCAGTTTAAACGAGTGAACCAGTTCTTGGAGCAGTTCCTGCGGTGTTACACCACCGCAGACCATTCAGATTGGGTTTCCCATCTCCTCATGGCCCAAAACAGCTATAATAACGCCCAACATGCATCAATCAGTTGATCCCTCTTTTTCGCCAACTATGGCTTCAATCCCGCCTTCACATGGAGCCCAGTTGTGGATACAAGGTGGAAGCGGTGGTGTACTCTGCCAAAATGTTCAAGAAAGTACAACAGGGGGAAAGAACAAATTTAGATGCGGCCATGCATGCTTACAAGGAGAACACTTATGGTAAGAGACAAGTTGGACTAGCGTATAAGGAGTGATCTCATGATGCTGTATTCTAAAAACATCTCAATCAAGAAACCATGCAAAAAAACTAGGAGCAAAGAGAATTGGGCCATACTGCGTTGTCAGAAAGGTGGGCCACGCCTCATATTAGTTAGATCTCTCCCCTCGTTTTGAATCTTTTCAGTCTTTCATGAAAGCAAGATTAAGTTGTTTAGGGTCCCCCACCAGAGACTCCTAAGGCTTATCTCGTGGATGGGGCGCCATAGTGGGAAGTGGAGAAGATAGTGGCCTCCCGTCAAGTAAGAAGAAGATTTGAGTATCTTGTATCCTGGAAGGGATTTGATGCAGCGGAAAAAAAGTAAAGTTCCAGCGTGGGACTGTGCCCATGCCCAAGACTTAACTGAAGCATTCCACAAGCGTTTCCCTGAGACTGCGGATTCCAAGTCCAAGCAAGCCGTCGCTGCCATTAAGTTAGCTCCTGTTACAAACTTTTCCTTTGGAAAATGCCCCAGGAGGGGGTGGGGTGGAGCCCAAAAAGGAGGAGAGGTAATGTTATGGTCACATGACTTTATTGAAGGGGTCAATGGCCAAGACAAGTCTGGGCGCCAAGAGTTATAAAAGGTCAAGCTACAGGACCTTCCTGACTTCAGATACACCTTGAACCAACGCTAGGTGCAGGCCAAATATGCCCAGGTTGGTTCAGAGGAAATGCGACCTACTCAGCCATTTATAACGGCCATATCATTAAAACAGATGTGCTAAAACCTAAATTATGATGTTCTATTTGGTTACTTAGTGAACAGGGGTTTGAAGCTCATTCAATTAACAAAATTTTCAACTTGGGTTAGCCTTGACTTCACTCTATCACTTGAGTTCGGTTGATATCAAAGTAAATTATCCTGTCAGATGGATGTGTGCACTTATTGGTGCACCAGGGCTTAGTACCACTTTCTCCAATCAATGTTTCTCCGAGTTGGATTAAATATGCTTGCTTGAGACCAAAATTCTCGTTGGTCATCTTCCCTTTAATAAACCCTTCAGTAGTTTTACATTTTTTCTTATGTTAACTTGGATGAACCTGCGCGTGGACAACTTTAAGGAAGTCTCATGCAACGTTAGCCGTGCTATTTGTACAAATTCATCCTCTCATCTGGTGCACAGATGGTCCGCTTTGGTCCCCTCCAGATTTAAGCTCCCTTGCACTCCTGCCAAGAACACCACTTAGATATGGGCTCCTTTTTGGATTTCACCCAAGTTTTGCTGTTTATACGATTCCTATTACTCTACTCCACGCTTAACATCCTCATCCTATGTTACTTTGGCTCAAGAATCCTCTGCGGCGCTATCCTTCCTTTACTACTGACGTCTAGTTCCCTTGCATTGGGTCTGTGCGCCGTGCACCACCACTCTGGGAACTGGATAAATATAAACACTCTCCTGACGCACACCATAGTATTTGTTACTTCTGGTGGATCAGAGGCGTTCTATATTAACTTAATATTAGACTCAAACTATCTATTTAGAAAAAAGACCCCTTCCAGATGGCAATCTCACTCAAATATGCTCACTGTACCAAAGTTCTAATTGGTTCATTGTGGTTACTAAGTTGCTTTAAGATTGTTAAACTATCTACGTAATATCCAAATTAGGCCATAAAAGTGAGTATCTAGGACTCAGGTATTTACAACATAAGATTAACACACCATAGTAATTAAATATATCCCAGAGTAATCAAATTACCGATGGCTGGCCATAGTAACTATAAGGGACCATATCACCAGTATTTTTAAGCTGACGTGGGGAAAAATAGCATATCAATGCTGAATTACAATAGGAGGTGATTAGGAGATTGAAGCTATGGCATAGGTGGTCTATAATACAAATTGAACTAGAAGTGCTTCAGTGGGGATTAGGGATTTGATTGATATTTATCAATAAGTGACCAAATTCATATAAAAACTTGGGCTGTGCGCTGTATTAAAGACCAACAACAGATCAATTTTTATCTAAATAACTAGTTAGTATAAAATTAAATAGAAATATAAACTAATGATTGGTCAACCAATTACAATATTGGGCTTGTAGAGTTGACATTCCAAACAGTAAGCTAGATAATCCAAAACGTCATAATTGATTGTTCCCAGTAATAATAATGGCGCAGGTGAACCAGCATTTTCCTTAGGCCATAATGCCCTATGACCTTGTATATGGTTTAAAAAATCACCAAGTGTCTGACAGTTTAGGAAATAGATATCTCTTTCCATCATTTGATTTAAAAAGTTCCCCTTCTACATTTCATTATTTTTTATGGCATTCTTCAGCGCGCTCTGAATCTCTGGAGGTTCATCCCCAATTTTTCTTCAATCATCCGTTGGAATAGTTCATCTGCTTGCTGGTACACGCCATTAACAGCAGGTAATCTTGATAATCCATAAGTGTTCTAATGGATTGTTCCCGCTCTGTCTACAATATTGAAATTATAGGTTTAAAAGTCTCAAAGCCCTCCAAGCCAGTCACCTCTATGGTTCTCTAAATTATCTAACCAGTATAAGGAAGAGTAGTCAGTCACAACTTTGAAGTGTGTCTAATGAATATACACTCAAAAATGTTTACAAGAATATTAACACGAGACATTTGCACTCCATCATGGTGAAGTTCCTTTCCACCAGCGTTAATGTCCATCTCACATAAGCCACAGGATTACCATCTATGGCATCGTCTTTTGAATTTAGTATGGCTTCAATTGCTGTTAGTAAGGGATCCAATTGTATTATAAACGCCTGATTATGATCTGGGTAATTAATATGGGACTAGTCATTAGATACTTTTTGGAGCTCATCAAAACAATTTTTATCTTAATTCTATACAAATACCTTCTTTGGATCCTTCAGCAGATGGAAAATTGGTTCAGTGATTCTGGAAAAATATTTGATGAACCAGTATTAGTATTCAATCGCCCTTAAAAAAATTAGGATTCTAAACACTCATTGGGGTTTTACATCTGTTCAATGGCCATTATTTCTGTGGGTTAGGTTGTAATTTGTTTGAGTTTATCACAAACCCCAAGTATTTAGGCTTTTCTCTACAAAAATGTCATTTTCTCGCTTTGAACTTCAAATTTTCTGCTGTCAGACGTTTGAACAATTCCTCTAAGTGTTTTAAATGATCAGGAAATGTCCTACTGGAAACGTTGATATTGTCCAGGTACACCAAAATTCAGGATAACTTCAAATCACTTAGGATAGAAAACATTGCTCATTTAGAAGGTAGCCCGTTCATTACATAATATGTTGCATTCTCGTTGGCAGGTTTAAACCTTGGCACTAATTATCACACAATTCTCCCAGTCTTCTTTTGGAAAGTCTATCTGCCAATAACCCGAGATCAAATACATAGCTGAAAAAATTTTGCTTCCCTAGATGATCAAGCACATCATCTATCCTCAGCAGTGAATATGAACTTTTCTAAGTGGTTTTATCTAACTGGTGGTAAGTGATCACTACTCAATTTGATCTATCCTTTTTATTTCCTATAAGGATTGGACTCACCCATGGACTCAAAAAAGTATGATGAGCTCATGATCAATCAGTTTACTGATTTTTTTTGCTAACTACTGCTTCAGAAGCCTTGGATTGGCAGATGGATCTCATTTGTGTTGGCAGATACTCCCCAGTATCAACCTTACGGATCACGTTTTTGTGCATCCAAGGACATGATTGTCCTGGTCAAATTTCACCTGATATTTTTAAATATCATATAACTTCCTCCTGAAGATGTTCTGATAAAAAAGCAAGTTGCTCTCAATCAGCCAGTACATCAATATTTCTAGAAACACCTACCAGTAATCCAATTTCTGATAGCATCCCAAAAGATGGAACTATATAATTTTCGGTGGTCAGGATTATATGAGTGAACGCAATAACTTTGTTTTCTCAAACTAAATCAAATTTTCACTCAGATGTACATTAAAACTCAAATTTATCCATTGCTTGATATTATAATAACTAAAGTTAACCATGGCTTCACTCATGATTTTTTTCATAGGGCGACGATTTATACATATAAAATGTTCTGAAATTCCTAAAGTTAACCCCATGTTAACTACTATTTGCACTCTGAGTGATATGTTAGACATTATTTTTGCTCTTAATGATATCCCAAAGTTCTCAGGTATCTGCGTCAGAATTCCCTGAATTTTTTAACTAAATTGTAATGAATGGTAATTATGCCGTCATTAT
Organism: Massospora cicadina; assembly: GCA_022478985.1. Lineage (NCBI taxonomy): Eukaryota > Fungi > Entomophthoromycota > Entomophthoromycetes > Entomophthorales > Entomophthoraceae > Massospora > Massospora cicadina. The sequence goes on along the minus strand of JAKSZP010010602.1, from coordinate 73,613 downwards.
AATTTAAATTTACAAAAGTTATTATTCTTTATCATTAGAGATTCTCATTTCTGATGATATACCAAGGGTAACATTTGCCTCAAAGTCATTAAGGTATGTTCCTCAAAATTACATTTGACACCATACTTTTTCAGGAATTCCCTTCCAACAACGATGTCATAGTTATGATTGCCAACACTATGGCAGGTGAAGATACCACCACCAACCCAAAATAAAAAGAGGCAATGCTTTATACCCACACAGATGTGTAGTATCTGGTCTAGCAGTTCCATACTCCTTCTGTTGCTCAAAATCTATAGAAATCTTCTTCACTTCACCATCTATGTCAAAACGATACAATGGGCGCTCTAATACAATTATTACTTATACTTTTACTCTGTTAATTATTTTATATACATGCATACGATCAGAGTTTGTAATAAGGTGTTTACTGTGATGGATTGGGGCCAGCCTGATCCACAATTTGACCTCGTAAATATAGTTTAAGATTTGCATGCGAATTCAGAGGTCAAGTTTGAAGAGTTGGGTTAATCAGAAAAACAATTGAAATCAGAAATCTTAGGTAAGGATTTGGGGATTCTAGAACAAGGGCTAATCCAGTGTATCAAATGACCAGTGTCTCAAATCCTCCAAAAATTTTTGTAATTTGGGATATGAGACTTTCACAAGAAATAATTCAATTGTACTAATAAGCCTAAATTTAGGATTTAATTATTTAATCTATTGCAGATGCTTTAAAATAAGGAAACGGCAACTGTAGATACAGTTTCGTTTTCTCAAAGGAAAATTATAATAAAGTTATCAGCTTTATTGCTTGCCTAAAATTCAGTTTAAGCTTTTATTTTAAGGACTTATTATTCAGAATAAAACAGAACGATGAGCTTCACTAGCAAGCTGGGCCAAGCATTGGCTTCATTCGTGGTCTTATCATGGAGCCAGGCTTTGCTGCTTGCCTTCAGCATGGCTGGAACCTTGGTCTGCAAACACGCTGTGAACTCTGGTAATGGCACACGAGTTTGGGGGTAGTTCTCTGCGAGATTGTCAGTCATGTGGTCAGTAACATGGCTTGTGCTTCTCAACTCCTTTGTCACATATTGGCATGAGCTAGTGCATTACATAAAATGAAACTCAAATACCTTTCTCTCCATTTTGTGGGGGCCCTAGGAGGAAGCGGTGGTTACTAACAAAGAGGAATGGAACTGACATCTCTTGAACGTGGTTATGGTAGGATTCTCATTGGCATTTTTGCTACACAAAGTGGGATGACTATGTGGGGTGGCAACCCCACAACCCATAGTGGTCCAGGCGAAATCTAAATCACCCAAAGGTTGGGTGGCATTGTCCATAAAGGCGTTGGACAAAATTCACCAAGTCATTGTGCATATCTGCTTTCAGGCATGGTTGGCGCAGGCAACAGTGGGTTATCCCCTCTCGCGCTCCACCCTGCCCAGGTGGTGGATGCATTAACCCCAGAATTGGCGGGATGGTTACAGGAACTTATTGAGAAACAGGAGAGTTTTCCAAATTCAATGGAGGATTGTGTGGAGTTGATCAACTGGGCGGCATGTCCAGATGAGGCAAAAGATGAGGCATGGTCAGCACTATTAACAGTCAGCCAGGGTCATAGATCAGTAGAAGAATATGCTCGGTTTTCATCCACTGGCAAAGGCAGCCCAGGTTACAGAATCCCAATCCTCACGAATGTTCCTCCAGGGGTTTCAGGCAGATTTGCTGGCAGCTTTGGCAGAAGCAAAGACCAGGCTACGCCGGGGGAGGAAGTGGCCTTAGCGGTTCAACTTGAAAAGCAATTAGCACTGGAATGGGACCAGCGTGAGGGATCAATGTCACTGGGAAAGGGACATTCCCCAAGTAAATGGCTGTTTCAGTCAAGGGGGTGGTACCCATCCCTAAGAAACTTTGGAAATGTTCAAGGGGGGCGTCAAGGTAAGGAAGAGGAAGCATGTAAATCAGTGAGCCATGGGCAGGGGAAGGAAAATATGCCAAAATTTCATCAACCAATTTGCAATTGAAAGACTCATTCAAAAATAAATCGCCTATTTTGCTTTATTCTCAATTGTTTACCTCCATAGAGTTGTGTACGGATGGCGTAATGGAAGAGGCAATGGCCCTGATAGATACTGGGTAGAAGAGAATTACTTTAAACTTGCATTGGTAGAGCGCCTGAAGCTGCAGGTGAAGAGGGGACCAGAGGTGGTATCTGATGATGCATCACAGAGGACAACATCATGGCACGTAAGCCCTTCAGTGAAGGTACAGCTGGTCCCATTCAGGTTCTGGGAGCGGTTTTGTGCGATTGGAAATCTGACCCATCCAGTAGTGCTTGGGAAGCGGTGGTGGCATCAGTTCAGACACCAAATCAATGTGCCTTCCAGTACTGTAACCTTAAAACCCAAGGATGGGTCCACCAATAAAGTGGAGGCTGTTAGTGGGAAACCAGAATTTAGATAAGCATAGAGCCCTAGGGCCGTGCAGGAAGAGGTCTTGCCAGCAGAATACCGAGATTTTGTGGGGGTCTTTGGTCCAAAAAGAGATTTGCCGTTTTCTTCCACAGGGCCATTTGCATTCTTTTTTTCAGTTTAAAGAAGGGTTGGAGTTTCCCCTTGGATGCCCAATTTACCCATTGAGTGAATGAGTTAAAGCTGCATTGGAGGATCATATAAATTCAATGTTGAGCGAAGGATTGATTGAGCCATCAAAATCAGTTGTGGTATCTCCGGTGTTGCTGGTGCTCAAGGTAAGTGGAAGGTTTATGGCCATGCGTGGACTACTGGAGATTAATGTGGTCATGGAGCTGGATCCTTACCCAATGCCATTAATGGAAGATATCTTGCCGATGGTCACGGGATGCAACATTTTCACCAAGCTTGATCTGGCGGGTGCATTCAATCAGGTAAACGTGAGTCTGGAGCACCAAATGTACACGCATTCAAGTGCCACCTTGAAATGTTCCAATACCGAATTATTCTATTTGGGCTGCACAATGCTCTGACAGTATTCCAAAGAATAATTGAACAAGTACTAAGTCAGTTGATTGGCCAGTATTGTATTGCTTAAGTGGATGAAATCCTGGTGCTTTCACGTTCCAAAGGCACATGTACATTATGTGCAGGTGGTCCTGAAGGCATTGGCTGAGGCAGGATCATGACTGAAGCCTTCAAAATGTGAGTTTAACCAGGAGTCAGTTAAGTTCCTGGGGAATGTGGTATCTGGGAAAGGCCTGGGGGTATGCCCAGATAAGATACAGGCGGTGCGCGCATGGAAGGCACCAACGGATCAGAAGTTTAAGAAGTTTTTATGGGGATGGTAAATTTCCTCAGGCAGTTCATCAAGAATCTATTAAAGTTAGCCTTGCCACTTACATGATTAACGCAAGACATGCCATTCATATGGGGGGAAGAAGAGGAGCGGGCACTCAACCTAATGAAAAAGAAGCTCATTTTGGCTCCAGTCCTTGCCCATCCAGATCCTGAAAAACCTTTCATGGTTGAGAGTGACGCCTTGAATTTTACGGTGGGAGTAGTACTATTACAGAAGGGGGAAGGTGGGTTGGAGCACCTGGTGTGTTATTTCAGCTGAAAAATGATTCCAGAAGAAACAAATTACACAATATATGACAAGGAGCTACTGATGGTGGTCTTGGCGCTGCAAGAGTGGAAGCACCACTTGTATGCCCGTCATCATTTTGTAGTATGGACAGAACATCAGGCACTGGAGTATTACCAAGAGCCCAGGAAAATGGATCAGCGCCAAGCCCAGTGGCACGTGGAGCTGGCTCAGTATGATTTCTGAGTGGAAAGCTGTCCAGGAGCTGTTAACACCATCAAAGATTGGTTGAGCTGGGATGCGGGGCTAGCATATGAGAAGGCTGAGTTGGAGAAGTATAACACAGCAACCATGTTCTGGGCAAACCAAATTGTCATGATGGTGAGTGAGGAGGATGAACTGGAGGGGGAGATCTGAAGGAAGAAAAGGAGGTCAACATTTGGGCAGCGGTTATGGGTGGAAATGGCATAGGGCCAATGGCACAGCCTTCATCGTACATATGAAAAGAAAAGTATTTTTTGTATCATGATTCATATATATGGGTTCCAAACCTATCACTGCAGTTTAAAGTGCTGCAGGAATCACATGACCACCCGGTGGTGGGACATCCTGGGGCTGCAAAGATTATTGAATTAGTGCAACATAAGTATTTATAGGCTGGACTGCGGAAGGATATCACAAAATATGTGGTAGAGTACTTAATTTGTGCACGTTTGAAGCCTTGCAGAGGCAGTAAATGGGTAAGTTAGTCCCACTCCAGATTCCAAATCAGCCGTGGGGGTCAGTTTGTGGATTTCATTACAGGGTTACCTAATATCCAGGGGAAAAATGTGATAATGGTCATTATTGATTGGTTAACTAAATATGCTGAGTTTTTCCCATGTACCTCGAAATTCTCAGCCAAAGATACTGCAAGGGTTTTTATTGACAAAAAACTTGCCCATCATGGCTTACTGGAAGATATCATTTCAGATCGTGGTCCTCAATTTATATCAAAATTCTGGTCAAGTTTGCTCAGTAATTTGAAATTTGCTCATGTAGGGCTTCAGCATATCATACCAAGTCCAATGGGCAGACAGAGAGGGTAAACCAGATATTGGAGCAATACATTCGATGCTATGTCTCAGATCATCAGGATGATTGGGTTACTTGGATCAGATTGTCTCAGTTTGCCTATAATAACCACCATCAGTTGTTAACAGGAATGACGCCATTCTTTGCAAACCAAGGATCCAATCTAGCGTTGGATGGGGGGTCAAATGGTGGTGTATGCCAGGGGGTGAACGAATTATCCTGAAAAATGACAGACATAGAGAGGAAATTACAAAACAACCTGGAGCACGCCAAAGCATGGCAAAAATGGTATGCAGATCGGCGGAGAGCACCAGACCCATTGTTTGCTGCAGGAGATTGGGTATTAGTGGCAGCAAAAAATTATGCAATTCCAGTGAAGAGCCAGAAACTTGGACCAAAGTTCTTAGGACCATATAAGATGATTTGAGTTATCAACAAGGTTGCATTTGAATTGGACCTCCTAGAAAGGTTGAAAGCCCATACGTTTGTCCATAATTCACAGCTTTGGGGATTCCAGGGGCTTGGACCAGATCAGCATGGGCCATTGAGCCCACAGGAGAAGGACAACCAGGAATATGAGGTCGAGCAAATTTTGAAGGAGCGTTGGGTGAGGGGTCAGCGGCAATTCCTGGTAAAAAGTAAAGAGTATCTGGTAAAGGAAGCAACCTGGCAGACACAAGAGGAGTGTGCACTTTGTCCCAAGAAGATATGAGAGTTTCTGAATTTACAAGGGGGTGATGTGACAGATTGGGGCCAGCCTGATCTGCACATTGACCTTGTGAATATAGTTTAAGATTTGCATGCGAATTCAGAGGTCAAGTTTGAAAAGTTGGGCCAATCATAAAAACAATTGGAGTCGGAAATTGTAGGTAAGGATTCAGGGATTCAAGAACAAGGGCTAATTCAGCGTATCAAATGACCAGTGTCTCAAATCCTCTGAATTTTTGTAATTTGGGATATGAGTCTTTCACAAGAAATGATTTAATTGTACTCATAAGCCTAAATTATGATTTAATTATTTAATCTATTGCAGATGCACTAAAATGAGGAAATAGCAACTGTAGATACTGTTTTTTTTCTCAGAGAAAAATTATAATTAAGTTATCAGCGTTATTGCTTGCCTAAAATTCAGTAAAGCTTTTATTTTAAGGAATTATTCAGAATAAACCAGAACGATGAGCTTCAGTAGTAAGCTGGTCCAAGAATTGGCTTTGTTTATGATTTTATCATAAAGCCAGGCTTTGCTGCTTGCCTGCAGCACGGCTGAAACCTTAGTCCATGAATACATTGCAAACTCTGGTAATGGTGCATGGGTTTGGGGTAGTTCTCTGCGGGATTGTCAGTCGTGTGGTTGGTAACATGGCTTGTGCTTCCCAACTCCTTCATTTCATATTGGCATGAAGCTGTGCGTTATATTTACTGAGTGAATTGTGGCATAAGTAACCAAGTCTAGAGTATTAATTAGTGGGCAGATAATTCAGTAAAGGATTCCTTAATAGTGGTATAGTACAGGGAATGTTCACATTGTCAAAATTTGTCTTAAGCAATTCTTTGGTACTCTTGGTAGATTTGACCTTATGTGCTAGCTGATGGGCATAAGGCCAAGTGACCTCTTTCACAATCTCTGGGTTAATACTCGTTGTCTGCTCTAATGATCAAGGTTACATACATGTTCACAACCTGATAGAGCATATCAGGTATATTTTCATCTACAAAAAATCAGAAATATCCAATTTATCTTTAAAAATATCCAGTGAAACAGAATTTTTGGAAGCTATAGATTGTTCCATATCTAGACTTCCTTTTTTTACTAAACCTTTCGCGGTTTTTTATTTACTCTTACCAGATTTACTTGCTCCTTGGGTTTCTTATCCCATTATTGTGATTCAAAGTATCTTGTTTTTCCACATTTATGACATCAGCTCTGAAATCTGTCCATCCACCTTGGCCCGTCAGGTTTTCCCGTTACTACACAATTATGTAAATCCTTATTGGGGTCATTAAACTTCTGTCAAGAGAGTTCTTTAAATCTTTCATTCCACAGGAGGTGGTGCGTAATGCACAGCCACACAACCAGAAAACAGGTAGCTAGTAGCAACGAAGAGGGCACCTCAAAAGATTCCTGTACACAAGGGACATAAGGACAGTGGTCAAAAAATTGTATACATATCTAAATATACCAGAAAAACGAGAACTTGGTTGGACTCCAGTGGGAAGTCCATAAATAAGTGCAACTCAGTATCTAGTCTCTTGGGCACCTCTATCTGGAATATTCAGGCATTTCCAGGTGGAAACCAGAATTTATAGTTAATTTAGACAAAATATAAATGACATATATTGCTAAAAACCTCTTTGAGGAGGTCTGTAAAGAGGTCAGACCATGAGACCATTTGAGAAATTAATAAAAGTAGTTTTATTAAAATCAAGTCGACCAACAAAAAAGGTTGGTCTCAAATTACTACATTTATATAATTGGGATATCATTTTTTTATTAGCTAGACACTGCACCCAATCCAATTAATAAATGAAAACTACCATCCTTTGTGGTACTATATCTCAAGTAAGCTCACAGTTGGATAAAGGATTGCAATTGTTTTTTGCCAGATTTGGCAATAAAGTAAACCACTGGGACTCAAAGTCCCATTGACAAGCAAATATAACGTCCTGCCATAAAGAAAAATAACTGGTGCACTGTAGTTCCAGAAGATGTAACGTTCCCAAACCATCATGCACACCCCAGACCCGACTTTGCACCTTTTTCTTATCCAGCGTTGGTCCAGGGTGTGCTTCAGGTCAAGCGCACTAGTTTGATCCCCTTGGCCTCTTCACGTCCAGCCTTGTTGTTACAATCTGTCACTACAATTATGTAGTTTAATCATAAAATTTCCCTACAATTCATTTTAATATGCCACTTTTCCTCCAGAGACGTCAGCCAGGGAAAAGTTCTTCTGAACGAGGGACAGCTTCATGGCAGCAACAATTGTTTGGCCTTTCCCTTCGCTATCTGAGATATGCTCATGTAATGCATTAATGAGGTCATGGGCATGGTCACAGTCACGTGCTGGGACCCAGCTGTTCTCTGCATAAAACCCTTTCCATGACACCAGGCTTTTAGTCTACTCCTTACATGATGGGAGACTAAAACCTCCTCTACTAGCCCACTCTTGGGAACCCTTCAAGAATATGCCTCTGGAGCCTAAGGTGGGGGACCCTCAAAAAGGTCAGCTTGCTTTCATGAAACTTCACATAGATCTGAAATGATGTGAGGAGATCCAACTGGTATGAGGCATGACCCACCTTTCTGACAATGCGGTAAGGTCCTATCCTCTTTGGCCCCATTTTATGCATGTCTGCGTAGTTGGGTATTTTTGGAATCCAGCATCATGAAACTCCTTCCTTAAATGTTGGTCCCACTCTTCTCTTACCATCTGCATACTCTTTATATACACTCATGGCAGCATCTAAAATTGGGGTCAACCCCTTGGTGTACTTCCTTGATGGAGTTGGAGAAATCACCACTTCTCCAGCCTGGACCCACCGCTGGTTTCCATAATAAAGGGGTGGTAATACAATAGTTTAATTTGAAGGGGATTAATCAATGGAAGCATGCTGTGCGTTGATATAACTAAATTGAGCTAGTGAAAAAATGGGAAGTTTAATCAGTTTGGTCAGCTGCTGTTTAACACTTCAAGAAATTCTTAAGGCATTGGTTCACTTGTTCCATCTGCCCATCTGATTAAATGTTTGTAGAAAGTAGAATGGCATGGACAAATCTGAAGAGTTATGCACACTTCCTGCCAAAACATGGATTTGAACTGGGATCCGCGGTCACTAATAATCTCCTGGGGCACCTTATGGAGGAAAAACACATGAGAAACAAAAAAACTATCCATATGTGCCGCCATTACTGTGGTGTTACATGGAATGATATGGGCAAACTTGGTAAACCTGTCCATCACTACCATGATAGTGTCATAGCCCTCAAATGTGGGTAGCTCCACAATAAAATTGACTGAGAGGGAAGTACAGAGCCCCTTGGCCTTTTGGATTGGTACCAAAAACCCCGCGCTAGGCTGAAGGTCCTGTTATCCTATTGTACACCAGGAACTCCTTAGAATATCGTGCAGCCTGTGCAGCCACTCCCTTCAAGTTTTAAGTATAAAATTCAGTATCAAGGTCTTAGACTTCTAGGGGTGCCCAACTTTAATTTCAACATAGTGTTCCTTGATTATTTTTAGGCAGAGTAGTCCGCAGGGACTCATAAGCGTCCCTGGAATCATACAATATAGTGCTTTACATGTTACCCCTTGGTGATATCTTCTTGATTCAACTTGCTCTTGGCAAGAGATTAGTATATTCTTCTTATAAGGTCTAATAGAGGAAGATCTTTCTTAATAACCATAATCCTCCAGGCTCTCCAGTGAAACAAGAACCAGCATGCATGTGGAGGGTTGCTTGGATACAATCCTATCTGGAGTAATAACCAAGTGGGTATTGTTCAACTCCACCTCCTTGAGATCAGGAGTTAAAGCAGTGTTTCAACTCTGAACGTTAGTTAAAACATTCTCCTTGCCATTTGTAAGCTCATAAGAGAACACAAATTGGGAAAAGATCTCTTCCAGTGAGTTTGACGTGGATTCAAGACATGAGGGGCGTGATAGTACAATAGGGCACGGTGATCTTTATAAACGTGGAATGCCTGAGAAGAACCATGTAAATGATGAAGCAAATAGGTCAGTTCTTTCACCACAGACAATAATTCTTGTCATAAACAGTGTAATTCAGCTCACACAAGGACATTTTCCTAAAAAAGTATCCCATAGAATTCTCCACTCCATCTTTTACCTCTTGTAGCAAAGCAGAAGCTATTGCAAAGTTGGAAGCATCTGTAGCCAATATAAACTCCCTCTTAAGGTCCTCGTGGTGAAGAATTGACATAGAAACCAAAGTGAAATTCACTGAATGAAAGGCCTCCTCCAGTGCAGAGAACCAATGAAGATCTTTGGCCCCACTAGCCTTATACAAAGACGCCGCTACCTCAGAAAGACTTGGCGTGAACTTTTAAGGAAAGTGCAAGTCCCCATAAGCTCCTCAGTTCTTTAACCGAGGTTGGTGTGTGCCAATAACTAATTGCATTCTCTTTTTTAGGGTGATCATTGGCCTTTGTCAAAATTACGTTGTCCAAGAAGGTGGCCTGAGACTTTCAAAGTTTGCACTAATGATTTTTGGCGTCATATTCGCTGCCCTCAAATGCTCCATAACTTGCTTTAGGTGAATACCATGATTTCTTGATTAAGAGAACACCAAAATGTTATTCATGTAGGCCACCGAGCATACACAAAACAGTCTTCCCAAGGACACATTTCTATGACGTTAGAAAAACGCAGGCGCATCCTTAAGCCCAAAAGGCATGACCTGGAAATGAAATATTCCCTTTCAGATTTGAAATGCAGTGAGCCATTCCTGCCCCTTTTTGATACAAATTTGGGCAAAAGCGTTCAAGCAATTCAGTTTTGAGAAGACTTTAGCCTTCTACACATAGTGAGCAACTTGTGACTCCACCAGTATTGGATGAAGATCCGGTATGGTGATATTATTCAGGTTTATAATCCATGCATGGGCGTATAGGACCATCTGTTTTCCCACAACAAGAATTGAGGAGCATACCAGAGAGGTATGGTGACTTATGGATCCTTTTACTAACTTTTATCTAGCCCAAACATCCAAGGCTATCTCTTCCCATAAAGTTAAAGGTTATATCAGAGAGGAGATGAGGTCTAGGTCAACAGTGAGTTTGAAAGTCATAATAAAACTCATAATGTGCTGGTAAGGTACTGGCAGATGCCGCATCAAATGAAGATTATGATCCTCCCAAACAGAAAGGTAAGATAATATCAAAGTGGGCTTCAGCAGAGGCGGAAGGCTGAGCTTATGTACCTTTGGCCATTGGGGCAAATTTTCCTGAGTGTTGTCTTCAGACAAGGGTATTACTAATTCCTGACTATCCTTTCAAAATAACGCCAGGGTATTAGATTTCAGGTTGGTTATGACATCAAATTTCCCCCACTACTACACTCTACAAAATAATTGGGAACAGTAGATTTTTAACTGCCAGGAAGCGGTCAGTCAAATGGTACTTGGCAACTTGATAATCCACCAACCCCTTAAACTTTAGCGTGGGAATACCCTGGAAGACCCCAGCCTAACTATACCACCAGGCAAGTAATTCAACTCAAGGTAGTCAGCTAGGTCTTGGTCAATAAAATTCTCAGAGGCTCCAGTAACCACCAAAATAGCTGTTCTGAATTTCTCTAAAGGGGATTAAAGAGTAGCAGAAAGCAAAAATAACCATAATAATCCTCATTCGTCATTAATACAGTCAACAACTCTCCAGTAAAAACTTATCAGGCATAATAATGCCACCAGGATAAGTTTTTGCATCAAAAAAGGGTAGTGATAGTTGGCTACCCTCACCATTGAGGACACATACTTCACATTATCCTCAAAAATAGCATACTTATCTGCAAATTGTAGAATTAATATCTCTTACACATCCTGAGTCCTGAGAATACATTGGGGGTCAAGCGCGGGTTCTCAGGGGTGATATGGTACACAGAAATCAAATTTAAACTGGACCCAAAAAAAACTTATAATAAGATCATTTACCACTATATATAATTTTTATTAAGAATGCGTTTTCAAGCGTCAACGACACCATGCCCAACCTGATAGCCAACTGATTATTGCTATCCAACACCATCACAGCTAGGCCCCCATCACTGGTTTAGCTGGTTCCTTAGGAAAGAGTTTAGGAGGGGGAAGAATATCAGATGAATTATATAATCTAGAATCAGGGCTAGAATCATTCAATACTTAAATTACCCAAAACAAAGGGAGGATCAGTGGTGAGCCCTGACCCTTTCAAAGAAGAATCCATTTTATCAATCGCCATGTTTATAGGAGCCTCTGCAGTTGACAACAATCAAAGTCAAATCATTTAAAACATTTAATAAAGACTCAGGTCTAGGCCCCTACCCACCTTTGATTTTCTCCAAAACTGAAGTAATGGAATGATAAGGCTCTTCCCATTTTTAAAAGGCACACGTGAGTTTTTAGAGCCTGTATTTATAGGCCTCCCTGGTTGAAACAATGGTGGCCATTTATATTCCCCCTTTCCGGTTGGGGCAGGAAAATCACCCCAAAGAGCTTCAATCAGATGATAAAAGCTGGTAGGGGAAGGCTGCCATACCAGGGCAGTCTTCGTGGGTTTATCCAACATCAGATGAAAAAATATCTTTTTAACAATGTCAGACAGCGGTAGGGTCTGGGACCAGTCACAAAATTCATTTAAATATATCTTCAAAGGGCGTCCAGCAAGTCGCTGAGCAAAGAACTTTTAAAGGGTGTAGAAGGATGACACATCTGGACAACGCTGCTCCAGAAAACGTTCCAAATCTTCTACAGGTTTCCATAAGAGCTGTGATCAGAACACTGTAAAAACTCAGCTAGCTGCACTAGGAGCAGTGAATACAGAAAATCCACCCCATGAGTGGATGTATGGGAACAGGTTGAATTTTTTTATAAAAGAAGATTCATAAGCGATGGAAGCAAGCGCCTGTTAAATTTCAGAATAAACTTCTGTAGTAAGTCTTGGAATCAAACCAACAGTATTGCAAAGGGTCCGAGACCACCAAGTACAGGCAGGAAGGGTGTTAACTTTCCAGCTGGCTGTAGAAAGAATAACGCCGAGATGCACTGCCAATAATCAAGCTAAAACTCCTTGGTGAGCAAAATAGAGACCGTGATGAATGACCAACGCACCCAGTTAACGCTCAGAGAGAGCCCAACAGATAATTTTTGTATGCACTTATAGTAAAAAGGTAGGTCAACTAGCGTCAATAGAGTATTTGTAACTCTCATACCCTGAGAGGTGGTGAAGAATGCACAGCCACACAGCCAGGGAATAGGTCGCTAATAGCAAAGGGAAGAGGGCACCTCTAAAGGTGCTGGTACATAGGGGATCCAAGTACAGGGTGTACAAAATTATATAAGTGACTAGATAACCAAAAATGCAAGAACTTATTTGTACCCCAGAGGGAGGTCCATAACCAAGTGAAAATCAGTATCCAGGTTCTTGGGCGCCTTGATCTGGAGGGGTCTAGGATTTTTCAGGTGGGAACCAGAATCCATAGTTAAAATTAGACAAAATAAAATGACCTATATATTGTTAGAAACCTCCTTGAGGAGGTCTGCAAAGAGGTCATACCATGAGACCATTAGGAAAATTAATATGAACGTAGTTTTATTAAAAATCTAAGTTGACCAAAAATAAGTGTGGTCTTAAAAACAACTTAAAGAATTGGGGTATTACTTTTACATTTGGTGAGGCACTGCGCCCAGTCCAACTAATAAATGAAAATTCCCATCCTTTATTATACTATTATCCAAGTAAGCTCACACTTGAAAGATTGAGCAAATTGTGTTTTTCTATATTTGGCAATAAGGTAAACCAAATGGGATTCAAAACTCCATTTTTCAAGAAACGTAACGTCCTGTCATAATGAAAAGATAATAAGCACCGCAGAGACAAAGATATAATGCTCACGTTACCATTACGTGCACTCCAAACCCAACTTGGTCATATTTTTCCTTAACCAAAGTTGGTTCAGGGTGTGCTTCAGGTCAAGCCGGTTAACTATCTTGATCCCCTTTTACTCTTCACACTCAGCCTTGTAGTTACAATCTGTCCCTATAATTATTTCATTTAACCATGACAACTTCACGGCGTTCTGATTATTCTTGACGTGAATGGATTTAAAGGTTTGATTAGGAGCCTCAAACGTGAAACCTAACATTTTGGGATACTTTACAATCTGGGATGTGAATGTTTGGTTTGCAAGCGCTAAAACCATAACTGAGTGCAGATCACCATATAGCTGAATAGTCGTCTGCATTGTAATATTTGGATTATATCTGACATAACTTTCGTGCCCACCAGGATTTGTGCTTCCAGGTAAAAATGGTAAGCAAAATCAGCTAAGGGTTTGTACTTATTATACTGTTTCCCCATAAACTCCTGCTTGCAGCTAGCCATCCGTTCAGCGCTGCTCAACTTGTTCATGATTGCTATTTTGGCGTTTTCATATGTCCAATTATCCTTGTTGAGATGAAGCAACACCAAACTTGAAAACCTGTGTCAAAGCAGCTTATCATGGTCACTGCTTTTGATGGTTGTCATAATCAAATATTGTCAATTTGAGTAGGTGGGAATAACCCAGACCGTTATCCCAGTAGAAAATTGGTAATTTTGGCATATCCCAGAATTCATTGGTCACTACTTTGACGGTATTCTTGAGACATCTCCAAAAGTGCAGAAAAAGTCCTAGCATATTTCGAGGGGGCTTTAATTTCCCAACAGCTTTTCCTCATACATGTCACTGCCAGTTCCATCCACCTACATTTGGGTGCAATCACACTTATGTTTTTGAGGGTTTTTAAATGCTTTAGAATTTGTGATACATTATCATAAGTCCACCGGAATCATTCTTTACTGCTTCCTAAGCAGCTTTCTGGAGTATTAACTCTTTTATTACTTCAGTCTCCTTCTACTTCAAGGAGGTGATTTTCCCATACAGATTATGAATGACTTCTCGGACTGTTCTGATTTTTCCTTGGCTTTAGTAACTTGTCCTTCCAAGGTAAGCATGTCAGATTGAGACATCAAATCTAGCTTATCCTTGTACACCGTTTCTAGTTCCATCCACAGCCTACAAAGTTATTCTTGTATGAATATTTCTGACAACTCTAACATAGTATTTGGCCTGAAAACTCAACTATTCCTTGTAGTGAGCACCAAATGTAAATTTATTTGGGGTTTACTGCAAAGGTTCAAAGTGTGCTTGAGTTTTGTTAGTTATAATAAATGTGGGTAAAGTGGTAATTATATGAAGACAATTATCCTAGTTGAGCTCCTCTCAAACAACAGTATTGTTCTTTCTTAAATGTTCTTTAAACAGGTACCGATGCTTTTCCTTCTGTTAACTTGAAGGCACTCTAGACAACAAAAGAACTTTTCCCTTTCACTCTTTCCACAAGAGATATTGAGATCAACTTATACAAGGTAAAACTTCCCTTCAATCCATATAACAAAAGTTGTCACAAAGCAAATAGATAAAAGAAAACTATCTCTTCCAATCTAATTTCCTGAGCAAAATAAAATATATAACTATCTTTATGTTTTATGCAAATTGATCTTGATGCGTTGTTAAAAACATGAGATTTATATAGTAAATTTGGCTCTCAACTTTTCTGTTGGTGCACCAATGTGAATGGCATCCATTGCCTATATATTTAACCCTTGATCTGTATAAAATGATCATATTACATAAACCTCAGATTTTCCGCCAACTAGGTTATGATTTTTTGTGGGTTGGATTTCTAAAATGGAGTGTCCCGAAGACTTTATCTAACCCCAGTGCATTAACCTTATGAAACTAGCACATGCTTAGGTAATGTGACCATTTTGTCAGGAGAGTGTCTGTAAATCTCTCGTTTTCAGAAAGGTGGTGCGGGATGCACAGCCACACCACAAGGAAACTAATCGCTATTAAGATTAGGAATAGGGCACCTTGGAAGGTGTCAGAGCACAGGGGACCCAAGGACCAGGTGTACAACACAGAGCAGACAACAAGATAACTAATAAACAAAAAACCTGGCTGAACCCCAAGGTGGAGTCTATAACCAAGTGCATATCAATGTCAGGGTGCTTGGGTGCCTTGATCTGGAGGGGACCAGGAGGCTTAGTTGTGCACCTAATTCTTTAGTTAATTTTGTTAAGATAAAATGCCCTATATTGTTGGAGACCTCCTTGAGGAGGTCCGTGCAAAGGTTTGCCCAAGGGACCATGCAAAAACATAAAATTAAAAGGATGTTTTTATTAAGCAAGTTGACTAAAAAAGAAAGTTGGTTTTGAGGAATCATAATTAAACAATGGGGAGAGTCATCAATCTGTGGGAGCGGTTCTAATCCTAAACGAACCAATAAGTGCACACTACCATCTGACATGGTACTGTAGCTTGAGATAGTCTAAACTTGGTTTATCTCTAGCAACTGAGTTCGTATAGACTTGGCAATATTGTAAATGGAACGGGTTTTGAAACCCTGTTCCCCAAGCAACCATAATGAACAGTCTGGATTAGTCACAAAGCTGGTGCGTTTTATCAGTTCCTTTAAACAGCACCAGACCTGAAAAAATCAACTACTTTTGACTGACGCACACGCACACACACACACGCACACACACACACACACACACACACACACACACACACACACACTCACTGTAATGCAAGGCTGAGCACACGTGCACCCCCAGGACCAACTTGGGAATAGCTTGCCTGTACCCAGCGTTGGTCTAGGGTATGCTTCAGGTCAGGGAGGCCTTGCAACTTAATCTTTTTTGTCCTCATCACGCCCAGCCTTGTCTCTATATTCTGTACTCTCAATTATGCCATGTAACTATGACACATTTACCTATTAATAGAAGTTTGCATTACTTCAGGCTAACCTGAACGTTGTTTTCAATAAAAGAGCTGTGGAATATATTTGGACCAACCATCTGGATACATTATTCTTATACATAATTGCATACTTTAACTAATAATTAGATAGCAAATTTGTTATTATAGTAATTAGTCCACCCCAAGGACCAGCATTTATATATAGTGGCCTTATGTATCAATTCACTGTTAATAAAATTCCTAAATTCCCAATAGCGCATTTCTTGTTTCCTTAGATATTGGACAGTGGAAATTTTTTTCTCACTCATTGAAATCACTAATTTCAACAAATTTAATTCAAGTTTAGGTAAATTTGATAATCTCTTCAAGGAGATTAGTGTGCACCCAATGTCAGGTAGAAATTGGGCTAGCAAAGTAAAGGCGCATAGGATCAGGCTACGCACTGTCCAAAGTTCATAAAAACCCTGGCAACACCGGAGGCCTAGATAAAAATAAAAAATTGGCAGTGATATTTCCCGGGAGATTTGATCCTGGCAAGCGAAATGTAACCAGTTCATCAATACTCCGCATTCTCAGCCCCTGTCATCAGTGGAGCACGTGGTTTGAGTTTTCCTGATATTAATCAAACGGCGCTTTGGAAAAAGCTCTTTGGAGATGTGCACGACCATTTTCCAGTCAAAGTATATGTAGCACCGCACTCCATGACCTGCAGTTGGTTGGATCTTGGGTTAGAAAATAAACAAACTGCAGACAAAGATGCACAGGTGCGTGTGACAGTAGACCTCCCAGATGGTCAATGGGTGGTCAAGATGAAGTGCACTCAGTGGACCAAGTCAAACCAAATTTTTGTAAACTTTGACTTTCTCCCCACAACAATAAATGCACAGTGCTGCAGCTCCACCTCAAGGATGGGCTTAAAAGCTATAGGAAAATTCACTCCTTCAAAATGCAACACTTTACGCTCATGCTGGACCTGTGCACGGCAAAGTGATTGCTTTGATCACCCCATCTGTATTCATTTCTGAAGATATGACCAAATTCTCCACACCGCAGTTGTGTTGGTTGACAGGCAGGAATCCCACCCGTTTTGCATCACAGTGGATAGCGCGCCCCCTATCTGTAACTATTTTTTGTGTATTTGGCCACAAGGCCCACACCTTCCCCACCAAGGAGGGAATCACACAAAACGAAATCCTCCCTGACCAATGGGCAGTGCAGATACTCATTATAAACTGGCAATAGATACTGGCGCCACCTTCTTGTGGGGCGCGCAGGGGTGTTATATTCAGGTAAAAACTGTGTTCCCTCAAGATTGCAAAAAGGCCAAGCAGGTCTGCAGAGCGTGGCCAAGGCAGCAGCCATGGCCACGTCCATGCTCCCACCTGCCCAGACTCAGGACGACATCAAGTCATTCATGGCTGAAGCTGTTTGGGAACCCTTTCACCAATCAGATTAAGCCAACCAACCTGTGGACCCAATGGGTGAGTCAGATTTATCTGATCAATATTACCAAGCCTCGATCAAAACTAATTTTACCACCCATTTCCATCCCAAACTTCTGTTGACCTCTGTTGATGCACTACAGGAACACAGCAATTTAAAATTTTGAACTAAATCAGCAAAAAAGAACACCAAAGTCACAACTACATTAAAGTGACGGAGTCCCTCAATCCCACCTATAACATGCACCAAATGCGGTCTGCTACTACTGCTGTTGAGAAAGCGGCAATGGAAGGCCAAGGGGGACCTTCCCATAGCATCTAAGGTGCAATGGGGAAAGCCTTCACAAAAGGGACGTTAAACATCGCTAGACTCAAGGACTCGCCATCCTGGGATAGGAAACTGAGTTTTTTAAAAAATAATTTACCTGTGGACATCCTGGCCATTCAGGAAACCCACTATCCACATGATGCGAGGAAATATGGGCAACCATGCTCTTCCCCTCCCTTTCCTTTTGGTTGCTGCACTGTGGGGTGCTTATACACGTGACCCATAAAGTAAATTTATCTCTAAATATTTGTACTTTGATGGCTGAGTGCTTGTGGTGTCCTTTTAGTGGGATGACGAAGTGCACGATTCATTAATATTTATGCCCTGACCTGTGAACAGGATCACTGGATATTCCTCTCAGCCATTACTTCCCTCCCCCCTCCTCCTGATCCATTTGTGGTGGGCGATCTGAACTGCTGGGCTAACCCAGCCACCAACCACTGGCCTTCAACACCTGCCACCCGCAGGGGCATGTTGAACTTTACATTCTTAAAGCCACTTTAGGGCTGTTTGACACCCTACCTAAACATGCATCGCTGCTCTGGAACATGTCTCATCCCCATGTGCACAACAGTCAGCTGAGGTCTATGTCCCGCATTGACCTTATTATTGCATTAATGAACTTTTTGTCTCAGGTTGCACATTTTATGATGACAAAAATTGATTTCTCTGACCACAGGTTGGTGTCAATTTTCTTCTCTTTGTCATACCCAGTGGTACAGGCGCCAAAGTGGTGCAAACTTCGTCCAGCTGAGTACACGTTGCCCAAGTTTTCCTCATGGGTAAACACTGAAACTTTGGCACCGGAGTTCACCACACCATTCTGTGAGGACCCACTTTCTACCTGGGCAAACTTCAAATGCGAAAACCTTCCTCCAGGAATTCCACCTCTTATCACCTTGATCTCGGGCTGCCTCAATGGTCATTATGTGCACACTCGCAGAGGTGGACCACCTGGCTTCTAACATCCCTGCTGCAGATTACAGCCCAGCTTGGGGTCGCAAGTGGGCAGAAGTGTCTGCTTGCCTTAATGCACTGGTAAGGCAACACAAACATCGCATTTATGTTCAGTACAAAGCAAAAATTTAATGGCAGATGACACATGCTCCACCTATTTTTCTTAATATTCTTCACACCACGACAGAGCTTGGCCTGCACACAGGTGAAGGCAAGACCACTCCGTCACAGATACTCCAGCCAAAATGGCAATCAAAGTTTGAAACTATTACTCCAAATTGTAATGCTCTGATCCAGTTGAACTGGCTGAAGTTGAAAAACTTCTCAAAAGCGCACATATCCGCACCCTTTCCAATTATCCAGAGTTGATGAATCTAATTTTTTGAGACAGACTCTTTTATGCCAGTCACGATGCACCACACAGGAAGTGCTCAGGTCCATATAGAAACCTTATGAGTTCTATAAGAGATATCATAACTATTTCTCCTCTTTGTTGCTATCCAGAATGAACCAGTGTTTGTTGGAAACGCGCCTCCTTCCTGGGGATAGGAGGCGTACATTATTACGCCGTATAGGAAAGAGGATAAGATGGACTTGGCCAACTGGTGCCCCATTTTACTTACTAACACAGATACTAAGTTATTTAGTAAAATTATGGCCGAACGCCTAGGGGTAGTTGCCTCTGATATAATCTCCTCTGAGAAATTTGGTTTCATTTCCAAGAGGTCTATATGGGACAACATACACACTGTAGCCAACGTCTGCCAATCCATGGCTAAAGAAGCACTTGTTTTTCTATACCAGTGGATTATGATAGAGTCAACTAGGATTAACTCAAAGCCTGCCTCCACAAGTTCCACCTCCCCCATCAGTTCATTAATTGGGTGGTGTTGCTTACGGAATCTGTCACAATGGCTGTGAATGGCCATGGCTTCCTCACTGATTTAGTTCGCCCTCAAAGGGGCTTCCGCCAAGGGGACCCTTTGAGCCCACTATTATAAAACTTCAGCCTTGACCCACTTTTATGCAATGTGAATGCCCGCCGTACTGGAGTCCATGTGCAAGACCAAGCAAAAGTTAAGATGTTGGCATTTGCTGATGATTGTGTGGTTGGGGTTTCTAACAACCAAGATGCATGCGCGCTTGAGGCTACTATCCAGGATTACTCCAGGGTAAGTAACGCTGCACTTAACGCATTCAAAACCAAAGTTATTCTCCTTGGTCATTTTTTAAGCCCGCTGGTCACCAGCAACCCATTTTCTTCCTGCTTCAGCAGCTTGTTCACGGGTTCACTTGCCTCACCCGCCCCTTACCTCCCTTCTTGTAAATCCTTACTTGCCAAGACCCACTACTGGTCTGGTACGCCATTTGGGTTGTGGCTGGAGGTGGGATGGTACGCCTCGTCAGTGATGGAGCACAATATCCTGGACAATGTCACAAAGCGCATCGCCTCCCTCAAAGCCCACCAAACTTCCCTCCCAGGAAGGGTTCTGCTGGCAAACTATATGCTCCTATCTAAAGTTTGATTTATGGCTCATGCTATCGCCTTTTCCACTTCTTTCTTCACATAGCTATACGCCCTCCTGCAAGGGTGGCTTTACTTAGGCCGCCCACCGCCAGTACTCTTAGATGTCTTGTTTGGTCCTCGCCATAGTGGTATGGGCATGCTCAACTTTGAGGCCCATGCCGCCAAAATACTTGGCACCTGGATCGCTACGTTCACCAACCCCATACTTCAAGCCCAACACTGGTCACACGCAGCCCACTCTAACTTTTCCTGCGCCCTGGGCCTCAGCAATCCTACCCACCCCCATTCTCTGTTAAAATATCTTGCCTCACATCCCTCTGCTGCAGGCCACATGGGACATCACTTACTTCAAACGAATTCTCCTCTCCATGTGAAGCGCTGAGGGGAGATCTTTGCATCAGTGAGTACATCGCTTAGAGGAGTCACCCTACTCCCTGCTTCATACAGTGTCAGATTCTGTGGTTGACTCAAAAATAAACCCTTTGACAAACTAAAGATTAGGACGATTTTCCCTCCTAATGCTTAAGCTAATAATCTAATTTAATTTTTATTGCAATAACACAGCTTGGGCCAATTATTGCAACGTGGATATAATTATATTTTAAGAAGTTTGGGCCAAATACCCTTGCACATTTAGGCCAATCTTCTCTACAACTACTAGGCACGGGCTGATCAACTCAACACCAATTAAAATAAAATATTCTACGGGTAGCTTGGCTGAATATGCTCGCATATTATGGCCGATTATCACTACATCAAATATTGGCAATTGGTCCCAATTATTGGGAACAATATCAAGCATTCTGTATGAAAAATTATTTGGGACTGACTCGAAGTTAACTTTTAAAAGTCCCCTGGACAATCAGATGAACAAAAAAACGTAATGAATTTCCTGTTCTGGGGAGAAATTTTGTATATCAGTACACATAATCGACATGATAGCACTTGCACATGGACCACCCAAATGGGAGTAACTAGTGCTATTGAGAGGGCCAGTTGACATCCCAATTAGGGAGTCGTTTATGACAGCAGTATGAATAAACATATTTGGAACTGGTCCAAAAATAATTTTCATATGTCAATATGCATAATTGGCATGATAGCACTTGCACATGAACACTAAATGGGAGTACCTAGTGCTATTGAGAGAGGCCTGTGGCCCAATTAAGGGTATGTCATTTATTTAAATTGACCACAAAATCTCCCAGAAGTTATATTTCATCAGCAGTATGACAAAACTCATTTTGGGACGATCCTAGGACTATTTTGCACGCTCATTGTTGCAATTCTCATCCCTGAAATCCTCCCAAATATGAGAGTATTTTGCCACCAATAAACCTAGAAATAGGTCTCAGGTGTATCAGTTTAAGGGCTGAACAGAGTTGTTAAATTATCTGTTAGAATTTTGTGCTCAAATATGGCCAGGAAATGCCCTAGAGGTATAAATACTGGCGCCTGGCCTAATAAATAATTATCAATTAATCTAGTCTTAAAGAAAGGTTTATTTTATTATATATTCATTTGATTTATATCCTCAGTCGCTTTTGGAGAGTTCTGGCAAGCTAGGATCTCAGGATCCACAGCTTATAACATTCCATGCCTTTGCTGAAGTTTCCTATTACAATGGAAAAATCAGCCCAAAATTGGCCAGAGGAGTCAGGGCTATTTGAGGATGCCTAGTGAGTTTCTGAACGTTCAAGGTACTGTAAGCCACTGGCAAAATCAGGATCCATCAGCTAAACTTCAGACTAATTAAGTATTCAGGATAATTATTATAAGCGAGCAATCCTCAAAATTTAACATACAGGAAGTACAAGGCCAAGATTTTTAACAGTTTGATACCAAGAAGGCCCCCTATCATGTCCAGAGTGGATTATATAGACATGTTGGACATCCCCTACTCTCTAGAAACCCAGAAAGACATCTGGAAATACGCTCATCACCCTCTTTTGCAGCCGCATGTTTGTTCCCATGTGTGGTGCTGCTTGGAATGGGTATACCATACTGCTGAGCACTCCAATGCATCACACTCCTCATGTGTTGTGTGTGAACATTTTGGGACTTTGGTCCACCGCCTGGAAGAGTGCCCTCCATCAAAAGCAATCTGGCGTGAGGTTCAACGTCTCTTTTGCCAGGAGCAAATAAAGCCCTTCAGCCCATCTAATGACATCTTCACCTTGTCCTTGAATTCCCCTACACAACCTTCCCTCTGAGAAGAGTGGTATTATTTGCAATGTGGAATATCCACACGGTTGTCTTGGATGCCATCTCAGGCTCTACTCCCACCCTCCAGGAAGCTGTACGCCAATTCCAGTCGCACCTTATAGACCACTTTCAAGCATGGTTGTTTGGGTATCTACCATCCTATCAATTACAGTTGGTCTCATCCTGGTTTCTGGTTTAGTTCATCACTTCATACCATTTCCTTCATACGTGCTCAATAGTGGTGCAAGCCTCTAGTCACGATACCCCTCTTCCTTTATTTGGCGTTCCCGCTGGCAACAGGAGATAGCATTAGCTTCTCTTGGGTGCCTTTAGATTAAGTTAGTTCTTGATAGTTTACATATCAGAAGTGTCCATCTCATGGTCAGCCTTCCATGAATAAAATTTAAAATTTAGATTATTGGACACTGACTCTGTAGCCTTGATCACCATATCGCCTCCTAACTTATTTTTTAGCGTACTATTTAAACTGCCCCATGCCAGCGTAAAACCATCATTAATAGCTAACAATATTTTTTATGGCCATATGCCAGTACTGACTACATACAGAATATTGCATCTTTTATGGAAATGCTTTGAGCCTTAGTCATTTGCTTTCTGCCTCAATTTGGATTTTATGGGTTTAGTCTGCTATTCTTAGGTGCTTCTTAGTAACCTAGGAAAGCACCAATGAGACCTCTGATCATGAACGCATATATGAGGAGGGTATTCAAGGGGAAGGGGATCTTTTTCCTAAAGAATCTGAGAAAGCCAATCTGGAAAGAATACCATTAGAAAGCCTTGGGTCACTGGCATTATATGGCACTAAAAAGTCCTCCTTTGCTTTGTTTATAATAAAAAACCCTATTTCCATATATAAGGTTTTCTGTTAATAGTTTTTAGTCAAAGTTACTGTCCTCATACAGTACCTTATGTTTGGCATGTTTAAACTGTGCACTGAAAATTTGATGCCGCTCCACCAATTTTCACATGTGGTGCACCCTACAAGGGGTTCACCTTGTCCTCCTAAGTGAATTAATATTAATATGAATTCTGATTCCTAGTTGCAGACTCCTCCACTGTAAAGGTAGCGCAAACCCTTGAAGCAGTATTGGCTGCCATGAGGCCTTGTCGTTTTTCTGATGAAATTTGACAGGTACGAGCAGATAAAATTGCTCTCTTTGGTCTGCTTTCTAATATCATACTAGGTACAATTGACAGGTAAAAAAATTTAGTAAAATATATAAATGAAGCTGTCCACTACATTACTGATTTGTATCAGGAGCATGACTCCTTACATGAGGAACTTAGATTTCAGGGACAAACCATAAAATCTAGTGAGTGAAAACAGTGAACTGAAAACAGAATTTCAGGCTGTTAAACAAATAATGGTTAATATGGAAATCACGTTGCAGGCGGAACGCCGCCAATTTCTGAAATACTAAACCAATTTAAGTTGGCAATTCAGCAAGATATTTGACAGTGCAGACAGAGTCAAGTTGCTCTGGAAACCCTGCCAACAGAACATGATCTTGCTCCTTACATTCTAATTTTTGGTGCTTCTGGGCACTCAAACATACACCATATCAACGAGGTGTTAATCCCCCTTCTTGTATTGGTAAATTGGAAATTCAGATAGAATCACTGCAGACCCCTCAGCCCTGAAGCTATGAAAAGCAATTTTTGGCCAACCCTGGTAATTTACCAAAGTTTGCAAGGAGGTGAATGTGCACAATTACTTGGATTTATTTGTAACTAGTATAGCTGGAGCGCCTGAGACTGCTAGCTGTCAGCGGTAATGAGCTCATTGTACTCCTAAAGTCAAAAGATAGCTATGCCAAAATTAAAGAAGGCAGGCATATCATACATTAATGCCAAGGGCCTTCTTATTAAAGAGTTTGTGGAGCTAAAGAATGACAACTCAGAAAATGAATCACTAAATATAATTAAAATTGATAAAACTATTATTCGTTTGCTGAGCATTTCTATTTGGAAGCGCAGATGCTATCTGAGGCCAACGTTATAATTGTGACAAATGAAAGTATTTACATTGCACGAAACAGTTGGGCAAAAGGGCCCAGGTGAGGGCCCACAAACATGAGAGTGCTGCGTGGTCAGGTCCTTCATTCGTTGGCTTGATGAGTGATTAAGATATCCTTGGAATATAGTAAGGACGATGCTCACACTGAGGAGACCAGTCTGTCCACCAGAGAGAGCGTACAGAGAGGCGACTGCTCAGTCAAAGTCCGTGGAATGGTCCATTTTTTCACTCAAAATCCAGGGGTTTCCTCCAAAATAGTGAATAAATGATTTTAAGGGTTAAAATTTTATTCATAGTTTTTGAGGTTTGTAATGTATATATTGGAGGACGAAGTTGTCCTAAACACCTTCGTCTTGTTGTATTTAGGTTAGGGAATGGGGCATATGGGGGAATTTATTCTTATGGAGTCTGCAGGCGGCGGGCTATCTGTGGGCCTATTTTGAGAATCTCAGCCCCAATATTACCATCTAGGCCCATTATAGACCATTTGTTAGTTACTCCAGGAGTTATGGAAACTTTCTGCATTTAATTTTGTTTGTCAAGGATGAATCAGTGCTCAGAATTTCCATGTTGACTTTTAGATTAGAATTTGTTAAAAGTTTTCTGGTGACTTCTGATTCGCTCAGCTGCTGCTCCCCTCAACTCTCATTAATTCCAAATTTGGCGTAATTCAGCTTTGCAGCCCCTAAATTTCCTGGGCTGCCCTTTGCCATTGCTCTCAATATTCTTGATTAGTGGAAGATTTGGCTTGGCAGCTCCTAATTCTCTGATCTGCCCATTGCCATGATTCTCAATGTTACCACTTAAGCATACTTTGGCTTGGCAGCCCCCTGATTCGCTGGGCTGCCCTTTGCCATTGTCCTCATTATTTCTCATGTCAGCAGATTTTGGGTTGGCAGCCTTTAATTGGCCTGCTCTCCTTTACGTCAGCCCTTGCCACCTCCACTCTATTGTTTATTAAAATTTGTTGGCAACTGATTCGTCAGAATTCCATTTCCAAGGGTCATTGCTTTTAACACTATGACTTTAGTTATCATTATTGATATTATTATGAGCCCCAATCCCCACCTTAGGGGGGGGGTTGGGGCTATGTAGCGGTCAGGAAGCGTCTTGACCGTCACAATAATTAACTTTGACTCCAAGATCGCCCCCGCCACGTCTATGAGCACTACATGGAATTGTATAAGGGTTCTGATGCCATTACTGAATAAAGAGAATGATATAACCCATTAGGCGAACTATCTTCATCAATACGCCGTCACTTTTGAGGCGCCAACCAAAGTCTGCGGGAGCCTTATGGCCAAAATCCTGGGCCATCTCTCTAAAGCAAGAGCCTTATTGGCCCGCTAGTCCTTGTTTTAGTCGATCTGATCTTACTCAGATCACTTGTTATCATTGCAAGAACTTTGGCTATTATTCAGATAACTGTCAAAAATTTAGTTCTAGACCCACGGTTTAATTAGTGAACCTGATGCAAGTAAAGGAATTGGTAAAAGACAGGGTAGTTTAGAACAGGAATTTCTACCACTTCCCACCTAAAATAATCTTAAGTATGAAAAAGCCTACAATTTCATCTTCTGTCTGGCAGAATGCCATTAATGATGTGTCACTTCTGAAAGCTCAGCAAGTAATAGTTGATGCTTTGGTAATTGTACTAGTACTACTGTGAGGAAAGCAAAGGCAATTTATTTCATAAATAGTATTGAGGCCTGATGTTCAACAGCTAAAGTGTTAGGATAAGTAAGTGCCAAGAGAATACTGGCCTTTGAATTTGGGTTCTTTAGCAACAACAACAGGTACAGGTTTCTCAGCTGTGCATTATCAAAAAGTAGGTGGAGGAGATTGGGGACGGTTCTTTTCATAGTGAGGTTGGATTTTCAATATTTAGGATTGAACTAGCACCAAAGGGTTACTCTATCCTTGAGGCCATCAAACGTGACCCTTGGGTGTTATCCACTTTTGGAAACATAAAACTCGAGGGTTTTCCAATATTCTTTGGCAAATTAAACAACAAAAGAGACCTTTGAGTGTATTGGTTTTATTAGAATAAATTAAAAACAATAACCTAACATCCTACCTAAGTTAAGATGTTAGGGTTTAAGCTTGAATGCGGGAAGGGAAACTACTAAGCTGAAAAGCAAAAGTGAGAGCAAATTAGAAATCAGAGATCATTAATTAACTGTTTAGATCCCCAATTTCACCTTGACAGTATCCGCGGATGGTTTTATACATTCTTGGACCGTTTTCCCAAATTCTAAATGTCCAAATTCGCCTTCTTGAGTTTGAAATGGAGTGTCAGGTTCAATCCCTATTTTGGTCCTTTTTTACTGTCAAGACATTAATATGACTAGAAGATAAGCCATATATCCAGAAGGTTGTAGTTTATGTGTCAAGGTGAGCCTTGAGATTTAGTGGAAGATTATATTGATGTGAATTGAATCGATTGTAGTACCAATAGTCTGGCAAATCAAGGGAATTCTGCTGCAACCTCAAAATAGATTGAAAACTCATAAAATGGAACAAATAGGAGATTACTAAGCAGAAGGGTGAAATCAACCAAGAATACCGAGGATAAGGATTGAGCAGAATAGTGAGAAGGAGGAGGTTTTAGTAGTCCGCAGAGAGGTTCTTCAATTTTTTATATATAATAAAAGTGTTGATTGACAATAGCTCCATAGCTATATTAATTTCTATCACGGATTAGGGATCTGCATATTGTCCATTTCTGTTGCTCAGTGGTAAAGTATCCTGTGCAACCAGCTCAGCATATTTAACCAATATTGCCAAAAGTTAATAGTGGTTTCACTACAGTGGGCCACTGGTCAACTGTAACATAACGGCACTTGGGCATCATGGCGAGCCCTCACTCTTTACATCAAAATCTAAACAGATTTTATGATCTATACTCCAGGGAAACAGTGGAGTCATCCAACAAAGAATCGGCACTATTCACAATAATGGAACCAGGGGGATGAGGATACTAGGATAGAATTAAAGTTAGGTACTTGTCCCATGTTGGAGTCAGATCAACAGGGCAGGTTCACTAATGTGACCCCTCAGCAACTGTGGGGTATTATAGAATGGCTCTAGCGAGGTTACTGCCCTTATGAATAAGATGTGGGGGAACATGAGCTGAGTTTTATAGCTAACAGGAACAGGAAAATCGTTGCAAGTTGAATATGTTACCTTGATGCTACCACCATGGGGCTGTCTTGCCAGCTCAGCACACATGGAGCTGAGTAATACTTGGTTGCATACGTTCAGCCTTTGATCTTCCAACTACTGCATGTGTTGGCCTGACATAACATTGATATTGGGGACGTCATGCAGTTTTTCTAAGTGCAACAGAACAACACTCGCCTTATACTTGATTGCCTCACCCACTCTTTCTTGGAGATCCAGGGACGCTTGTGCACGTGGACAGTCATGTCGTGGACGTCTGCCTCACTTGGACAAAATAGATTCCCAGATGAATTATGAGTTACCCGGATTGATAGGAAAATTGTCAGAACGGTGCGGGCTTTTGGCTGAATGGATTCAGATTGTCACTATGTTGGGTAGTAACACTTAGCGCTTTATAGTGGGAATGGCGGAATGGGCTGAGGGATTGAAACAGCGGTAGCTCAGATTAGGGAACAGGTTACCCTGACAGAGTGGAGGATGACTGATCACGCTGACTCTGTGGCAGTCAAATTCTGTCAACTTCACGCTGAATGGAGTAACCCGCGGGCAGCTGACCATACAACCAGCTCTTTTGTGGCGTCCTCAGAATACAGATAGTTGCTGAGTTGGATTAATAAGTTGGAAAGTGACAGTCAGGCGGCACAGAGCTGAGCCATTACTATTCTGTTCATTAAGATGGTGTAGTAAAATTATATTTGAGTGCACTTGGATAACCTTCAATGGGCCAATGAGGAGCTGGTGCAGGAACAAGCCGCTCTAGTTAATCAAGTAGACAAAGCAAACTGACAAGCGTGTGACATTGGATGGCAGAACGTGAGAATGCAGGGCACATTGGAGGATGTACTCTCATGGCTTCTTGTGATGGAGCAAAAACTGGTCACTGAGCAGAAATTCCATTGATATTACAGAATTATTCTGAAGTTCTTCAACAGGGGGTGCAAGATGGCCGGTGTCAGTGTTATTTGGTCAAAGCTGAGTGGATGATTTATAAACATTTTGTTGAACATACTGTAAAGGGAGGGAAGGGTGAAGTTGGCGGTTAGTCTGGAGAAGAAGCTACGGATTGACTAGTGAGTACCCCCTGGGGGTCACAGCAGTTCCTCCTCACAATCCAAATATTTCTCGATCCACTTCAGCAGATTTGCATCCATCTGCATGCCACTATTCTAGTACACAAGGGGATGTTCCCCTTGGCCGTTCTGAGCCTATTTCATCTGTTCCTCACCCCAGAGCCTGTAACAAGGTAATTTTGTTTAGATCATAAAGTTACCGCCTTTCAGTCATGATGGGAACATGCACAGATATTATAAATGATTCAAATTTGCCAGGTGAAGGGGCATTGGATTGGCAGAAAGCGAAACTGTTGCTATCCGCTCTGGATGTTGGGAATGCCAACCAGGTCACCTGTTACCTACAAAGTAATTCTGTATTATATCAAGAGTTGAAGGAGACTGTGCTCCATCTGTTCAGGGGTGCAGCAAAGATGCGCAGCGCAAGGCCAAATTTCTGACAATACAGTTTTCCCAAAAACGAGTCCCTGGTGGAGTTTGCAGAGCGATTCATGAATTGTTCTCATGCGTTAGTGTGAGCCAATATCTAACCATTGAGGATGTAAGCATAGCCATGATGGAAGCAGTCAAATCATATTGTGAACTGCATAATGCCATGATTCACATACTGAACAAAGATGTTGGGCTTCTTTGAATCAGTTACTACTTTATGCCATCTCTCAACCACGTTCAGTGCTCCCAATGTGGTGCGGAAGGCCCCTCCTACCAACGCTACATCCTCATCAGGAAATGGACTGCAACTACCCAGTTATAATTCATTAGGTAATATTCGTCCACCCAATATGTCAGAAGATCCTTTCCGCCCTCTTTAGGCTCAGCTGCCCCATCCCCGGCCTAATTTCAATGCTTTTATTAACTTTTGACCTGGACTTCCAGGCGCAAACTATAGACAGGAGCCATTTATGAATGCTTGTTTCTCGTGCAGATGAAAAAGCCATTATGCGGCTAACTGTCCATGCAACCAGCACATTCATGCAGTGGCATCTGTATTGATTAAGCAGGGAAAATCTTGAGTGGAGTAGAAAAATGATGCTCTTACTCCGCTAATTCAAATCTATTTTGTCCCTAACAATTCCCATGAGTCTCTTTGCATCGGCCCCATTATCTAACCCACGACTTCTTATACCAACAACTTCTGCACAATGATTAGCCTCCATTCAATAAAGTGACCATCACCCTTCAGGCTTTGAGTTCCACCAATATGTACGAAAACCATATGCTTGGCAAATCCTTGAACAAAATGGCACAAGTGATGTTGGACCCTCAACGGAAGTCGCCTTTCTAGTGGGGGTTGACATAGCCATTCCAGTAGAAAGGGTCATCCAGGGGTATCCTCATGTCGGTATGGATATAGTCACTATTTTTGGTAACAGAAAAGCCCTTATTTGTTCACATAATAAACACTATTGGCTCTTCCTATTCATAGTGTACCTACTATGATTTTTTGTTCAAAATACAAAAATTTGAGCTAATATAGATACTGGTGCCCCAGTAAATATAACATCCACCTAGCTCATGGCTAAGCTTCCGCTGAATCCTGATGTGTACACATAGTAGTGTATGGGACCGAGGTGACACAGAGCACTATGTTCAAAGGAGCTTACAGTGCGTTACCTCAGAGATTTGGTTTGGTTAGGGCTTTGAATCCAGCGGTGGTTATGCCAAATAATAACTATGACATGTTGATTGGTGCTGCATTCATGCGGCGATTTGGGGCCATGGTCAATATGGTGGAAGAAA
This sequence comes from Massospora cicadina, assembly GCA_022478985.1. Taxonomy (NCBI): domain Eukaryota; kingdom Fungi; phylum Entomophthoromycota; class Entomophthoromycetes; order Entomophthorales; family Entomophthoraceae; genus Massospora; species Massospora cicadina. The sequence continues at coordinate 42,965 of JAKSZP010010602.1, read as the reverse complement.
CCATTAGTATTTTAGGACAACAGATCCCCTTTTACTTTACCTCTAGAGGAGTCCCAAAGGAACTAATCGCTCCAGCCAGATCAACTTGGCATATAGTGACAGGGTGATTCCTGTCCTATATTGCAAATGAAGCGGAGAACCAGAGCCCTTCCCAAACAGATCTACAAGTACAAAGGTATTCCACTACAAGCTGCGAGCGCTGTAACCATACCATCTGGGCATCAGTTCATATTAGGGACAGAGCTTGAAATTGACATTTTAGAAGGTTTATATGGGGAGATTAGGGGCCCTACTAGCATTCCTGGCTCAAACCTCATGTGGCTCCTGGGTTATTGTTATCAGGGCAGGGGGAAGTGAAGGTGCTGATAGAAAACCTGTAGAAGTAGGCTATGATGGTCCAAAGGCACCAAGTGAGCTTATTTACACTTGGCCCCTGCCGCGAATCTATATCTCTAGATGACAAGCCACCATTATGACCAAGCGAATCATTGGAGGAATTTCGCCGAAGGTTCAATGGACAGAATCCGCCAAGGATGTTTCAGAGCTATAAGTAATTGATCGCCTTAGGATGAGGCGATAATGGTTTATAATGGGTCATATCAGATTGCCTTCAAAATAGGGCAACAAGACGATGTCAACATTTGACAAAAGATAAATTGGATCGCCTCAAATCAGGGCAATAAAGAATTGTAGAACAACAAGCTGAAACCATTGAGAATATGGCAGAATGAATAAACTAAGCAAAAGAGTCTCTACCAATGGGGGTCACTGGGATATCAGCGAAATGAGGGGATTGACAAGGGGGTTTTTGAGAAGAGAAAAAGAAGAAGTTAGGAAGAAAGAGGGAGTGGACTAGAAGAAGATCCGCTGATTTATTATATTAAAAATAAAAGAAGTGTCTTGGGGGGTATTGCTCCCATTTTATTACAGAATTAATTGTATACAAGTGGTCTGGGGAACCGGCGATTGTCATATAATCCATTCCAATTGTTCAATGGCTGTAACCCTGTGCAAAAAACCCTTCAGTGGATATATACAGGATCACAGAGATTCTACAGTGGTGCTCACTACAGAGGGCCCATTGACCAATAACAATACAATGCAAACTCAGTGATCGGCTATGTCACATCTAAGTTGCTTTGGTAAGGAATCTGCATGACATGCTGGGCCCGTTGCATATGAGGAGCTGGGACTCGCGTTAAATACTGTGCTCAAAGGGCAAGATGAGTTGCTTCAGAAGGTTTACAGTGATAAGTTGCTGCCATTTGATAGTGAAGGAAATATTCATGGGTTCTTTCAATGATTTGAGTTTGCAACTGAAGGAACTTCAGATTGGCAGAGGGCGAAACTATTTCTCTCCTCCTTGGATGTCAGGAGTGCTGATCAAGTCGTGTGTTACCTTTCAGATAGTTCCATTTCTTACCAAGAAGTTAAGGAGATGGTGCTGCAGTTGTTCAGCAGAACTGAAAAAATGTCACAGCGGAAAGACAAGTTCTTGACCATCAGGTTTCAGTGAAATGAGACCCTCACTGCATTCTCTGAGCAATTTACAATGGAAGCACACGTGCTGATTGGTGCAGGGATTTTATCTGAAGTTGATGTGTGTATTGCAATGGCCTCAGCGGTGAAGCCATACCCTGAACTCTACAATGTCATGGCCCCTTTGTTGGAGGACGATGTACCCCTTCTGAAACTTGTTCAGTTTGTACATCGCTTAGCTGTAACTTTCCCTCCATCCAATACTGAACAATCCGCACTGTTGCTGTTGTTAACCCTGAATCATGTGGGGAAGTCAACCAGTCAGTGCAGGTTCCGTCAGGTTACTCACCTCAGTACAACGGTCATTCATTAACTACCAATTGACATCTGACCAACTACCACTTTGGCCCTAAGTACGCTGATTGGTGGCGGTCATTCTACCAATGGGGGTATGGTTATGCCGATTCTTTTTGGAACCACCTACCAAGTGGACCAACTTATATTAAGCATAGCCACAGGTCCTAAGGAGTAAGTTATTTTAATTGCGGTTTCACTGGGCACATGGTATGATGGTGCCCCAATTGACAGATCCCTCCCATACAATGGGAACAAGGCTATCAGGGAAAAGTCAGAGCGGATTAGAGATGGGACTCTCTACTTCTGCTATCTTGAATTCAAACGTCCCACCTGAATCTACTGTGTTAATTGAAGCAGAAGCCTCTCATTATGACGATACATTCCTATACCAACAGCCAGTTGGGGGAGTAAATGTGCTGACCCAAGCACAAGTCAAAGAAATGGCGGACAAAGAATCTCCAGAGCGACTGAAGCTTTATGCTTGTCAAATGTTCGACCAAAGTCCATCAGACCAGTTAGAACCATTTGCAGATGCTTTGTCCCTGCGAGGAGTAGATGTCGCCCTTTCAGTGGATGCTATTGTAACACAATATCCTAAAATTGGTGCAGGTATTATGAGTTTCCTGGGAAAACATGAATCACTGAACGTACAAGTAGTTAATAGCCAGCATTCATCTTACTCAGAATGCACTTACTGTGACATTATGGTAGCTAAAAATTGGGTATGCGCTATAATTGATATGGGCGCTCCTGTTAATATTGTCTCCACTAAATCTTGGCGAAGTTGTCCTTAAAACCCGACATAGACCACAGGATGGTGTATGGGACCTCTGGAGCCAAAACCACAGTCTCTGAGGGAACATATAGCGCGCTTCCCTTGTGGTTAGGATCCATTGTTGTGGTGGCTCCAGCGGTGGTATTACCAAATAGTAACTACAGTCTGATGATTGGGACTGCCTTTATGCAACACTATGGAGCTGTCGTTGACATGATGGAAGAGACCCTAGCCATCTTGGGACAGCGGATCCCAATTTATTTCACCTCTAGCGGAGTGCCGAAGGGCTTGGGGCATATGGGACAGATCAACCTTTCCTACAGCGATGGGGTGATTCCAGTGCGCCATCATTGATTAAAAGGGAAAACTTGGGCCCTCCCTCATCAGATATACGAATATCAAGGGCTACCGCTTAGAGCAGCTGGAGCTATATCCATTCCATCTGGACATCAAGTAATAGTAGACACTGAGTTAGAGGTAGAAGTGCTAGCTGGGCTCTACGGGGAGATTATTAGGTCTTATCAGCAATCACAGCTTGAGCCCCACATGGCTCCAGGCATCATACTTCAGGGCCATGGGGAGATCAAAGTATTGATAGCAAATCTTCAGAACAGACCAATTTGAATCTGCCGGCATCAGATTATAGCATATTTATATCTGAACCCAGTTGGGGAGATCAACCAGGTTCATGAGTTCGGTTCTCTGGATGAATTTGGTCTGCCCATAGAACCGCATCTTGGTGAAATGGTGATTGTACTGCGGGAGAATTTAATGGGGTTATCAGAAGACCAGAAGGAGCGGGCGGAAGCTTTATTTTAAAAATATAAAGAGATTTTTGCAGTTGACAATCATGATTTGGGGTGCACTCAGGGGGTTGTTCATCAGCTGGACACTGGAGAGCATCCCCTCATCAGGTCTCGACCAATCCGCTGATCAAGGGCAGCTGAAGAAGTCATCACTGAGGAGATTGAAAATCTGCTAGAGCAGGGAATGCTCGAGCCATCTAAGAGTCCATGGGCTTCGCCTGTCCTAATTGTTAAAATTGAAGGATAGCACTAACTGAGTAGTAATCGACTACCAGAAGCTCAATAGTATCACCAAAAAAGATTCATACCCTCTACTGCGGATTGATGATGCGCTGGATTGGTAAGGTGTAGCCCACTACTTCTTGGTGATGGATTTGATATACAGTTATTGCAAATTGAGTTCCCATGGCGGAACAAGAAAAATGCGCTGTAATCACATCAAAAGGGCTTTTCTAACCAACTTGTATGCCGCGAGGGCTATATAACGCCCCAGCTACATTTCAACAAGCAATGGACACCATACTGGGAGATCTGAAGCTGTCATGAGTTCTTGTGTATCTTGACAATATTAATGTTTTCTCTCGCACGTTCACTGAGCACCTTACCCATTTGAAAAGAAGTATTTCACCGACTGTCTGAGGCCAATATTAAAATCAAGCCTCGGGAATGCCACTTCTTCAAGGATCAGCTTGAGTACCTTGGGTTTGTGGTGGATGAGACTGGGTTAAGACCTCAACCAGCCAAGGTAGAGGCTATCCAGAAGATGTCTAAGCCAGTTAACAAGCGAGACATTCAGGTGTTTTTAGTGATGGTGGGTTATTACTGAAGATTCATACCCAATTTCAGTTGTATTGGAAGCCCGCTGTTTAAACTACTAAAAAAGGATACCATGTCAAGATGGATGGAATGACGCCAATGCGCCTTTGATACACTCCAAACGGCGTTAATTAGTGCGCCCATGTTTTGCTATCCTAATTTCAAAAAGGAATTTATAGTACAGATGGATGCGTCACTTTCCACTGTTGGGGTGGTCCTGTTTCAGAAGGACGATGAGGGGGAGGAGCACCCATGGCGTACTGTAGCCATAGCTTGAATTGCCATGAATGAAATTACACCATAACTGAGTGGGAGTTCTTAGCGGTGATTTATGAGTATAAGCAGTTTTGAGTCTACTTGCATGGAGTAAAGTTTAAAGTCATAACGGATCATGCATCGTTGCACTGGTTGCAGAATTTAAGAGAGCCTGAGGGACGACTGCCCAATGAGCTCTTAAGCTGCAATCTTATGACTTTGAAATTCTTCACCGACTAGGAGCAAAACACCAAAACGCTGATTGCTTATCAAGATTGCCAACCATTACAGTTACAGTGGATTTAAGTGACATAATGTTCGACAAAATGCTCAGCGGAAAGTACAATGATGAACTGCCTCAAGTTATCAAGTTACTAGATGTACTCAGGACTAATACATTCCTAAAAAGTGGGGAATTGTATAAGCGTATAGGGGACATTACCATAAATATCCTAAGGCCTTCCACACGTAAAAAATATTATTATGAGCGCACACCGAGCAGTTGGCCATGGTGGAGTCCAGAAAATTCTTAAATTGTTGAGGACGTGGTACTATTGGTAAAGTATGCATTTTTGCGTGCTTGAGACCCTGTCTTGCTGCCACCAGTGCCAAAAGGAGAAGCCATTCCGCCAGAAGACTTCATACCAGTTAGTAAAACCTCGCTTTGCTTGGCATACAGTTTCTATTGATGTTGTGGGAACTCTGCCAACTGGAGCTAACCAGTCTAAGTATATCCTGGTGGCAATTGACCACTTGACCAGTTGGGTTGAGGCGCGAGCCATTTGGGATCTGGGGCAGTTACTGTGGCTAATTTTGTAATGGAATGCATCATACAGCGTCACAGCTGCCCACAATTTATCCTTACTGACAATGGAACTAACGCAATCTCTCACATTTTATCCAAGCTCAACGAATTGATGGCCATCCACGGGGTCCTAACAGCCCTATATCACCCTGAGTCCAACAGAATGGTTGAACGGATTAACAAGACTCTGGTGAATATACTACGGAAGTTGGTTACAGATAGACCCTCTGATTGGAGTACCCTTCTTCCTACCATGGTGTTCGCCTACAATATTAGCTACCATTCTCCCATGGTAAAAAGCCCTTCCAATTGCTTTATAGACGGCACCTCGCTCTGCCTGTGCTGCGTTATGCCTGTGTAGAGGACACCAGCGGAATGGATCTGCAATGCTATTTGACTACCCTTACAAATATGCTAATTAAATTACAAACTGAAGCATACTCATTCAGCTTAGCCAAGAAAATCAAAAATCAGGCTGCTGATCAGGTAAGGCGAAGTGGTCTAGCACAAATTCAAAGATGGAGATATGTTGCTATTCCACAATCAGCACGGGTTTGGGTGGAAGCACAAGCTCACAAATATTTGTATCAGGCCGTTTGAGATAATAGAAAAAATGGGAGTTGATGCATATACTATCAAGGATCCTACGAGCAGTCAGATTATAAATTGGGTGCATGCAAAATTCCTTTGGTCATATAAGCAGTAATATAGCCTCTCTAAAAATGGAAAAAATGTGTAACTGCTGAGGACAATGAATTATTTGTAAAAAGTATTTTATGAGTTTTATTACGTTTAATTGAGGTTGTTACTTGAGGTCTTTTGCTTTGCTGTCTTCATCTTCCTGTTTTTTTCAGCTTCTTGAGGTGTTCCTTTTGTTTTGATTGACGGGACCTTTGTTTCTTTTTCCACTTCTTCAAGAGTGCCGTGGTTTTTACAGGCTCATCTGGGGGTGGAGGCGAAGGCGAAGGCTGCTGAGGTGAGAGTGAGGGGGACGACGTCCACTTCAGGGCCACTGTGCTAGTCTGAGGAGGGAAGGCTGATGTGACGGGACTGGAAGAGTAAGATGGACTGGAGTTCCATGGTAACAGTTGAGGTGGTGAGAGCTCAGCTGGCTGATTGAGTCAAAACTGTTGCCCCACTAGGATCAAAGCTTGCAACCACATGCATTGATGATCCTGGGAAATCAGTGAGTATGCCAACAGAGGGGGTCAGTTTCCTAAGGGCTGGCAAGTAAGCAGGTGTGTTCCAGCTCGAGGGAAAAAGCTGCGCCCAGCGCCAGGCAATCTACAAGGAAGTCCTTTATGCTCAGATATGCTATCAGAAAAGGAGCAGTTGCAGTGAATGCCTCTCACCAGGCCCACTTGAGGGCTTCCGGTGTAGCTCTATTCCTGAACCTAAAGCAGTTGTGGGATGCAAGATTAAGTTACCTAAGAGAGCTTTGATGGGAAGGTACTGTGATGGATTGTCGGCGCTGAGGGCAAAGAATGCTGCGGTGACCCCAGAGTGAAGGCGAGCTAACCTGTTGTTGCAGAAGTTTACCCCAGGGACTGGAAGTGGGTAGGAGCTTGGGGAAACGACCTCTGACCAGCAGCTATCACCCACTGCATAAAGCACAGCATCCACTGAACAGACAAAGCCACAGGATGTGGCTTGACAGGAGACAGAAGCACTAGGTGACTAAAGCCGCTCACCATGAGCTGGGCAACTTCATTATACAAAGGCCCTCGGGTCCGCTCCCCTCCCAAGTGTAACTGGGCCACTATGTCCCCAAAGGGGGCATTACAGGAAGCCAAATGGCCAACGTTTTTTAGGAAGGAGCTCTTCATGGGTTAGCATTGTTGTGAGGTCCATGTCAGCCTCATACTCATCAGCTGGGGGGAAAGGAAACCAGGGAAGAGGGATGTGGCCTGGGTCAGGTAACTCTGCACCAAACCTCAGATGGTAGAAGAAAGTGAACTCACAGACTCGCAGCTGTTGGCGCGTGGTGGTTTGCATGGCGTTGAAGGAAAAAGAGATGTACAGCTTTATCATCCAGTCAAAAGGGGGTAATGTTGCAAATCTATATGACTGGATGACAAGCCACCATTATGACCAAGCGAATCATTGGAGGAATTCCGCCGAAGGTTCAATGGACAGAATCTACTGAGGATGTTTCAGAGCTATAAGTAATTGATCGCCTTAGGATGAGGTGATAATGGGTTATCGTGGGTTATATCGGATCGCCTTCAAAATAGGGCAATAAGGTGACGTCAACATTTGACAAAAGATAAATTGGATCGCCTCAAATCAGGGCAATAAAGAATTGTAGAACAACAAGCTGAAACCATTGAGAATATGGCAGAATGAATAAACTAAGCAAAAGAGTCTCTACCAATGGGAGTCACTGGGATATCAGCGAAATGAGGGGATTGACAAGGGGTTTTTTTGAAAGAGAAAAAGAAGAAGATAGGAAGAAAGAGGGAGCGAACTAGAAGTAGATCCGCCGATTTATTATATTAAAAATAAAAGAAGTGTCTTGGGGGGAATTGCTCACATTTTATTATAAAATTTATTGTTTACAAGTGGTTCAAGGAACTACCAATCATCATATTGTCCATTCCAATTGTTCAATGGCTGTAAGCTTGTGCGAAAAACCCTTCAGCGGATATATATGGAATCACCAAGATTCTACGCCCCTATTTATGAGGCTCACCATAATCACAACTTTGGATCCTGGGAGGACCTTGGCCTAACAAGAAAATCCCCATTCAGCATAATGGCAGTGGTTTCGTGGGAAGCTCTAACCAGATTGTTGGAGGAACAGAAATATAGGGCGATGGCACTATTTGAAAAATACCACTATATTTTTACTTCTGATGACCATAATTTAGGGTGCGCTAAGGGGTGGTGCATTGGGTAGACACTGGAGATCACCCTCCCATTTGTATACGGCCTATTCAGTGCTCAAAGGCGGAGGAAGAGGTTGTCTCCAATGAGGTAGACAAATTAATCAAACAAGGAATGTTAAAGCCATCCAAGAGCCCATGGGCATCATTGGTGCTTATTGTTAAGAAAAAAGATGGCACCAACCAGGTGGTCATTGACTACCAAAAAGCACAATAGCGTCATGAAGAAAGATAATACCCCTTCCACTGGATTGACTATGCGTTATATTGATTAGGAGGGCTAAATATTTTTCTGCTATGGATTTGATATTGGGGTACTGGCAGATCGAATTGCCACTGGAAGAACGGGAAAAATGTGCTATTCTCACCTCTAAGGGTTTATTCCAACCCATGCGTATGCCCAAGGGTTATTCAACGCCCCAGATATGTTCCAGCGGGCGATGGACACAATTTTAGGTGACTTGAAGCTGTCCTGCGTCCTAGTTTACCTTGATTATATCAATATATTCTATTGGATATTCACGGAACATTTGGAACATTTGGAATAAGTGTTCCGCCACCTTGCTGACGCTAACATTAATATCAAGCCTTGTAAGTGTCATTTCTTTAAAGAGCAATTAAATACCTCGGGTTTGTAGTGGACTAAAAGGGCCTTAAACCTCAGACAGCAAAGGTGGAGGCCATACGTAAGATGGCTCAGCCAGGAAATAAGCATGATATTCAAGAGTTTTTGGGAATGGTTGGGTCCTAATGGCGGTTCACTCATAATTTTAGTTGTATTGGGCACCGCTCTTTGAGTTATTGAAGAAAAACTCTACCTTTTACTGGACTGAATGATGTCAGAATCTTTTGATGTCTTGCAAACTGCATCGGAAGCGCGCCCATTTTGCAATATCCAACTTTGAAAACAGTTCATAGTGTAAATGGATGCGTCACTTTTCGCCATGGGGGAAGTATCATCTCAGAAGGATGATGATGACATAGAGCACCCTGTCGCATTTTGTAGCTGAAGCTTAAGCTGTCATGAATAAAATTACATCGTGACTAAGTGGGAATGCTTAGCGGTGATATACGCATATAAACAGTTCTGGTTATATCTGCACCGGGTGGAATTTCAAGTGGTAATGGATCATAAATACTTGTATTGGCTGAAAAATCTCTGTGAACCTGAAGGACGGCTTGCATGATGGGCATTGAAGTTCCAAGCCTATGATTTCGAGATTGTACACTATCTGGGGGCGAAACATCAAAATACAGACTGTCTATCATGGCTACCAAAGGTCGCCAATTATGGCGGATTTGGCCAACATTATATATGAGAAGATGGACGTGGCAAATACCATGATGAGCCGCTACAAGTGATCATAATGCTAGATGGGATTAGACAGGAACCTTCTTACACAATGAGTTATTATATAAGCAGATTGGATAATTGATGCTAATTTTCCCTAAACCCTCTTATAGGCCAGCAATTATCTTGGATGCACATTGGATGGTAGGGCATGGAGGGTTGTGGGAAACGTTGGAGTTCTTGTGACCCTACTACTATTGGGAGAGCATGCATTAAGATGTTCTGGAGACAGTTAGTCTTGTAATCCGTGCCAAGTGGAGAAACCTTTTCACAAAAAGTCCACATATCAGTTGTTTAAGCACTTTTTCACATGGAATACCATTTTTCTTGATGTGATTAATCCTTTGCCAAATGGTGCGAACCGCTCTAAGTACATAGTAGCATTTGATCATTTGATGAGATGGGTGGAATTTAGGGCGATTAATGATTCAGGACCGGTCACCACCACCAAATTTTTATGGAGTGTGTCATACAGCGACATGGCTGTCCGCAGTTCATCCTCATGGACAATAGAACCAATTTTATGTCGCATATCCTGCCCAAGTTGAATGAACATATGGCAATCCATGGGGTCCTGACTACACCCTATCATCCAGAATCCGTAGGAATAGTGAAACGAGTCAACAGAACATTGGTAAACATTCACCGCAAGCTTGTAGAATATTGACCCTCTGAATGGAGTATCCTCCTACCCACAGCTGTCTTTTAATGACATATCAGTCACCACTCATCTACCGGCAAGAGTCCTTTCCAAATGTTCTATGGTAGACATTCAGCTTTAACTAATCTTATCTACTCGTGTGTGGAGGATACTGGAGGTGTAGAGCCGCAGCGTTATTTGACCAATTTAATGGAGACGCTGATCAAATTACAAATGGAAGAAGATTCTATCAGCTTAGCTAAGAAGATTTGCAATCAGGCGGCAAACCAAAGTAGATGCAGCGGACTTCCCCAGTTCGCTGTAGGAGACCATGTCTTATTCCACAACCAACATGGTTTTAGATGGAGAAACAAGCTTGCTAACATGTATACTGGGCCGTTTAAAATAATTGAAAAGACAGGTATTAATGCTTACCCATTAAGGAACCCGTAGGCGATAAGAAAAAACCAAGTCCCTGCAAAAGTCCTCAAAGCATACAAGCAATATATGCTTATCATCCAGTCAAGGGGGAGTAATGTTGAGAATTAATATGACTGGACGATAAGCCATATATCTGGGGGATTATATTATAGTAGTGTTGAGGTGAGCCTCGAGATCTAGCAGAAGATTATACTGATGTGAATCAAATTGATCACAGTACCAATAGTTTGGAAAATTAATGGAATTCCGCCAAAACCTTAAAGCAAATAAAAAACTCCCAAAATGGAACAAATAGGAGATTACTATGTAGAAGGGAGAAACTAACCAAGAATACTGAGGATAAGAATTGAGCGGAAGAATGAGAAGTAGGAGGTTTTTAGTAGTCCTCAGAGAGGTTCTGCAATCTTTTATATATAATAAAAGTGTTGATCAGGGTGATAGCTCCATATTTATATTGGTTTTTATTAAAGATAGGCGATCTGCATATCATCTGTTCCATTTCTCAGTAGTAAAGTATCCTGTGCAACCAGCTCGGCGGATTTAGCCAGTACCACCAAAAGCTAACATTTACCTTTTTGCCTAATTTTGGCTTACTAGGTAAGTTGCCCCACTCAGTTTGGCTTCTGGTTGAGTCCCCTGTTGGGGACAGACAATGGGAACCAATGTGGCGAGCTGCTTGAGATTTCTAAAATATGCAAAAAGTTGTTTGATTTTTCAATAAAAACTTTTAGATTTTGACACTTGAATGGGTTTAGGGCTGAGGAGTGGATTAGAAAGGTAAGGGGCAAACAGAGAGGGTGAAGGCCATCCATATCTCATCCAGGGTCTGCCCAAGGTCTGAGATTTGGGTGAGGGGCAAGGCTTTGGGATTTGAACCCGTTTTGGTCCTAAAGGGATGTAAGCCCCTTTCAAACTTGATAGCTGGAGCCAAGGTCCTTACATATAGCACAAGAGCTTTTGGTTAGCTTTGGCGATATCCTAAACTTGCGTGAAGTTTAGTACTGATGCTCATTGAAGCTTTAAAAGAATCTAGCTCTTAATTATCCGAAGAGCTTTAGCATTGTTTAGATCAAGTGGACACCTTGGATGTCCACACAATTAATGCTTTTGAAGCTTAGATTCTGAGTGAACCTACATAAATATTCAAGTAACAAGCTCAAGATCAGAGTATTGTAGACAGTGAGGCACCAATTATTATGTTTATACAAAGCTGTTTAAGAGACTTGTCTTTAAGCCAGACCAAAATTATTAGAAAAGTATATGGTATAGCGGGCCTCCATAACATTATGTCCTAAGGAGCCTACAGTGCTTTGCCACAGCAGTTTAGTTCATTAGTAATATCTTGTCCTGCCATTGGTTTTGTAAACCAGGAGTATGACTCCTCCGCAAACCTCATTTATGAGAACCTATGGAGACAAATTTGATTTTAAAGAGAACACACTAGAAATAATGGGGCAAACTCTTCCTCTATTTTATAACTGGAAAGATGAGGCCCCCAAGTCTAAAAATCAGGGGGTTAGTTAAACTTGCTTTTGAGGAAGGCATAATCCCCTTAAATATCAGCGTCTAAGTGGATGTACCCATCAGTGACCTAATCAGTCGTGGAATATAAGGGTATACCATTTATAAGCTGGTTGTAGTCTGACCATTCCAATGTGCCACCATTTATCGTGGGAACTGAAATTGATGTAAAATTCCTTGGGGGTTTATGGCGAAATATTTGCGCCATTTTGTCAATCTAAATTAGAACTGGTTGCCACACTGGGGATTATCATTCCCAACCATGGCGAAATTCAAGTACTGCTAGCCAACATATATGCATATCTACTCAGATCTAGCGACATTAGATGGGTGCATTTTTCCCTGCTACCAGTAAAATAAGTCCAGAGTGTTTATGAATCTGGTCACTTTAATGAACAAGGGCTTATGGACAATACCAGACAATCTGTTTGCTCTTCAATTTCTCAAGTAATCCTTTCTAAGTTTACTGAGAAAAAGAAAGACCCAGCCCTAGCTTATTTCAAAAAGTACAGTGTTATTTTTGCAAAAGATAACTGTGATTTGGGTTATGCACAAGATGTAATACACCATATTGACACTAAAACATCCACCAATATGCCTTCATCCGATTAGGCGTTCCAAGGTGGCGGATGAAGTCATTAATGCTGAACTTACTCATCTTGTTCAGCACAGGATGTTAGTGTCTTCAAAGAGCTCTTAGTCTTCCCCAATTTTGATTATCAAGAAAAAGGATGGTTATTACCTTGTGGTTCTAGACTATCAGAAGAATTAATATTACCAAAATAATTTCTTTTACTGCAGATTGACAATGCACTAGACCGCTTAGTAGGAGCGCAATAATTTTTAGTAATGGATTTTTATATGGTTAGTGGCAGATAGAGCTGCCCAAGGAGGAGCAGGAAAATGCAGCATGATTATAGCCCATGGCCTCTACCAGCCTATAAGAATGCCTCAGGGCCTGTGCAACGATTCCACAACCTTTCAGCGGGCTATGGATAGCATCCTTAGAGAATAAAAAATCCCTGCTTCCTAGTCTAATTTGATGATATTAACGTGTCAAAATCTGATGTTTTGCTGATACTAGTCTCCAGAGATTAACTGCACAAGTTCTTTTATTTTGTGCACTATCTGCGTTAATTATAACTAATATAGATATATAACTAATAATAGTATGTAAAATATTATTTATTTTGAATATAGATAAACCAGGTTTATAAGTGGTTCAACGCTAAACTTGGAATGCTCCACTTGATGCTGATTATACTGACAATTAGGGACTCGCCCTCTTCCATTGAAACTTAATTTTATTTCTAAATTCAGAGGTTCTCAGATCTGGTTCCCATCACGCTGATTCTAAGATCTGCTTCTCTTCTAAGGATATCTGATCCATACTCTTTATCAAACAAAAGAGTCAATAATTACATTATTCGATTTATTCAAAATATGCCAACCAGGGGATGGACAGTACCGAACACAACACTCAAAACGACAAAACAAAACTACTAACCAGGTGGGAAGCAGAAACTGCTAACCCACCATGGCATAGGGTGAGGAGGAGTCAGGGGGTTGATTTTCAGAAAGACCCACCTTGATCATGGGATGTTGGTTACAGTACTGGATCAAAGCAGAGAGCCAGGGCGTTGGGGCATCCGCATAGTGGGGGTTGAGGTCAGTGTAGTAGGAGTTTTCCTCTTCTGCATTAAGATAATGATGGGAAAGTGTTTAAACAAAAGCTGCGTGGAGAACTTCAGCTTCTTTGCGGGCTTTTAGGAAGTTGGGTGAAAAGGGAGATACTGTGGCGGGTGATTTTGGCTGAGGGGTTGAATGAACCAATCGTTGCAAAATTCATAACAGCAATTTTAGCATCATCAAATAGTTTTGAGATGTCACTGCAGGGAGATTCAGGGAAGTTGGGGGGAAGAAGAGGGTGGGCAGGCCATGCTGGAGCTGAGCCACTGACTGGGCCACCGCGGTGCGTAGTTTTGGGCAATGAGGAGAGGCCACCGCAGCTAAGGCGAGCTGGTGATCACTTTGGAAGGGGGCTGTATTGGGCAGAGGAATGAAATGGCGAGGGGTAGGGGTTTCATCAAAGTCAGGAAGGAAAAATTCCTCGTGACCATAATCGCCTTGGCAGAGAGGTTGACCTGTATGCTTACTAATGAGGACATTACCTGATTCGTCAGTTTCAGCCAATAGATCCCATGGATTTTGGTTTACTGGAATAGTGGCGTTCAAATTTGGGTGGGTGGGATTGGGCGAATGGGCAGCTGCTTGGGTGCCAATGGTGGTCCAAGCATTGCTCTGATTGGCTGGGATAGATTTAGGTGGGAGAGTGAGGCTGGAGGTTTTGAGGGGGCTGATTTTCCATGTGGGCCCACTGAATGAGATTGGAGGGTGGGAGGGTGCAGCAAAGCGCCCCATACTGAACCTCCAGAGGGGGGCTCAGAAGCCGCAGCAGCGGACTTGGCCTGAGGGCACACTCTTTTTGCATGGTTGAGGCCAAAGCAGAGGGAACAAATCTGCCTACCATTATCAACCTGAGCCCAAAAGAAATGATCAGGCGCTGCAGCCACACTAGCGTGGGGTGGGATCTGTTGGGCTATGGTAGGGTGGTGTGGGATAATGGTGGCTGTTGCACGAGGAGCAGCAAGGCACTCTGCACCAGATGGAATGGCAAAGATGAGGTTGGGCTGAGTGCCATAAGCCATGAGCCCCGTGACCAACTGGTCATACAAAACCTGGGGTGGAAGATGGGATGGGAGATTTGCAAAGGATACCACCAGCGTGGTGTCTGAAGGGAGGCGAGTACGGGTTGTGGGAATGGGGTTTTTTTTATAAATTGGAGGAGTTTGTGCTGCCGCTTCAGCATCCTCCTCATATTGGAACCCAACGTCAAAGTAGCCCTTAAAGGGCGGAAGTCTATAAAGCCAGCTGGTGCAAAGGCCTCAGTGGCTAGGTCAAAAATTGCCTTATTGGCATATGGGAACAAACGCCCATAGTCCTCTCTAAGGCAATAGCGAATGGCAGAGCGAGGGAGGGCGAGAGGATGGGGGCGAGAAGGGTGGACGCGCGCCAGGTGGAACGCTAAGTCCCGTGGGGGGACAAAACGGTTGGAAGTAGTGGGCGGGCTGTTTGAGCCCGTCTGAACGCGCTTGCCTGTGGGGCGGAAAACGCTAGGTGGGGGTGCACTGCTGCCCCACACTGGGGTGGCAGGCGGCAGAGCCAAGGACATCAAAGAATAGGTCTGGGCAGATGGCTGTAGACAAATAAACTTTAAATTTAAAATCACTCAAAAGTGACTTCAAGTGGTAAAAGAAAGTAGTTTTTAGTTATTTAAAATTTAGCCTCAATAATTACATTTTATATTTTATATATAATTAACTGAAGATGAATAATACTAGAACTTGATCTTATTTATTGTTATAAGAAACTAGGGAATTTATAAGGTATACAGCGACCAACTCCTCTGTTGGCATCAGTAATGAAACGGCAGCTTTTGCCATTGAATTTCCCTTTGAGGTCTCTTCTGGTGATGGTCTTCTTTATCAGGCTAAGGATTTCTCCGTCAGAAATCCCAGAAACCTATAATGGAAAGAGCAAGAAAACATGTACCTAACGTTTCTGCTCAATCATACCAAACCAACCACATTTGGCTAGTGACCTGCTTAGGTGATGGGACTCTTTACCCGGTATGGCAGGTTGCAACTAACTGGTCAATTTTCTAGTTGCAGATGGCATCACTTGCCTAAAAATAATAATTAAATTCTTAATTTATTGGTGATAAAATCTGTCAAATAACAATTGGAACATCTGATAGTTAATGGTTAACTATCAGATGAATTGATTCCATCAGTAACTCTGCCTGACGGGATCTTAGGCATTCATGCAGATTGACCCCAGCAGATCCAAACATAGCGAATTACCCCATAATTCTCTGGCATTATTAAACCAATAGAAAAATCAAATATTAAAATTATCCACAAGCGGGACTTATCCCCTAGAAGACCAGCAGATTCTTTAGCCTAAGAATCTGGAAATGTGGGCAAACCCCAACACAACGCTTTTATAGAATATTTATGGATCATCTGCAACACATCAAGGAAGTTTTTGCCTGCTCACTAAGGCTAATTTTAAGACCAGGTCATGTAAGCGTAATTTTTTCCGCAAGCAGATGTAATATTTGTGTGTCATCATCAATAAACATGGCTTTCAGCCCCACCCTGTGAAAGTTGAGCAATTGGTCACATAGCGTGAAGAAGTAGTAAGTGTGATATTTAAGTTTTCTTGGAATGTTTGGCTATTACAGACAGTTTGTAGAAAACTTCAGCAAGATAGGTGAGCCACTATTTCACCTCCTCAAGTATGGAGTACCATTTTAGTGGACAAGGAACTATAAGATATTCTTCAATAAACTCAGGTTTTACCTTACCCAAACGCCACTGTTGATGTACCCTGATTTCAAAAATGGTTTATTAATCAAAAAACGCTTCTCTTACCGCCATTGGGGCGGAGTTATCTCAACTTGTCTCTGACAGAATTGAAAACCCAGTTGCTTATTATAGCTTGATTTGGACTTTCATGAGAGGAACTATATGTAACTGAGAAGCATTTTCTAACAGTGTTTTACATGTGTAAACAATTCTGGGTTTACGTCCTAGGAGTACACTTTACTATAGTAACTGATGATGCCTCTCTTCATTTGTTACAGAATCTGAATTAGCCAAAAGGGCAGCTGGCTAGATGGAATTTAAAATTACAAGCCTACAATTTTTGAAATTCAGCACTGACCTGGCGTTAAGCATCAAAACACTGATGGGTTATCCCATCTGCCTACCGTGACATTGGTGGCCAATATGGATGATGTATTTCTCATATAAAATGCTGGCTCAAAATATGACCATGAACCAGCAGAAGTTCAGCGCTGCTTAGATAAAGTTATGATAGTGTACTGTTGTTTAAGAAGGAAAGCTTTATAAAGTACTAAATAATTAGCAATTTTGGATACCCCAAACAATAGAAAAACTAAGCTTAATATTGAGGCCCACAAGGTAATGGGGCACGGCAGTTTCAAGAAAGAGTTTAAATGATCAAAACAGCACCATTATTGAGAATCAATGAAGTTTGACGTCCATGAGACTCTACGCTGTTGTAAGGAATGCCAAGTGGAAGGGCCCTAATGGAAAGCCACTTTCTTTAACTAGCTAAACCCTCTTTCACATAGCATACCATTTATATTGACATGATGGGTCCTCTGACCAATATGTCAGGACTATTCAGATACATAATTGTGGCCATTGACCACCTCGCTAAGTGGCTGGAGGCCAATGTGGTTTAAGCTTTGGGCGCCACAATGACAGACAAGTTCATATTGGAGGATATCATCTAACAGCATGGATGCCCCCAATTTCTGCTGATAGATAATGAAACAAACTTTACATCCCAGATTATTTCCAAGCTTAATGACTTAGTGGGTATACAAGGGGTATTGACTATGCCATACCACCCTGAGACCAACGGTACCATTGAATGAGTGATCATTTTACTTGTTGGTATTTTACATAAAATAATTATGGCAAAGGCATCCAGCTGGAACCTTTTCTTGACTTCCGCCATTTTTGCTTATAATATACTATTATTTTGCCACAGGGCATTCCCTATTTGGTTTACTTTATGAGAATGAACTAGCACTCTCCCCAATTTTTTATATTCTTGGGTCAGCCAAGAAGCCATGACTCCCATGAATATGGAACGCGAATGCAGTATTCAATCAAACTATAAAGCGCTAAATAATCCAATGCGCTAGCTTAGAAAAGAAAATCCTATTAATGGGATAGTGCAGACCAGCAGCTGTTACCCCACTTTGCTGTAGGGGAACACATTTTTTATTACAATAACCATGGATTTAGACAAATTAGCAAGCTGGAGCATATATGTAAGGGGCCTTTTGAGATTAATGAGAAGACATCCACAGATGTCTACACTTTGAAGATCCTGTTAAAAGTCACCTTAATAATAGGGCGCATGATAAGTTTTTAAAGAAATATCAGAAAAGTTTGAGGCCTACAGGCCAAAGTTCTCAATATTAGTTGACCCACACAGATAAAAGCTCCCTGATGTTTGGTCAATTGGGGGAAATCTTGGAAATGGTTTGACCAACCATCTGAATACGTTATTCTTATATAATTAATTTCATAATTTAACTAAAAATTAGATAGCTTAATTGATTGGTATAATAATTACTCCACAACACGGGCCCAGCATTTATATGTAGTGGCTTAATGTACTGGTTTACAGTTAATCAAATCTCTAGACCCCAGTAGTGCCTCTCATTTCCCTAAAATTATTTGACGCTGACGCCATGGCCTTAATCACTATATCGCCTCCTATTTTATTTTAGCATAATGTGCTACATTGGCCTAATCCAGCGTAAAATTATCAGTGAAAGGTCCTATATCTAATCATCTAGTACTAAAAAAAAGGTCCTATATCTATTATGGCCATCCACCAGTATTCAACTAAATCCAGCGTATCACATCATTTGTGGAAAGGCCTCAAGATTTAAATATTTGCTTCCCCTCAATTTGGATATTATGTTTTTAGTCTGCCATTCAGAGGTGCTGCTTAGTAACCATGGAAATTACCAATGAGATTACTGGTAGAGAATGCAAATCTGAAGAGTATTGTCAAGGGGCAAGAATTTTTTTGGAAAAGCTTAAAGAGCCAATCTAGAAAGAATATCATTGGCGAGCCTTGGGCCACTGGCGGTACCCAATATTACAGTGTACTCCCTTGTTTTTATATAAAACCCTATTTCCATATGTATATAAGGTTTTCTGTTAATTTTTTTGGTTGGTGTTGATGTCTTCATAAATTACAATATTTATTTAGTGTGATTTACCTGTGCGCTGAAAATATGACGCTGCTGCACAAATTTTCACAAGCTTTGTATACGCTTCAGCAACTGCCAATAAGCCCTTATAGACCAGCAATAACAACCCATTGATCTGTGTAAGGTTTTTTATTTATATTTAAACTAATATCTTTATTCTTGCAAACATTGTAGAATCTTCCCTGTTTGGACTACAATAATCTAAGAATTGAATCTGACAAAATAGTTAATAAACTATTGAGAAATTGACCCAAACAATAGTTACTAAAATAATGATAACTCCCACATCCACTATAGGTTTACATATTGTAAATTAATTCCAGCGGATGAAACAAATATGTTATTATAATCTAGTAGCACTGGATGATATATACATTCCAAAAAAATTAACAGCAAGTTGTTGAGTAATTTTGTCACATAAACTTTAACAAATCCATTGTCAACTTGAGCTCTGGATTTATAGCGCATTAGTTTACCTTATATTGTCCATAATTGCCTCATAGTTCTCCCAACCAAAGTTAATGCAATCTCATACAAATTAAGGTTTTGAGAATGAAGCAGCCAAATTAAGCTAACTTGTCTTTGAATTTACATATGGTGCAATCCTAAGAGCTTCAGCTGGCGGTGGTGAGAAGGATGGAAAAATAGGCGGAGATATGATTCAATTTAGGCAACTCCCACTGCAGTACGTGGGAGCGCGACTGTTAGTGTAAAAGTGCATTAGTTAAAGTGATACCTTTGTGGAACGTTCCAGATTAGTTTACTATCCAGACTGGAGAGATTTGTACAGCAAAGCCTCCACAGTTTGAGTTATTTTAGCTTATTGGATCTGATAGATCGTATTGTTAGGACCAAAAGGCTAAAGATCATTGGGGCGGTAAATTTTAAATCTATCATGTTTTAAAAGAGATTTCTAGCTGATTAAAGTGGAAAAGACTAGTCACACTAATGTTTTCCTCCAGTTGGGGTTATATTCTCTGCTGAAATTTTTCATCTCATGGAAGATACATCTTTACATGGTTAACCTTAAAAGGACACCTGGTAGGAAGCTTCAATTTTGGAATTATATGGAATTTATTGGCCAGTTACTTCAAAGGCTAAAAAATTATTAGTCAAATTATCTTCAGCGAGCATCTCAGTGGAATGATTCATTGTTAGAGAAAATGTACTTAGGCAATAATTCTATAACAATAAGATAGGGTAAAACGTAGTTTATTTACTTAAAAAAATTAAATATCTATATGATGAGGAGATATTACTCTCAAAAAAGATATTGATCCTTATGATCAACAAGATCTTTCTTAATTCTTGAGGGAACATAATGCCTGGTTTGTGACTGGATGTAATCCTTTGTACTCATTGAGTGAGTTCCAGGTTTGATTATACATTTTTTATCTTTAGATGCAATGGATGGATCAAAGGATTTGTCAGGCAGTTTTTATGTCAAATTGTTGTCAGCCTCACCACTGGTCAATTCATGTCTGAACAGGCTCAAGCTTGATCTTTATTAAAATCAGCTAATGTGTCACAGAAAGTCCATTGTGGCAAGTGAATCCAGTAGTATATGACAGCACCCAAAAATTTCATTAAAGATTTTTGTGTCATAAAAAATCTGGATTATCCAATAGTTTTGGGGATGCAATGGTGGCATTGGTTCAGGCCACTCTTTGATGTAGCAGCCAGGAGGGTCACCTCAAACCTAGAGATGGGTCCCTAATGAAGTGGAGACTGGTTGAGTTTAAAGAACAGAACAACCCATATTCCATTTGCCAGATGCCTTACATTTGGTGGAGTAAATTGATACCAACATAGGTCTAACACCCAAGTTAGACCACTTGGTAAGCTTTTAGATTTGGATAAAACTAACCCATCTAAACCTTTGAAATTCAGGAAAATCTTAAGTTTAAATAAGAATGACAGATAAGCGAGGTTGCAAACCCCTAAAGTAGCCTTTTTATTTTTTTTATTTAACATAATAAATTAGTGAGTGAGGTGATTACTGGCATTTCTCTGGAAATGTAAGCACAACAAGAAAAAGACAGAGCAACCAGGGAGGCTAAATCCCTAAATGCTTAAGGTTTTGTCCACGCAACAAAACCTTGTCAAGCCCCAAAATCTAGGTAAGGCATGTGCCATAAATGGCTGTGAGCTTCAAAATTCCGAACTGAGGTTCAGAATGGCGTGGGCTTAGCCTTTTAAGGTCACCCTTTGGAGAAACCTCCCTAGGCCATACTTTAGGCTCAAAAGAGCCTAAAGTATGGCTTGGAGAGTTCACAACACTGATGCCAAGATGACCTAGGATGGAAATTCCCCAGTAGTTTTTAATCAGGATTTGAGATCTGAATTCTGAGTAAAAATGTGACAATAGGTTAAACCATATTGTCACACATCCGACTTGACGTCCTTTCAACAAAAGCAAAATATTACTCCAAAGTTCATTTTAAGATTTACTTACGCCTCAAAAAATTTTGAAGCTAAACAGTGTCTTCTTTGACACAATGACTAAATCTATTAGCTAAGCTAAAAAGGGATGATGATTCCTGCTTCCTAGTAATACCATAACTCATAATCATTTTTAATCAAGCACGTTATAGATACTATCAAGTAAGGAGACTTAAAGGTTTATTTATTTATTCATATATATATATATATATACAATAGAAGAGGTTTCTCTACAGGAGAGAAGTAAAGAAATTAAGCAGATATATAATTTTGTTTAAGTAAACCATTGAGAAATTTAGCATATATCTTATAGCTATGTGTCGTCCAAAAAACAAATACTGGATCTTATGGTAATTCTTTTAAACCTACTATATATACGCTAATTAAAGGTATCAAACTAAATTAAAAAGTGTGCTCCGATTGTACTTAAGAAATATTATGTAAGTAGCAAAGAACTGAATTTTCAATCAAAGAACAGTTAACAAGTATGTTCTCTAAAGCTTTATTATTCAATATCTTCTAAGAATGGCGACCAAGATGCTCAGTAAAAGGAGACAGCATATATTAAGACATGGTTTATAATGAAGCAATTGCCTGACTAAACTCACTTTTATTTTCATATATAGTGAGACTTAACGCCTAGGCAGATCTTACAACAATAAATAAATAAATATCATAAACAAAATGCGCTTAACCTAAGAAATAAAGTTGTGTTTTTTTATTTTCTAGACTTTTTCTTTATGGGAACTTATCCTCTTATATCTCTGTGATAATATACCTAATCTATGAAAAATGACACCACAACTTAACATTAATAAATAAGACATAATCCCATGCTTATCTACAGATCCAAACGCCCTTAACTGGACACATTATAAAACTCATAAGCTAGTGTGTTTAGCCTTATCTACTACATCTAGGTTAGCAAAATCTTAACTTGAAGGGCCACTATTATAACTTTTCCTTAAGGCTATTATAAGTTTTAGATAAATATACAAGACTATCAAAGATAGTTTTATCAGTCTCTTTGGTTAAACTACAATCTTAATCTTTTTGTGTCTAATGAAAGTTAAAACTGGTCATGCCTGATTGAAGAATTTTCTAGCTTTAAACTCTAATATACTAACAAAAAGGTAAAGTGACTTCCAATATGAATACAAACAATTTACATTTCAAAAATTCTTTAATGGTTCAAAACATGCATCAACTAAAGAATTTTGAAACAATGGAACCTGAACTACACCTATGACATTTATACAAAAGTTTTCTCACTGCATGTAATAGGTTATGGTTAAAAACGAGACTGTTAATTGAAATCAATTTCATGTACAAATTTTAGATTTGTGAGTTCTTTATGCACTTGCAAATAGCCATTATATTTTAGGCTCTTTTAGTAAAAGTAAACTATTATGTTTTCAACAGTATAATGTATACCTGAACATACTCATGGATACTAGAAATGATTATATAATGCCATTTTTGTTCTTTACATAAAAGCTATAAGTAACAACAGATATACTTTGTAACTCATAATTAGGGAAAATTATAACCACTTATCTTGTCAATTTAAGCTCTTTAATATTAAGATACATTTTGGGTGCTATTTTTTACAATTTTTTCTTAGTAAAGAAGCTAACAACTGAGACTAGATACTCTATTTCTCCTTAACTGCAAAAGTCTAATGAATAGAATCTTTGTAGAAGCAATCCATATATTTCAGATCTAGCAGCTCTTATCTATATTTATCTAGGTTAAATTTAACCTGATAATCAATGAGGTTTAACAAAAGTACTACCATGGTGAGGTTATTCATCTAATGAAACTGATCCTGGCACATAAAGACTATCTCACTTATATTGCTTTCACTGATGTTAAAAACTTTGCCACAGCCATAGCCTTAGTGTAGACAAATAGAATAATGTATTCAAAAAAGAAAGCTCTTCTAAAGAAAAGTATTAGACTCATTTAATTATTAAAAAAATTAAGGAGCCAAAAACGTAAAATCTGTACTGCATTTTTTTTCTATCACCTTAAGGGCTCAATGGTTTGCTATAATCATAAGAAAACTTTATATCAATGCTTTACTACTAGATTACTCATATATTTTCAAATCTAAATGCCATGGATCCACTCAGTGTTTAGTTTAAATAGTTTAAACTAGTTATATTATAGTTTTTTGCGCTATTTAAAAAACATGCTCTTACATCTAACCACTCAGTTAATACCCATAACATACATCTGCTGATAAAGCTGAAGCGATTATATAAGATTTTATATAAACTTATACAGCTGCTTATAAATTTGACTACATGAAAGTACCTTTATATTTTGGTCAGCACAACCAAATCTTTTTAGAAATAAGTAACAAACGGGCAAGCAAAAACAATAGTGATCCACTGAATAAACTTTTAAGCTCCCAACAAAGTCATATTTCATATTCTGTATGGTAATACTATAATGTCTCTGGAGGAAAATTACCGTGAATTTCAGTCCCTGCTCTGGTGTACACCCAGTTGACGTTAAGACAAAGGATTTTAAGTGGCGTTTCTACAGTTGAGAGGGCTGGTTTGAGATGTAGGTAAGCTTTTAAGTTTTATTAAAGATAGAACTATTTATTTATAGTCTTGAAAGCAGCTTGTCTCAGTGTCTCTTTGAAATGACTAGTGTATATGGACATTAACAATATAAATTTATGTAAAACACTCATACTATAGAGCTTAGGTGCAGTGACCATAGTTGTCAACTGCTTAGATTACGCGCCTTAACTCCAGTCAAACATACATTAACTCCATTTGAAAGACCACCCAAACTATAGACTTTATTTTCTCTAGACAGATTGGCTTCTAAAAATAATTTACATATATGGTAGTAAACTTAAACATAACTTAAAACTTCACTTTGCCAAATAAATTATACTTTATGCTACTATTCTTTCCATCACAGGCTGAAGTGACAAAAATAATTGGTAAAATTTTGATTAAATCATATCTTACTTAGCTATATAAACTTCAATCACAATGATTTGGCATTAAAGCTTGCATAAAAACAGATTTAAGTTACCCATAATTTAACTGACATATCTTTAATTGGTAGTTACAGTTACACTTTTTAAAACTAATTCCTATACCTGAGTCATCCATTGTAGCTGCAATTTAGAAAGCAATAGATTTTAAAAGGCACATAAAGAGTTATAAACTGATGCTATGGGTAGCTACAAAACACTTTTTTGGAATTCTGCATAATTTTACTGGGTACCAATTTATGGACTGAGTCTTATGTAAGGCAAGAAAAAATATCTGTTTAATTCCTTATTAATAACATGGATATAAATTTATAGTATAATTAATATATTTTAAAGTAGGCCTTGAAGCACAAACTCAATAATAACTTTATACAAAGATTTAAAAGTTACCTTACATGATTGCATCATGAGCCAATTATTGGACCCAAGCAAAAATATAATTTTTCATATTTTATGGCGAACTAAAGTATATATTTGATAATTTTTTCTTAGAAAAATTTTTGACTATGCCTTCATCTCCTATTAATATGAAAGAGTTAAAATAGGATTAAATACAGGATTTTAATATAAACTGTGTCAATTTAATTGATATCATCCTCAGAATTTATTTTTACTTTAAGCACTATGACTCTCTAAACAAATTTCTTGCTTCTTTATATCTATCTTTTGTTTATATGTAAAATACCATTGCATGCGTTCCTTTTTTTAGTGGTGTGGTGTCCCTATTAATAAGGGGAGGAAAATGTGACATTTAATTACATATTTCTAGTATAGATCACCTAAAGATAAAGTGTAAAAACTTATAGGTAGCTATATGCTTTCACTTAAGAACACTAAAAATTAATTTAATAGAAAGGTGTTGTATCTGCGCATGAGCAGAAAGTTTTTCATGTCATTATTATATTTAAGAAATAAGCTAGAATGATTAGTTTTTAAGATTTGTAATTTAAATTCAAAGAGATAAGCCACAATTACAGCATTTTATAGAATATTAATCATTGAAAATATAAATCAAACCTATCTTGTACTCATGTTTATCATATTTATTATTATCTCTTGATTATTTTTAGAGTTTTATGAAGAATTACAATAATTTGTCTAATAGTATTACTTTAGAAGAAAAAGAATGTGAGACAGTTGTTAAACTTTACTGCAATTTTATAGTTGTATGAATCATTTATAAATCCAATTGTTTATAAAGATTATAGACTTTTACAATTTTAATTATTGGTATGTATACATCATATAAGAATATAGAACTTTCAAAAACTTTCTTAAGTTGTATGGTAATCTCATATTTAAGTTAGTATAATTTTCCCTAAAATATGTAAAAACTACAAAAACCTCTAATAAAGCTAATAGTTAATGAGTTACAATATTCCTTGTTTGGCTTTATATTTTGGTATTAGAAATTTCTATATATTTATTCTTTTATTTAACTGAGGTAAGCTGACCAGGGGATGGACATTACCAAACTAAAACTAAAATCATAAATAAAAAATTAATGATTCAAACAAAACGCCCAAGATGGATGGATCAATTGAATCATACCTGACAAATATTTAACCAGGTGGGTAGCAAAGTCTGCTATCCCTCCATGGTGGATGGGGAGGGGGATTGGGGGGCTCGTCTTTGGCCACATCCATCTCACTCCAGAGTAGGGTGCGTGTTAAGGCAGATAGTAGGGGTGTGGGGGCATCAGTGGCTGGGGGTTCGATATCCCTGATGACTGGAACTTCCAAATAGTTGTTAACAATCATAATGCCAACAATGTATTTTGCCAAAGCATCTTCAGCATTGAGGTGGGCGTCTGGAAATTTAATGAACGAGGCAATGTTGGTTCATATTATTTTTGCTTTTGGATTCTATGCTACTGTTACCACATTCTGGATGGCTTCAGTGACGTTTTTGTGTAAAATTTTCATGTTAATTTTACTTTGTGCAGTAAGATCTATGGGGATAATGGGAGGTGGAATTCCTCCTGCGAGTGCAGCCACAGATTTGGCGGCAGCTTTGCGGAGCAGATGGCAATCTGGTGTGGCCGCTGCTTCTACTGCAAGCTGGTGGTTGCTGTAGAACGGTTTGGCGTTAGATTGTGGGGCATATTTCTGAGGCGGGAATTTTGCATCACATTTTGCATTACAGAGCCGCTCAACTTGCAGCGATGGTTCTTTGATGACGTTACCTGATTTGTCAATTTCAACCAAATACTCCCATGGGTTTTGGTTGAATTGGATTGGGGAATTGGCATATGGTTGAGGATTGGCTGATTTTCTGGAATTTTCCTGGGATCAAACTGGGGTCCAATCCTGTGTGTGATTGGAAGAATCATGCGTGTCCCTGGGGAAAGGTGGATGCTGATTGGTGGCTGCAAGTGCAGCTGCAGCATCAGGCATTGGAGGAGGGGAAGGTAGAATTGTATCCATGTCAGAGTTGGCGCGGGGTGGGCAGTGGATTGGTGGGCGTCGGGCAAACTTTCAGCATCAGTGGAAGTTTCTGAGTATGAGCATTTATGTTTTGAGTGGTCTAACATTAAACAGGATGGACAAATCATCCATCCGCCCTTGACATGGGCCCAGAACGGATGGTTGGGGGCAGACGGGATGGTGGCGCAAGTTGGAATTGCCAAAGAAATTTTTGTAAATTCAGGGCTGATTGTGGCAAATGTCCAAGGCCCAGCAAGGCGTGTGGCCCCATTTGGGACCACAAATTTTAAGATGGGGTTGGCGCCGTAGGCTGCCAAACCTTCCATCAGCTCCTGGTGGAGCACTTTAGGGGGGAAATGGGTGGGAAAACCAGCGAACTGGACCACCAAGGTGGTGTCTGTTGGGAGCTGGGTCCAAGTTGTTGGGAGGGGAATATTATTGAATATAACTGGCACCATTGCTGCAGTGGCTGCATCAGCTTCACAGGGGAAACCAAGATCAAAGTACCCCTTATAGGGGCGGAAGTCAATAAAACAGGGTGGTGTCATCACTGCCTGAGCCATTTTGATGATGGCTTGGTATTCATAGGGGAACAATTCCCATATTTGACCCTAAGGCCAAAATGCATGTTGATCCAGGGGAGCACCAGGGGGCAGTGGGGCACCGCTTGTGTTCAGGCGAGATGGGCATTAAGATACTTGGGAGGAACAAATTGTCCCAAGGGTTTGGAATGACTGGGCGAGCCAGTCTGAGCGCGTTTTCCTATTGGACAGAAAACAGAGGGGGAGTTTTGCCGCTGCCCCATGCTGGGACAGTCAGCGGGGGATCTGACGACATTGGAGCAAGACTTTAATATGCAATTAATTGTTTGCTTTTAATTTATCAAATAAATTTCTCAGAAAGTTACGCCGAGCAGAGAGTCTGTATCTTTATTCTAAACAATGACAATACTAAGAATTTTGCCTTATGCTTTGTTCAATTACTGTTGAGTTATAGGGTAAAAGTTTGCTTTGACAATATTGCAGCAATTTAAATAATTACCCAATTTATATATCTTTTGGTAACATTAGAATAAGTCCAAAAGTTATGTATATACCCTTGCCTAATTCAAATGGTGCAATAGTATATAGAAAATTTCTAAATTCTATTAAGCACTAGAAGACACTCAATGCTTAGCTCACCTTGAAGAACTACTAATACATAGCTCATCTAGTTTGGTCATATTATATAAAATAAAGTGATTTGAAGTGGAAAGCTTTTCTGTTTATCATTATAAGACTCAGGGTGACAGATAAGAAAATAACAGTGTAATGTCATATATATATATATGATGGTATCATGCATTGATTTTTTATGGCTTCAAAATCTTTTAAGTTAATCTGACCTCATATAACACTGCTTTTGTTACATGTGTGGTTCATTTTTAGAATTAACTATGATTTTTATAAGGGTGTAGATGTTACCTCAGATCTTTTAGATTTAATCTGTTGATTTACAATAGTCATTATGTTTTTTACCATTATGATGAAATTTCAATCTTAAAAATATCTACACTATATAACATACTAATATCGCTATACTTGCATTTTATACTATCAGAGAGTTTATAGATTATATACCTAAAACTAAGATATCAAAAGTTAATATTTTATCATGGGAAATAAGGGCTATGTCAATAATTTACTTTTTTATTCACAATAATCCTAAAAATCAAGCTAAAGTATTTTAGTCAATTCAGATTAAAAGCTATTTGACTCATAAGTTAATATTTGAAATCAATTTACTGAATTCTAATGTACAATTTTTTTACCTAGGGATTTTTGAATTTTAGGTTTAGTCCTATCTGGTCTTAAGCAAAGAATTGGGGGCAAAATACCTCAGCTATATTCTAGGAGCATAGTAGAAGTTTTATTTATTTGAGGTGGGCCATCCTGGGGATGATACTGCACCAGTTTAATGGAAAATGGTAATTTGAGATCAATGGGAGAGGAGAATAAATCCCAGCAAAAAACCACGTTCAGCGTTCTGATAGGTTAAAAGCTCCATAGACTGCCTTTCTATTCACTATCTCAGTTTGGGACATTGGTGCACAATGCCAAACAGTCACAAATTATCCTTGACCCAAAGTTCATCTACCAGTATTGAATTCAAGAGGCAGATGATAAGAAGTTTTAATGGTCATAAATAATATTCAATATAGTGATCAGCATTATTTAAATTGGAATGGCGAAGTAACCTTTAGATTTTATTATCACTTACAGGTCCACTGAATGAAAATCATTATGGATTTTACTCAGTTATATTACTTTGTCCAAGATACTGTATAGTTTATATAAGTTTTCATTGCAGACAATCAAAGGCAATATATATCTAGATAGGAGTAAGCAAACAATAAAGTCTGAAGGAGACTAGTTTTACTTT
Source organism: Massospora cicadina (assembly GCA_022478985.1). Classification (NCBI taxonomy): domain Eukaryota; kingdom Fungi; phylum Entomophthoromycota; class Entomophthoromycetes; order Entomophthorales; family Entomophthoraceae; genus Massospora; species Massospora cicadina. The sequence goes on along the minus strand of JAKSZP010010602.1, from coordinate 13,634 downwards.
AAATCTATTTCCTCACAGCAAATAAACTATAATATTTTTTAATTGAATAAAAAATTATATAACAAGGTAAGCGCATAGGCTATAAGTGTAAGTTATTTACTCTTACTCTCATTTTGTAATGTGGGCTAGTTTATATTAAAGGTAAAAACAAATGTATTTTGAATTTTTTGTATTTATAATTATTTATAAAGAAGCACTGTAAAGGTTTGCATTACAAAAAGATAAAGTTTTAAATATGAAATAGTTATTAACAATCTATGTGTATTCTCTTATATATTTAATGATTTAAAAATGGGGTCTGGAAAATGCAAAAATTTAAAGCATTTTGTTTTCATTTACTGAGACTAAAAAAGCTTGTCTAATTTGCCACTGGATATGAAATACAATATGAGGTTAATTTTTCACCATCAATATAGATGATTAACATAGTGAATAACTTTTCTGGACTATAATTGATTATTCTATCTTTTATAAGTATCTTTTTCAAACAGAAGTGCCCTCATGAAAAAATGATAGGAAATTACTATGCTAACAGTCACTATATATAATAGTTGTGTTATAAGATATATAAGATTATTACCATAGTGTATGATTAGTATAAAGATATTTCATGAAATATCATCTATAATCTAATTAACAGAATTATTTGTATAACAACTACAAAGATTTATATTTTAGTGGTAAAGATTAGTTATGAGAAGCATAAATATTACTAAGTTTTTAGTTAATCATATGGCTATTATATACAATAATATGTCCCAGCCCAAGAGGGAATACCTATGTTTTATTCTGCAAGGTTCAAGCTAAAACATTATAAAAAAGCCTTTAATGCCTCGCCGCAGCAATTTCAAGAAGCAATACCAGATGTGAAATGGACTCATTGGAATACATGTCCATGCTAAAGCCTTTTAGGTACTATGCAAGAGTGGATAGGAGTGGGATAGGGGTGTCACCAATATGTAGTTAAAGGTAAAGAGACCATGTTATTTTTTATCCAGAATGTCTGCAGTCTACATGGTCTCAAGTTATTGGGCAATCTGTTCCTTGGCTCAAAGAAGCAGTAACAACAGATGGACGAAAAAAGATGTGGCTTAGTGAGTGATATATACATATGGGGTAAACAATAATGCATCAGCAGCATCAATAACCAACTGGGTCATGATAGAGGCCAGGTTTAGATTTAAACCAGACATCCTCAGCAAAGTCAATGGTATAAAAAATAGGAAGAAAACCCTCACATAGGGGCACCATGGCATTATGAATGAAAAGGATAAGGATTTTACTTGGGGCAGCCACTGCGTCATTATCCAGTTGATTGTAAAACTTGTACATGTAAACAATTTTTTTGAGGAGAATTTAGCTTTAAAATGAGTATGTAAGAAGTCATGAAATGTTATGACCAAATTTTATACAAAAGTTGAGCTTTTAATGTTATGAGTGAAGCCTAAAAATGATGCTCCCAATTCTATATCTTATAACTTATAACAAATTTACCATTAAGATAAATCATATATTTTTTACTTCCAAAGAATTTCTAGACTAATTCATACATGGTCCATTATTTAGTTACAAAGCAATACTATATTTTGGTATTAGTTAAGCTGTAACTGTGAGTAAATGATTTTTTGATAATGATTACCAATTCAGATATAATTACCTTATTAAGTGATGAGATTTAACAACCGCCCCATATATACTTTTTTGTAATATAGAAGGACAAGACTCAGATAAGAAATTGAATTGATAAGAGGATGAACAGCATTACCCACTGAGGAATATATGCGGCGTACCTTTACCTTTTTTATAGAGGTTGCTTTAGTCCACCTGATAGCGAGAAACCCTATTAAATGGACTTTTCAATTATTATTTGAAACTGATTTCAACTCCTTAAGCTTTAATGCACTCTTAATTGCTATATTCCTGACTATCCTTTAGTACTATAAACAGCGCAAGCTTATTATCAAATAAATTGCGTTTTACTCTCTAGTTTTAATTTATATTGAAGTCAGGGTGAAGGAGCTTTATAAAATTACACTAAGAAGTGCCAGAACCAAACCTTGTCAGTGTAAGAGTGCATATTCCACTAAATCTAGAAGCCATGTCATAGTTTTATTCTAAAAATGCAGGCTTTCATGAGCTTCCACTAAGAAAGTTAAGTCTCAGTCCTATTTTTCAATTGTTTAATCCAGTCATATTTGAGTATCAACCTATTCCACACTGGTTTGTCACAACTTCATGAAGATGAAACATGGTAAAGGTCATAAGGATAGTAATCCAAACTGATTACTAAAAAAAATTAAAATGAATTCAGATTAAGCTAAAGAATGCCAATGGCAGGAAATAGCTGGGTGTAGAGCAACCAGTTAAAGAATTTTCATCTAAAGCAGGGTGGCTGAGCTGAAATAGATGGTTCAGTAATAATGTTTTTGGTGATTCAATTGTATGGCGTGGGAGCAGATGTACCCATACTTTTAGAATGGGTAGGAGGAGAGCTACCAATACAAGAACTTTTGTAGGGTCAGTGACAGGGCTGATGGAGGTGAGGGAGAAGATCCCATAGCTTTAGCAAGAGAGAGATGATTCTACTTTAAGTGGTCTAACCCAAATAAGGCTGGACATATAGCACATGTAACGGTCATGTTGAACCAATCACTACGTTTTAGCTTGAGATTTGGAATTCTAAGTCTTGAGTTGAAACGCTTTTGAAGATTTGCAGCTGAGGTTGGGCTCAGCATTGGGCTGTTCCCACCCCCAAAGCTATTCTTTTAGCTCTTAAGGCCTAAAGAATAGTGCAGGAGGGGCTCATTGAAAGGGTGACCTTATATGTTAGGACCACGCGAATTCTAGACTAAGTTCAGAATTTATTCTCACTTCCCATTTGCGTGGGTCTCTCTGGCGGCCTTGGGGCGCTCTTGCATTGTCTACCTGGTATCTCGTGGCAAACCAAGTTTTTGTATACTTAACAAAAACGATGTGTTTTTAAGGCTTGACCCAGTTGAATGCTCTGTCTTTTTCTTGTGTTGTTTGCGGTGTCATATATTATCATAATTGCATTTGTTTGCATGTTTTTATTTCATGTATAAATAAAACAAGGCTAATTCTGGGGTCATAATCCTCGCTTACATGTTGCATCTTTTCTTGCTCTTAAGTTTCCCTAAATCTGAGGTAGAATTGGTCAGTGTTAATGAAAAATCGCTTACCTTGAGAAACAACCTCACAATGACATTCTTGGTGTCTTTTTAGCACTAATCCTAAGGCAAGATGGAAATCAAAGCCTGGTATATTTTTGACCGTTACAGTCTGCCCACTTTCCATGAAGTCTCAGAAAAGATGATTGAGGTCAGAGCAAGTTATGAAACATGTGGAATTGAAAGAGGACATTGTGGTAGAGGGGAGAATTTTTGCATAGGCGCAAGGCCCAATGGGACGGTTGTCCCCATATAGATCACAAAATTCAGGACAGTGTCAAAATATAAACAGATAAACAGTCCAGGAGGTCCAGTAGGAGTACGTCAGAGAGAGTAGTTGGTCAGGACTACAATCTGGCCATAAAAGTGGAGTCTATAAGCAACTGAGTGCAAATGGCAGTGAGGGGGTGCACTTAAAGACAGGGGAACAAATTACCAGAATACCGGTGTTGGCCTCACATTATAAGGCAAGGTCAGATTACTCCCATATAGGGATAAAAATTGATAAAACTTGCAGGTTGCATCACCTGAGCTAACTCAATGATGACACATCTGCATGGGGAAATAAGTTCTTGTGTTTGAACCAAAGTTAAGCTACATAGTGCTTTGGGGGAGCACCAGGACTTTGAAGCACTTCTAGATAAAATGAAAGATATATGGCTATGTGTTTGAGCTGTTACAAAATAACTAGTGGACTTGGTGTCAATTTATACCATACTAGTCATGCTTTACACCAGCTGAAAGAAGCTTTGAAGCGGCGCACTGCCACCTCACTCTGGAGTAGTAAACAACAAATTTGTTTACATAAAAATAAAACAACAATTTACAAGTGTTGGTGATTTAGTTAACTAAATAGTATTAAAAATTGGCCAAAAAAGAATAGAATTTATAGTTTTTAATTAAAAAAGGTTATTTTAGATTCAAAAAATTATACTGGCAGGTTATACTACCTTTTATACTAAATGATACTATCCAAAAAATAATATAGACTAAATTATTTAAAACTAATAATGTTCCTTTTATCAATTAGCTATTTACTCAATAAATATTTATAAATTTATAAAGATCTATATACACAAAACTTAATAACATCAACTCAGAAACTTTTGAATAGGGATCATACCTTTAATAAGATGTATTAGTTTGTCTTATCTTAAGATAGCATATCATAGACTTTAATTTTTATAATCTTAATAAGACTAGCTAAATTAAGAAATGCTCTAATTCAACGAACTAATGTATTTTTTTTCAGAAAGATCAAACTTTTTAGCATGTTATATTTGGTAATGGATTTCTCTAAAGATAGCTTATAAATAATTTAAAAATTTCTTAAAAATATATTTGTACCATGGTATCCACAGCAGGTATAAATTGCCTTCACCATCTGAGAATGGCCATTTATCTACCCTGTTAAAGCTTGACATTCTATGAAAAACTCAGCTTATTCATTATAAGTAAAAAGGTAACTTGATGGCAATTATAGACTTAAGCATTGATAAAATCTACTTTTTATCATAGTGACCTGTAATATCTAGTGGTGTAAGGTGTTGAAGTGCTTCTAATAGATACTAAAGGTAAAATTTCAGGTTTTTTAATATTATCAAGCAACCAATAAGACTATTGAAGAACTTTATAAAAGGTGAACCAAACTGTCCCATTTGTAAAAACAGTTCTCAATATGTCCACAAAGCAGTTAGGATTATCACCCAATAAATTGTTCAGAGAATTTACAACGCTTTGGAGAAAATATTATTGGAATGTCAACTGATGCTACCTCTAGAGAGGATGTCCTGAAGGATGGTGAGCGTAATAAGGCGAAGAGTATCAGGGTCTGTCCACTAGATACATTAAAAAAGACCATGATGGCCTTATCCAGAACCAAGGTGTAATCCAATTTAGCCATTTTCAATAAACGTTTCATATTTTGGAATTGATAATAAGAGAATTAAATTAATTTTTATATCAAGATTGTTAGAATATGAAAGAAACTTACTAAAGTCGTTGAGAATATCTATAGGTGTGGTGGCTTGCTCACTGCTGGGAATATTGTGGTGTTTAAGGGTCTGCATGGTAGATTTTGAGATTTATAGAATATCTCTGACCTCTTATGTAAACATTTCATATGTTGAGTGAATCTTAAGACGTTATACAAGCTTTCTCACATTCAAAGTTTATAATTTTGAACTTACTTCCATCCTGATTGATTATCAACGGCATTCCATTATTTAAAGCTTTAAGCTTTTTGAACTGACGTTTAATTGTCTAAATCTACAACTTTCCAATCTCTTAACCCTTCATAATCCTCAAAGAAGACTTAATAACTCTACAGGGGAATATGAAGGCAATGTGGCAGTCTTGAAGCGCTTTGACATTCACATTTCCCCCATCAGAGGTTAGCCCCCTTATGCCCAGAACTCCTTCATTCTCTGGGGCAATTGTCACAGTTGCCGGCCATCAGCAAGGAAAATACCTTGACTGGGTACCTGTACCATTTGACCAAATACCAGCGTTTTTCTAACAACGTCTTAGTCTCTAAATTTTTTCTACTTTAAATTCTACCTCCCAAAGATTGTTGGATTGATCAGGTTCTGGCTTCTCCATCATGGGACTTTAAAATCTGTATAAACTTAAATTTGTGTAACTCTAGGTATATCAGGAACCTTCTGGGAACTCTAACTCATAAGACACCTCATTTACCAAACTTAGGGCTCTGTAAATCTCGCGTAACAATTTATCTTAACTGTCTACAAAGTCCAAAAATGAATTTATAGCTGAAAATAGTGGAGAGGTCGAAAATGGAAGGATGGAGAGAATATAGACAATTTTATTGGGTTAGAAAGTGTCAATATTTATAGGGTGCATGGGGACATGGTGTCTCAGAAACCTTCATGACCCTGTATAATCAGGATCTTTTACGGCCTTCCAAATTGACTGCCTGGACGGCGCCCTCATTGTACTGCATTGTCCTTGTGACCGCAGCAGTGAGGGTGGCACCTCTTGTGATTTGGGAAGTGGGGACGGGATCCCTGAAGGTGATTCTATTGATTTTCATACACGTGATGCTCCTGATTGAATCTAGTTTCAGTGCCTTCAGGATAAGGTTACATTCACACTGGTTTGAGAGTCAATCAGTCAAGGATTGATATGGGAGAAGAGATTTTAGCTTGATCTTCACCTCAAATCCTGACAACGCCCCCTCAAGATCCTGTCAGAGGGGAGTATAGTGACAGAAGAACTGGCAATGCACTTAATTCACCACTGTCCCCTGATTGACATCAGCAATGGAGTACTTGGAGTTCACCTTGTGAATGAACATATAAGGTCTGGACCAAATAACGTTTAGCTTATTCTGCCAACCTCTGGGTCAAGGTTGATAAAAGAGAACGAGGTCATCTATTAAAATTGGGTAAGAAGGGATGGCCAACATTAAACTTCGGTATGTATCCCTTTTGGTGTTGGTGACAATGCATTGTGTGACTAGGGCATAAAGCCTGACAATTTCATCAGCTAAGGCCCTTGAGGCTAAATTAGAGTTCTCAGGAGCGGAGGTTTCAAGCAAAGGCCTAATTCTTCTTGTGAACCTGGGAGCACGTCCATATAGAGCTTCAAAGGGAAACAGTTTAGTGACTCAAAGGTAGCTTATTCTTTAGGCAAGCAAAGCGCCGGGTAAATGATGATTCCAGTGTGCAGAGTCAGAGGCGGCCATCTTCCATAAAATATAGAGAAGGATTCCATTAGCGTGTTCCACCGCCATGTTAGTGAATGGGTTATAGGGGCGGCAAAACTTTATTTAGTGCCAAAAAAGCAAAGATATTTCTTGGACTACCTGCGAGGTGAAATTTAACTCATTGTCCAAAAAGTAAAGCTTGTGGGCATCTATAGTGGGTGAAAACGGATCAAATAAGGTAAAGAGTCTTGGCTTTTGCAGTGGCAGCAGGGACCAAAATGCTTTAACCCATTTAATTTATATGTTCCACTGCTATGAGGATATCTATGGCCATGTAATCCAGTGGGAAGGGGGCCTATCACATAAATGCTAATGACATTGAAGTGCCCCGTCAGGGTGGCACTGAGTGTGGATATTGAGGTGTGGCCCAGTATTGGGAGATGCAAGTCATAAATACCTCCAAGACCTCTTGGATGGCCTCAAACACTTGGTCCCAATAACATCGTGACTTCAGCCATTCATGAGTTTTCTTAACTACCCCATGTCCCATAGCAGTATGGCCCTCTATGAAAATATCAGTTCAGGAAGAAGGGGGACATAAGGGAGCCATTTCTTATTGTGCCTCTTGTAGAGCATCCCGTCCTTGATTTGAGTGTCTCAGGTTATCTTTCAGAGCTCAGTTGAGCCTCAGGAGCTTCCAACTCCAAATTTCAGATTAAACAATTAAATCATTATGTTTACTTGCTTTTGGAGTCAACGAAGTTAGCATCGGAATCCTAGAGAGGCCATTGGCGTTTTGGTGGTTTGGCTGTTCAATAAATAATGATAAATCATAGCTCTGCGGTCTTAAGGCCCATCTGGCTAAACGGCCATCAGGGTCCTTCATCTGCTTTAGCCACAAGAGCGAGGAATGATCAATGACAATAATAGAATGGGTACCATAGAGATAGGGCCAAAAATATTCGATTGCTAGAAAGACATCCAGGCATTCCCACTTGTTAACTCTATAGTTCTGTTTGGCCTTAATCAGAGCCTTGCTAAATTAGCCACTGGGTGGTCGAACTGCTTTTAGTCATGCTAACTAGGATGGCCTCAATAGTGAAATCGCTCACATCTGTGACTAACAAGAAGTGTTAGTCAAAACGTTGGTGAACAAAAATGATTTTAGTACAAAAGTGGTCTTCAACGCATTGAAGCCTGTTCTTTTTATGGCCGCCACTCAAAGGGCACGTTATTTTGCAGGAGGTAAAATAGAGGCTCGACTAGGTCAGTAAACCAAGGGATAAACTGAAAATAATTACCCATCATGACAAGGAATAACTGATTAGGCCTTAGTCTCTGGCGGCGGGCATCTTTTCTTGGAGTTAAATTTGTCTGGTATGGGCTTGATGTCATCCTTTGAAACCTTGTGCCCCAGAAACTCCATTTCTGACTAAAAGAAGGAGCACTTTGAAGGTTTAACTTTATTGAAGCCTTCTGGAGCTGATTGAAAACTTTCCTGAAGATGCTCTAGGTGTCCATCAAAAGTTTGCAAGAAGACAGTGATGTCATTGAGGTAGACGAGGATACATGAAACTTCAAGTCCCCAAGGATTCCATCCATGGCGCATTGAAAAGTAGCCGGCACATTACAAAGGCCTTGGGTCATCCTTGTGGGCTTGAATAGTCCTTCATTGTCTATGAGCTCACACCTGGTTCAGTCTTTGGAGGCGAGCTCCAATTGCCAGTATCCACCGGTAAGGTCCATTGTGGAAAAGTACTGTGATCAGGTGAGCAGTTGAAGTGAGTCATTAATTAAGTGCAGAGGTTAACTGTTTTTCTTAGTAATGAAGTTATATCATCAATAGTCCATTACCACCCAATGGCTGCCATACTTCTTTTGAACCAGAAGGAGGGGTGAGTCCCAAGGGCTGCACAAAGGTACTAAGAGTCCAGCTTTGAGTAGTTGTTTAAGAAACACTGCCATCTGGGCTTCCTCAACCTTACTTTTTGGTAAGGTAAGGACTGGAAGGGGGAGCATAACCAGTCTCCACATGATGTAGTACCCCTTTCAGTCTTCCAAAGTTGTAGGCTGAGGCCAAAAATAGGTTTGAGTACCCCTCCATTTATTCAGAAACTTCCCACTGTTGGTCTTCAGTGAGATCCTTTCTGATATTGGTGTTTACTAGGGCTACAGATGGGGGAGTATCCAACCTAAAGCCCACTTAGGCTCCCAAACTATGGAGATTGTAGATAGCCTCCATTGGTAGGAGGCGGACATAGGCGGCAGGACTGTTTGGGCCTAATAACTTGGGCTTGTCAGTAAATTAGCCTTCAACACGGAGATAGATCTGGCACAAGCTGGATCTAAAATTACTAAGCAGGTTAGCACCTCCTTGGAGGATAAATTGTCTAGGCATTGGATTTCTAGCAAGTATCCAGAGGGGACGTTGATATAGATCTGGGTGTCAGAGATGACTGAGGACTTCGGAGGTATAGTGGTCGCCCTAGATAAGTAGATCGGCATGCCTTTTTGCCCATCAACAGTAGGTAGGGGCAGCCTTACCCAAGAGACCCTTGTGTGATATTAAAGCTGATCAATTCAATCCTCACTCTCTAGTAGACAAGATCAGGCCTTGACCTCCATCTTAAAGTCACAGGTAGTTTTAAGTTTAGGGGGACCCAGTGCCCCAGTAGAGATAAAAATCTGTCATTATAATGTCATATTGATGAGTAGTCTCACAGAAACTGAGTTCCAAGAATTAGGTCATAGCAGGGTTATTCACCATGACAGCAGGGGCTTATAAAGCGAGATTCCCAAATTGGATAGGTAGTTAAGAATAGAACCCTATATATTGTGTCAATTGTAGGCAAGCCATGCCATACTTCACATAGTGTGCAATTCCAGGGCGATCTTAATATGCTTCATTAACTTGGACGATATAACGCTCTTAGGGAACCCCTGTTAATTAAAGCGATAACAGGAATCTTGTGAGCTCAATTGGTGACGCGGGTAATCAGATTTCCAAACTGGGGAGGTAGCATGAGAAACATGGGAGAGGAATTGTAAGAAGAGTAAGCAGTATCAATGTCTTTATTATCAACAGGTACCAAAACTTCCTTTTTGGGTACAATAGCTCCAGGTTCATCGAAGGTCATAGATGATTCTTGAAGCGTGGTATGGATGTCATCATGGAGTGCCTCGTCCTTCATGCTGAAGGCCCTTTTCCCACCTCCTCAGCAATTCTTTTCCGCATGTCTTAGTGCTTTATCAGAAGCCATTGCAGTAAGTGCATTGGGGTCAAGGATTCTTCTGGTTTTCAACCACATGGACTTGAGGAAGGTTGGAGGAACCCAAAGTAGTAGCCTTAGAGTGCAGGGTCGATGCAAGGATCTCTTTAATTGCTTCCTTGATTTCTCAAATGCACTGAAACCGTTCTTCTGGATGATATTATGCATTTTAACCTTGGGATAAGATCCAAATGTGAGATTATAGAGGTGATGGCGTTGTCCAAAGTAATATGGTTGGTGGTTTCCAATGGCTCTGCATGGAATAGAAATAGCTGGTAAATGCATGGGCCTCTCTCCTCTATTCAGGCGAATACCCATGAATGCTTAATTTTTGATTTTCCAGGGTTTGATTGCTGCCAAATTCTTGGATTAAGGCCATAAGGACCTGTTCCCAGGTGTTGCATTCTTTTAAGTTGGGAGTCATAATCTATCGAGCAGCGTTGTTAAGGTAAGAGTGGATATGCTTCACTTTTTGCTGGTCAATGGCCTCTTCCATGGAACTCACATAGATGTACAGGTAAGGCAATGCTTTCCTGGCCAGGGGTGAACCTCTCTTTGAAACTAGGCTTAAAGTTAGTTACAAGAGGAGTGTAGAGGGTGTTAAGGCCAGAATGAGTGTAGGCTTAAAAATTTCAGTTTCTGAATAGTCACTGTTGACCTGCTGGTACAACCGTCATCTTAGGCCCTCAAGGTCCTCTTGGATATTTTCCCAGTTTTGGTTGAAGAAGGAAATGGAAGCCTTATGTGCAACCTGCTCCTTTAGGGATTGAATTTCAGCGCCTTGAAGGAGAAGCTGGCTCTCAAGGGTGTTCAAATGGGTTGCGAACCCTCAAAATGTTTGTTTAAGCTGAGAAATGTGGCTATCAGTAAGCTTAATGAAGTTGCTAAAGTAATCAATTTTGTCTGACAATGCCTCAATGGAGACACCTAGGGTCGAGGGGGACTCCATCTAATCAGATTTTACTATCTCTGGGCTACATTTCAGTTTTGGTTTTGTAAGGTGGACAAGGCTGCTAAAACATCCTTTCGCTAAGGGCTGTCAGGGTCTCCAGGGGTAGGTGCATGAGGCCTGAATGCCCTTGAGGCCCACGGAGACCTTCAGGTCCCTCACGTCCTTCAGGACCTTTGGGCCCCCTAGGCCCTTCAGGTCCCTTACACCTGAAGGTGAAGTTGTGAGAGGCCAGCTCCTGGTAGTGTTGTTGCAGGGTACATACACATCTTCAACTTGATGGAGGTGCTGGTTCCAAGCAGCCTTGAGGAGCTGAATCTTCTTGATCAGTTAGTCTTTGAGGTAGCCAGAGATGCTGCTATCCAACACCATTATTTGGCCTCAGGCTTTGTTGATTAATCAATTGTATCATTAATGTCCTTTCAGTTGTCATGGATGAAGGAGGAGGCTGCATTGTAAAAATTGATAACATGGTAGTGTAAAGTTTGGATGAGCACTTTTGTTAGGAGACTTTATGATAATCAATCCAACTTTTTGAGGAAGTGTTGATTTGCGGGTGAACAAAGTTTTGGAGTGGCATTGGTTCTCAGGGTCAGTTCTCCCACTGGTAGCTGAGCCAAGGCATAGAATCCCGCATGGTAGAGGGCACTGAAGAGGCGCAGGAGTGGCTGGAAAGGGCACCCATGGAGTAAATGCTATTTATTAACCTTTATACAATGTCGTTAAGGTTCTCATACTGAAGTTGATACTGATTTTCATAAACTGAGGGCAGGGAAAACTGGTTCATGTGGCCTGGTATCTAGACTAGCAGGCTGCGTGGGGTTCAATTCATACTGCGAAGTACTAATCCATTGAGCTGCAATTCTTGACCAATCAGCAGGTTGATCTTCATGACTGCTAGTATTCTCCATTATTCATGATAGGCGTATACTCAGGACATTAAGAGCCCCCTGTAATGAACACTACTTCACTCAGCGTAACAGTTCTCTTGACTGTTGACAAAGTCCAAAAATGGACTCAAAGCTGAAAATTAGCGGAGAAGTTAAAAACGGAAATTTGAAGCGAATATAGACTACTTGTTTGGGTTATAAAGCGTCAATATTTATAGGGCGCGTGAGGACATGGTGCCTCAGGACCTTCATGGCCCCGTAGAATCAGGACCTTATACTGACTTACAGAATGAACTTCAGGATGGCGCCCTCATTGTATTGCGTCATCCTTGTAACCACAGAAGTGGGGGCGGTGCCTCTCATAATTTGGGAAGAAGGGACAAGATTCTTGAAGGTAATTTTACCAATTCTCATATGCATGATGCTTCCTGATTGATTCTAGTTTCTGTGCCTTCAGAATAAGGTTCCATCCACGCTGGTTTGAGAGTCAATCTGTTGAGGCTCAATTTGGGAGTAGGGATTTGGCTTGCTCGTCATCTCAATTTCTGACAATAGGGTTCTAGGAAATTGAACCAGAATTTCTGAAATGGTCAAGAGATGAGTAATCTTCAGCATTAACCATGACAAGGTGTTGGAATTTGCACGGAATCTGATAATAAATTGAGTCAGGTCCTTTGAAGCTCACTTAAGATTGTGGACAGATGTGGATATCACACTGAACCCAGATATATAGATACTATAGGACTTAACCTATATTAGAGGTTCAGAGGTCCAAATAAAGTCCCTATTGTTGTAACTTAACCAGTTGGCAATGGTTCAGAGGTTCCTGCGGGCTGAAAATAATGATTGTTGGGTTTTGCACTGAAATCCTAATATGAATATGCCAGTTGAACTTCAAAGAGTGTATAATACTGCAAAGAAAGTTACTTTATTATGGAAATATTTAGTACTATTTATAGTACTAGGGAAGTATCTTAGATCAAGGCTAATTAAATATCAAGTTAATTAATTAAAGATAAGAGATCAGGATAGAAAAATGATCAGCATCATTTTCCAACAGCATGAGCTATATAAATACTTATTAAATAATACAAGGGGGTCTGTTAAAAATTACAAACTCCTCATCATACCTACATGGCTGCTTCCTGGTAGCAACGATCACATGCCAAGAGGAAACAATCTCAATAGCATGCATATATGCACTGTGCACCACAGCTGAGAGAAAACAATTTCTTGAAACTGTTCCAACACTTACTTTCCCACCAGATACCATCCTATTGGGCGACTTTAACTGCTGGGATAACCCCAACATGGACCGATGGCCTAACCCCAGGGGATACCCACTGGGGCACATCAAATTCCGCACAATGAAGGCATCCCTTGGCCTACAGGATGCCCTCCCCCCAGATCACCACTCCTTCCCCACATGACATGGTCCAACATATGTTAGGGAGCGCTCATATTAATGAGCTGCATCAATCACATCCTTGTTCTGCAATCCCAACAATCAAGAATTTCCAAATTTACAACAAAAAAGTCAATTTTTCTGACCACCGACTTGTTTCAGTGCAGAAATCGCCAACCTGAACTCACACACAGTTCTCGCCCTGGAGAAAGCTACACCCAGAAGATATAAAGTTACCCAAAATATCCAACTGGGTTGAACATGAG
>JAKSZP010010601.1:0-209823 GCA_022478985.1 Massospora cicadina | reverse complement strand
ACCTCCAAATTCATAATGCACAGCCTCTTCAACTTCAGCATAAGTTGGATTTTCATTGATATGGGGCATAATCAACTCAATGCTCCACTGATATAAGCAGTCGATCATAGTAGCTGCTTTGTTGTGATCGCTGGCCCCATACATAGCCAATTTAAAGCATTTGACAAATGTGGTGATACTTCCATTCTTGTCAAATGCAGGCAGTTTCACTGGTTTGTAATCATTGCTTTCCCACTCATGGTTATCAGAATTGCTTCTTTGATGGCTTGGACCAGATGTACTAGAGCGTTGAGGCACAGCATCACAGCTAGAGGAACTTGGGTTGGCAAAAGCAACCATTCTACGTGACAGTTTATGACATGACTCATAATCATTTTCATAATGTTTAGATAAATCATTATCAGTAAATTTGCTTTGGGCGTGCTGGCTTTGACAAACCTTCAATATTTCAATTTTCTCATTCAGATTGGTCATTTGCATTTGAAGAGCAGAAATTTTTTTTTCTTTTTCTATAATTTTCTTCTTTAATCCATTCACTTCTTTATGTAGATCATTATCTGCCTTATTAATAAAAGTAACTTATTCAGTAAGATTATCAATTTAATGACTCATTATGTCCTCTGAGTCTTGAAATTTGGTAAATCCATCTTTAAAAATTGATATAGCCAGGGGTTGCACTCTGCTCGTGTGGTCACCATCTGCATTCCCAGCCATGAGCGCCACTTGTTGATTTTTAGGTCTATTAAGGATGGCTGGTTCTTCTTCTGTGGTAAGGTGGAGTTTTGAATGTCTATTGTATGAAGACAATAGACCAGACGGTGACTATAGTTAAGATATAACTCCTTGGTAATTTTACTTGAAGCTGTATTCTTCTTTTGTTACTTAAACAATGGCAAGCTGCCCTGATCTTCCTGATCCCAAGTAAATCCTTGACTTAATACAATTTGAAGTAAAAATACTAAAAGTGTATAAATTAAACTATAGAACTGTGGTAATATTTGATAATCAATATTTGATTATTTTATTAGCATTAACTTGAGATAATTTATAGGGTTTGATGTTCACCACATCATACTTATGACGCCTCAATTTCAATGGCACTTGGCCAGAGAAAGTAACAAGTTCATTTGAGGGTCTACAATCCATTCAACTCGAGACATCCCAAATGTCTCAGAGTCAGTCTCAAACTTGAAAATATACTCAAGACAGCGTTTCTAACGTGTCTGCAAATATCTGAATCAATACTCATCTCAAGCAATCATCAGCACATACCAAGGTGATTCATACTACTAACTAGTAAATAATTTGATCAAAAACTAGATTGATATTAAAAACTAATTTTGACATAGACTAACAAATCCCATGTGCCTGGGTCATCTAGTCAGCTATTATTTTAGGTCTGACTAAACCAACAAAGCCCCCATGCCCATGACATCATAGTTGAATATTATTAAGTGAAATTACTAGGCCACAAATCTTAAGCTTTACATAAGCTTAAAATATTCCTGATCTATATCACTGATATCCAATATGATTCATAATAAATTAAGCTTGTTAACATTATTATGTCCTTACCAAATATCTGATAATTAGATTCAGTTAACAACTCAACAGCCACAATAGCCTAGTATTTTTAAATTTCCTAAGACCATCCTCAAAAATGGGATATACATGCTAAGAGCCGCCAAGGTGGCCTTGGTGTCAAACTCTAGCTCCAAACTATTGTCCAAAGCAATTTCAATAGATAACGCAGCCCTTATTCCCATGTCAGTATATTCTGGCATTCCAATTTATGAAGTGTCTACTCCTGTTGCAAACCTTGTAGTTCTCCCAATCCTAGTAAAATCTCTTAATTATATACAGGCTCAACTATAGCTTTCAATAAAGAGAATTTCACCTACTTTTTATTACCCATGAAAATTAGTATCAGATCTCACCATGTTTCCTTTGAGGCCTTGGGGGACACTGGAGCAGTGGGTAATTTTATGAGTGTTGAGCTAGCCCACCAGTTTGAACTTTACCTGAACTTGGGTCCTATGGTGATGGTCGCTTCATCAGCCTCCCAGCCCTTGTACCTAGTTTGACGTCCAGTACCTTTCTCTGTTCACCAGTTTAGCTTTTGCAATCAATTCTCTGCAATGCCGAACTTGGTGCTTCCAGTAATCTTAGGAGTGGGTGGTGGCTTTAACAACATGTTAGAATTTACCTCAAGTCTAATATGTTGTTATTTGCTAATGATCAAACGGAGGGGGATTATCCTCTAGTAGATACTCTTACCAAAACTCAAGGCCACAAAATCCATCACTTCTCTCATTTCCCCTGCAGGCCTTTCATCAGATTTCCCTGATGCATTAATGGGCTATAGAATATCCTTAATTCTTAGAAATCAGACTGACTTCCCCCTCATACTAAATTAGATTTAGGATTTAGAACAATGGTGCAGGTGGTGAATATTAACTTTCCTTTGTACCCACATACAGTGGAGGAAAAGGCTTCTCTTAATGCTTGGTTGGATGACATGCTTAAGAAAGAGTGGTTGTTTAAAGAGACATCACCAGTTGCTTCTCCCATCGTTTTTCCAAGAAGGCTGATGGTTTCCTTCGTCCCTGTGGGGATTATGATTACCTAAATAAAATCACAGTTCATTTTCCATACCTTTTACTACTTGAGCAACCTAAGTCAAGCAATTGCTAAGTTGTGTATGTTCTCAAAACTTGACTTGTTAATGCCTTTAACCAAATTCAGATAACAGAAGGTCAGGAACGGCTTACTGCTATTCCTACAAAGAGGGATATTTTCAATTTCAAATGATGCCATTTGGGTTGAAGAATGCACTGGCCACATCTTAAAGAATGATTGATAGTGTGCTTGGCAATCTCTGATTCACTTTCTCAGTCACATACATTGAAAATATTCTAGTTCACTCCCCAACTCTTAAACAACACACAGAGGATTTGGAAGCATTAGTGGCTGCCCTGCACAAGGCGGACCTGTTTGTCAAGCCTTCAAAATACAAATTTTATAGAGAGGAGGTTACTTTTTTGGGCAATCTTGTCATAAAAGATGGGTATGCTATTCCTTACAACAAGTTGGATGTCATCTGCAAATGGCCAATTCCAACAACCCAAAAACAATTGAGAAGCTTTTTGGTTACAATCAGTTTTCTAAAGAAACAACCTCAGCCCTTTTCCAGTTAGCATCTCTACTTCACCCACTCATGGGTAAGAGTTCCCCTTTCATTGGATACCTTAGTGCTAGCAGGCATTTGAGTCAATTAAAGAGGTGATTTTATCACACCCCCACCCTAAAATATGCATATCTCTCCAACCCTTATATAGCTGCATGTGATGCCTCATCTGTTGCAGTTGGGGCTATCCTGCTTCAGGAGCACAATGGTTTAGAACATCCAGTCACTTAAGATCCCACAGGTTCTCCTCTAATGAACAATCTTGGGCCATCTACAATAAGGAGTTGCCAGCTATAGCATGGGCTTTGACTTATTGGCGTTATCTGTTACAAGGCGCTCAGCATTCTTTAATAGTGCATATAGATCACCAAGCCCTTCTATATTTTTGTAAACCACAGAAATTGGCACATAGGCAAGATTACACCTAATGGGATTCGCATAGTTTAACTTCAAATATGAGTTTATAAAAGGTGCATTATTTGGGCTTCTTGATTTTCTTAGTTGCAACCCTGCTCATTGCCCCATGGACTCAGATAAAGCATATCTGGTCACCATGATTCCTACCACCCAAATCTTATTCATTGTACCACCCATGGTCTCGTCAGTGGATTTAACTCCTGATGCGCCTCACATTTCCTAGGCTTTAGCAGCTCAATTGACCTGTCCTGAAGGATTGAAGCTATTGGAACAATTTTTCTTTTCAGCTTATAAACATTCCCTAAATTCCTTAGTGGAGGATCTTATTTATTTTTGGTTGTGAGTGTGAGTTCCTCCTCTTTTTAGAGCTAAAGTGTTTTGAACTCATCATGACCCCCCATAAGTGGTCATCTGGGTAATAAGAAATGTATCAAGTTGATCAAGCAAACTTATAGTTGGGCAGGTTTATTAAAATAAGCACCATCCTGGATTACCAATTGTGTCACCTGCGCACAGGCCAAGTCAAAATGATCAGGAAGGAATGATCTCATTCATCCTTACAACAGGTGGATGATCCATGTAAATCAGTGTCCATGGATTTTATTGTTAAACTTCCCTGTTCTAATAGGTTCACTGTGTTGATGGTGGTGGTCATTTGTTTTACAAATTTTGCCCTATTTATCCCATGCTCTTCTAAAATTTCTTCAGAAAAAACTTCCAATCTCTTTGTGTGCCATGTATTTCTATGTTTGGTCTCCCGCAGGAGATTATTAGCAACCGTGAAACCCAGTTTACAGTTTGGTTCTGGAATGAGCTTTTATCCATTTTAAAAATTACATCCTGTCATTTCTCTGCATATCATCCCCCAGTCCAATGGACAAACCAAACAGGTTATCCAAATCTTAGAACAGTACTTGCACTGCTATGCTGCTGCCACGCATTATACCTGGGCCAATGACCTTCCTCTTGCTCAATTTGCTTATAACAATGGAACTCATGCCTCTATGGGTTTTCCCTATGAAGCAACTTTGGGGTATAACCCCTCATTTTTGGTTAGTCCTTGTCTGCGTCCATAGGTACCAGCTGCCACAGATCATGCAGAGCACATTCATTCTACACAGTCCTTGGTGCGATAGCATCTCACTAAGGCTATCAGTGACTACAATCAGTTTGTGGATTGGAAGCAGATTCCTAACCATGTTACTGTGGTAGGTTCATATGTCATGCTCAATATGCACCATTTACAAATGCAGGTACCCTCCCAGAAGTTTGCAAGTAAGCTTTCAGGTCCCACTTGGTGGAGGAGGATTTGGGTAATGATGCTTTCCAATTAAAGTTGCCACCTCACTGAAAACAACCTCCAGTCTTCCACATATCACAGCTGTCCCCATTCAAGGGGACTATCCCCTCAGATCCTGGGCCAATAGTTATTAAGGATGTTGAGGAGGACAAATTGGAGAGTATTTTAGCTTTCTGCAAATCTTGGAGGTCAGTGCAGTATCTCATCACTTGGTAGGGTTATCCAGTCTATGAGAACAGCTAGGTCAAGGCACATGATTGCACAAACTGCATGGAACTGGTTGAGGCATTTTACGCATCCCATCTCAATGCTCCCTGTCCCCCCCCCCCCCCAAAAAAAAGTTATAACTTTAATGGTGATCAAGTTTTCAAGGCTCACAAAAAAGTAGCCCTCATGCAGTTTCCCAGTGGTGGCACCCTTCCTCTGGCAAAAGGAAAGGGTAATGTAAGTATATGAAAACGTCCCCTTTGTGTGGATTAACAATTTTCCCATTTTCAAATAAAAGGAAAATGGTCCCAAGAGGGTGGCTGTACCCCTCATCACCCAGGCAACCTTGCCCATGTGGTAGACGAGTTCTGGGTAACAGCGCTCTTTCTGAAGATTCCTCCTTCATTTCCCACTCTTGCCTCCACCAAATTAGTTTGCTGAATTGAAGAAATCTGCGCTTATTTTTGGTAACCATCTTCCCCATGATCATGATGGACTTTATAAAACCAATGGCGCTTAATCCTCAAAATTGAAGCCATAATGTTTGAAATCAACAGGATTAAAGCCTAACAGGTGAGAAACTAATAGTCAGAAGGGGACAAGTAACAAAATCTTTGGTTAAAATTGCTGATGGCATCAAGCCATTTGGAAGTACAAATACTGATGCCAAACTCTCCTTGAAATTGTCAGAGACAATCCCTGATGAGCAGGTATCACCATCAGCTACTGTCGCTGATAGTATGAAATCCTATTCTAAAAATTGGGATTAATGCTTGATGGAACCCATTTAGCTGAATGAACGCCCTAGCAACCAGGCATGGATGGGTTGACTGTCATGGATACAGCTAAGAAGAGCTATACTGGGCTCCCAGTTGGGGTATGTGAGCACCCAGTGGAGGCCCCAGAATGCCAGAGGCATAGTGGTCTGGGCGACTAATATAAGTGGGGATCTATGGGGAACGCGAGGGAAGCAAACGTTCAGTAATGTACCAAAGGCCCCAAGGCAAACCAGATAGCTGCGTTGGGGGCAACTGCGAGTCTTACAGGGGAAACCCCCAGGGGCAGGAGAGGCAGAGAGGATGATAGATCCCCAGGGTTTGCAGTTACTGGCCTTCAGATCCTGATAGGGGGCTTGCATGCCAGAGGGAGGCTGCACAGAGGCTGCCACATCATTGGAGGTATGGGTCTGTCAAGAGAGTGTCTGTAACTCTCTTGTTCCCAGCAAGGTGATGTGGGACGTGAACCCACATTGCTAGGGAACTAGCCATTAAGAGAATGGGAAATGGGGCACCTAGAATGGTGCTTGAGCAGAAGGTAACCCAGGCGAGGGTGTAAAACACCACATATGAGAACAGGTAAGTAAGAAAACTCCCAACTTGAGTAGACACCAATGGGGAGTCCATATTCAAGGGTATCTTGGTGCGAGTAGTCTTGGGTGTATCAGTCTGGAGGGGACCTGAACAGCCCAAGAAAGCACCTGGGATGCGTGTAAATGGTGATAATAGGTAGTGGCCCACATAGTTGGAGACCTCCCTGAAGAGGTTCACCACCATGTTTCGCCCAAGGAACCATTGTAAAAAAACGTAAAATAATGGGGAAATTTATTAAAGAAAGTTGACCAACAAGGAATGTTGGTCGCAAAAACATATTTAAAGTGGGCTGGGAAATTCAGGTTCTGCGGAAGTGCGCCCAAGCCTTGACGCTCCAATAAACAGATGCTTCCATCCATTTTAGTAAAATACACCAAAAGTGCCTTCACTCAAGTAATTGATTGAAGCCATATTTTACCTGAGCTTAAAATTTCATAGCTGGAGCAGGACTCAAACCCTTGCTCTCCAACCAAGCAAATCAAACCATCTTTGTTTAAAATGTAAATTGTTCATTTCAGTGCCTGGGCTGAGACAAGAGGCTGGGCGTTTTGCACCCCATTAGTATCAACCTGGGCATGCTTGGCTTGCACCCAGCGTTGATCTAAGGTGTGTTTCAGGTCAGGAAGAGCCTGAAGTTTCACCTTCTGGGCCTCCTGTCGCCCAGCCTTATCTCTGGCATCAGTTCCTACTATAATGTCATCCAACCATGACATTACCCTCTCCTCCTTCTTGGGCTCCACCCCCCCTCCAGGGGCGTTTGCTAAGGAGAAGTTCTTATGTGCTGGTGGCAACTTCATAGCAGCAACGGCTGGCTTAGGCTGAGATCCTGCAGCCTCAGGGAAACGATTATGAAATGATTTGATCAGGTCTTGGGCATGTACACAATCCTGTGCTGGCACCCAACTGTTCTCTGCTGCGTCAAACCCTTTCCAAGATACCAAGTACTCAAGGCGTCGCTTAACCTGGCAGGAGGCTACTATTTCCTCCACTTCCCATTCTGGTGCCCCATCCACAAGATAAGCCTCAGGGGTCACAGGAGGAGGGCCCTTAAACAGGGTCAACTTGCTTTCATGAAAGATGGAGAAGATCTGAAATGCGGAGGGAAGATCCAACTGGTATGAGGCATGTCCCACCTTTCTAACTACACGGTAAGGACCAATCCTCTTTGGACCCAGTTTTTTGCATGGCTGCTTGATAGGGATGTTGCGAGCATCAAGCATCACGAGATCCCCTTCCTTGTATGCTGGACCCACTCGGCGCTTTCCATCAGCATTCTCCTTATAAACCAGCATAGCCGCCTCCAAACTTGTGGACACCCCTTGATGGACCTTCTTGAGAGTCTTAGCAAAGTCCAGCACCGCTTCCACTTTGGAACCACAGCTGGGCTCCATGTTAAAAGCAGGGTTAAAGCCGTGGTTAGCAAAAAAGGTGAACAACTGATTGATGAATGCAAAGTGTTGTTGTAACTAAACTGGGCCATGGGAAGGTGAGGAACCCAATCTGAATGGTCTGCGGTGGTGTAACAACGCAGAAATTGTTCCAAGCACTGGTTCACTCGCTCAGTCTGCCCATCTGATTGGGGGTGATAAGCAGTTGAACGGCAGGGGCGGATCTGAAGAGTTTTACACAACTCTTCCCAAAAGATGGAGGTGAACTGGGGTCCCCAGTCACTAATGATTTCTTGAGGAACCCCATGAAGCGCAAATACATGGGCAACGAAGAGCCTGGCCATTTCAGCGGCAGTTATAGTTGTTCTGCAAGGAATAAAGTGGGCGAACTTTGTAAAGCGGTCCACCACCACCATGATTGCATCATACCCATCTGAAACGGGTAACTCCACAATGAAATCCACTGATAGGGAAGTCCAGGGCCCTTCAGCCTTTTGGACTGGTACCAGCAACCCTGCTAAAGGTTGCCGATTGGGTTTCATTTGATTGCAGATCAGGCACTCTTTACAGTACCGCCCTACCTGAACAGGCAAGCCCTTCCAATTGTAAGTGCGTCATATCAACTCCAAGGTCTTTGCTTTTCCAGGATGACCAACGGTGATTCCGTCATGATGGTCCTGGATGATCTCCAGGCGCAGTGGTCCAGCAGGAACCCATAGGCGCCCCTGAAACCACACCATCTCATCCTTCATGTGATAACCCCTGGATAAGTCCTCCTGATTCAGGGCGCTCTTAGCGAGAACAACAGCATATTCAGCTGATAACGGCTGAGAAAGAACTACCTTCCTAAACATGCTATATTCTGCTGCATTTTCCAAAGGCATGAGCGCTGGCGTATGTACCGTGGACTTAGGAAGTTGAGGCAGAATCATACTCGTGGAATCATCAACTGGGTGTTGTGAATCTCTACCTCCTTTGGATTGGGAGCCAAAGCAGGGTTGCGGCTCAAAGCATCCGCCAAACCATTCTCCTTGCCCTTGGTGAACTCATAGGAAAATGTAAATAGGGCAAGGGTCTCATGCCAATGGGTCTGACGTGGTGTTAGAACATGTGGAGCCCGGTAGTACAACAGGGCTCAGTGGTCTGTGCATACCCAGAATGGTTGGGAAGAGCCATGTAAGTGGTGACGCCAGTAAATCAGCGCCTCCACCACTGCTAATAACTCCTTGTCATATACGGCGTAATTTAACTCATGCAGAGACATTTTCCTAGAAAAATATCCCACGGGATGCTCAGACCCATCTTCACCCACCTGTAACAGGGCAGCCACAATGGCAAAGTTGGAAGCATCTGAGGACACAATGAACTCCTTTGCAGGTCAACATGGCGAAGGATGGATGTGGATAACAAGGTGCACTTCACCGCTTGAAAAGCATCCTCCAAAATGGGGGACCACTGAAGCACCTTGGCACCGCTGGCCTTATATAAGGGGGCTGCCACCTCAGAGAGACTGGGTGTGAACTTCTTGAGGAACGTACACGTCCCCAAAAAGCTCCTCAATTCCTTGACAGAGGTGGGGGTAGGCCACTCACGAATAGCCTTCTCCTTGTCTGGAGTTATCATATGGCCCTGGTCAAAAACGACGTTGCCCAGAAAAGTAACCTGGGACTTGAAGAATTTGCATTTACTAATCTTGAGGGTAAGGCAAGCGGCCCTCAATCTCTCCACTACTTGTCAAAGGTGTACTGCATGTGACTCATGATTGGGGGAAAACACCAGAATGTCATCCATGTAGGCAACTGCACATACCCCCAACAAGTCTCCCAACGCAGCATCAATGCGGCGTTGAAAGATGGCAGGGGCATTCTTAAGCCCAAAGGGCATAACCTGGAACTGGAAAATTCCTTTTCTGGTGCAGAATGCAGTTAACCATTCCTGGCCCTTCTTTATCCAGATTTGATTGAATGCATTGAGGCAGTCCAGCTTGGAGAAGACCTTCGCCTTCTCCACATAGCGTGCAATCTGGGAATCCAAAGGGATGGGATGGAGGTCAGGTACAGTCACATTGTTTAAGTTTCCATAATTGACACACAGATGTAAAGTTCCATCAGCCTTCTCCACAAAGAGAAGTGGGGAGCAAACAGGGGAGGTACGCTGAAAGATGGCACCTTTGGCCAACTGCTCCTTAACCCATACATCTAAAACCTCTTCCTCCCAGACAGTCAATGGGTATATGGGGGAAGAAATATGCACCAGATCCACAGTAAGTTTAAATTCACAATCAAACTCAGAATGTTCTGGTAGCATACTAGCTGAAGCTGCATCAAAAGAAGATGCCAACTCCTCCAAACAAGAAGGTAAGGAAAGTCCCACAGTGGGCTTCAGCAAAGGGGCAAGATATGGACTGGGAACATTGGGCCAATGGGGTAATTTGCCTTGGACGTTATCCTCAGACAAAGGAACAATCAACTGGTGACCATTTGTCAAAGACAAGGATAAAGTGTTTTCTTTCAAATTAGTTTTGACATCAAACTTCCGCCACCACTCAACACCCAAAATGATGGGAAACAAGAGGTTTCTGATAGCTTGAAACTGATCAGACAATAGATAAGAACCTACCTGAAAATTGACTGACTCTCTGACGTTCAGTGTGGGGATACCTTGAGAAGCCCCACCTCTAACCATACCACCGGGTGAGTAACTCAACTCAAGGTAGTCAGCGAGGTTTTGGTCAATAAAATTATTTGAGGCACCAGTATCCACCAAAATAGTTGTGCTGAACTTTCCATAAGAGGAAGTAAGAGTAGCAGTCAACAAGAAGTATCCAGAATGGGATTTATCCAATGCAGAAAACGCCATCACTTCACCCAAAAATTCTTCCTCCAGTCTCAACAAGCCATCAGGGTATGTTTTGGAATCATAGAAGGGGAGGGATAGTGGGCCACTCTTACTACTGAGGCCACATATCCCACCACACCTTCTGCAGGTGCATATACATCTTTATATTTATAACATAGTTCTTTTTCCACTTCCTGAGAACCCCTAATCATGGTAGGGGTCAAACGAGGGTTCTCAGGAGTGATCTGATATACAGAAATAGAATCCTCATCCAGACCATATGAAAATATAAATGGCTCGTTTTGTGATATTTTGCTTTCATTATAAAATGCATTTTCTGGTTCTAATGAACCCACACTTATTCCAAGGGTTCAGTGTGCATCGCTATCCAGGGCCATCACCCCCAAGCCCTGAATCAATGCCTTGGCATGCACCTCAGAAATGTGTTGGGGAGAAAAAATGATAATGGAAAGCCTTTTTTTGTTAAATTTGGGTTCAGACCCTCCGATGTTCCCAATTTCTGCCAAGATGGGGAGGAAATCAGTGGGAAGCATCTCACGATTCAAGGAAAGATCACTAGTCGAGGACGCAATATTTATAGGGATGACCATGAGTGACATCATCATGGTGGAATCATCTGAAACCTTTACTTCCTTCTTGGGGCTAGACCCCTGTACAGTTCCAAATTTAGAAGGAGTCAAAGGATTAGAAGGATAAGATTCCCTCATTTTAAGAAGCGCGCGTGACTTTTTGGTTCCCATATTTATATGTTTTGATCTGATGACAGCCAAATTACCTAGCCCCTTCTGGGTTGGGGTGGGGAAACTATCCAAAAGAGTTTTGACAAGATGATCACAAAAAGTCTGAGACCACCAGGTGCGAGCAGGAAGGGTGGACACTTCCCAATTGGTAGTTGCAAAAATAACGCCGAGATGTATTAATACAAAACCTAACAAGAAAACTGTGGTGAGCACCATCGTGGCAGTGATAAATGGCCAACACACCCAATTTACTAATATTGAAAGTCCCACACGGATATTTTGTATGCTCATATAATAAAACAGTTGGTTGACTAATGTCAAGAGAGTGTCTGTAACTCTCTTGTTCCCAGCAAGGTGATGTGGGATGTGAACCCACATTGCTAGGGAACTAGCCATTAAGAGAATGGGAAATGGGGCACCTAGAATGGTGCTTGAGCAGAAGGTAACCCAGGCAAGGGTGTAAAACACCACATATGAGAACAGGTAAGTAAGAAAACTCTCAACTTGAGTAGACACCAATGGGGAGTCCATATTTGAGGGTATCCTGGCGCGAGTAGTCTTGGGTGTATCAGTCTGGAGGGGACCTGAACAGCCCAAGAAAGCACCTGGGATGCGTGTAAATGGTGATAATAGGTAGTGGCCCACATAGTTGGAGACCTCCCTGAAGAGGTTCACCACCATGTTCGCCCAAGGAACCATTGTAAAAAAATGTAAAATAATGGGGAAATTTATTAAAGAAAGTTGACCAACAAGGAATGTTGGTCACAAAAACATATTTAAAGTGGGCTGGGGAAATTCAGGTTCTGCAGAAGTGCGCCCAAGCCTTGACGCTCCAATAAACAGATGCTTCCATCCATTTTAGTAAAATACACTGAAAGTGCCTTCACTCAAGTAATTGATTGAAGCCATATTTTACCTGAGCTTAAAATTTCATAGCTGGAGATAGGACTCAAACCCTTGCTCTCCAACCAAGCAAATCAAACCATCTTTGTTTAAAACATAAATTGTTTGTTTCAGTGCCTGGGCTGAGACAAGAGGCTGGGCGTTTTGCACCCCATTAGTATCAACCTGGGCATGCTTGGCTTGCACCCAGCGTTGATCTAAGGTGTGTTTTAGGTCAGGAAGAGCCTGAAGTTTCACCTTCTGGGCCTCCTGTCACCCAGCCTTATCTCTGGCATCAGTTCCTACTATAATGTCATCCAACCATGATGCAAATTTTCTCAACTTTTTTGGGACCAAGCCAAATCAATACTGCTGATCCAGATCCTGATAACTTGAATCAGCCTGTTTACATGTCTGGGGCATTCCAGATTTGTCTCAAAAGGCAGGGTTTCATAGATTGGGTTCATTGCAATTTGGGCTAATCCCACAATTGGATGGCTTATATGATTCAAACTTCCTGGATCCATTTCAAAATGTTGGACCCAATGATCTGAGCCATTCAGAACCTGGTTTGCAATCCAAGCCATGTTCCAATCTGGCTTCCAAAGCAGGCCAGCCTGGACCAGCTCCCCCAGTCCAGAAATTACTGGCCAGGCTCCACCATTGGGAATTGCCATTTTTCCAATTTTTGACCATGGCTTGCCTGGGGAGTGGGTGGCCTCAGGGCCCTCTCCCTGCCCCCTGATATGAACCATCCCCCTGCAGACCCCTTCTATCAATCCTACCAGGATTGAAGAGGGGGAAGGGGTGGGAGTGGGATGGCTTTGGGGAGAAAAGCCATCACCAAGCGCCCATCTATCATGTGGGTGAGGTCACCCAGCTGTGACAGAGGGTCCACGGGAGCCTTGGGGCCCCTCTTCATCCATAAGGGGTGCTGAACCCTATCCAGTTTCAAGCTGGTCCCCAAGACTTACATTGACCATCCCAAACCTATTTCTGACCTGTTGGGACTGCCTCTATGTGGGGTGGCTTTGGGGGATTTCCGCTGCCTATAAGGCTAGATGCCATTGTACTAACTGACATAAATGCAGTAAAGCCTCAGGCTAGGCATTAGCAGATAAACCAATAGTGACTCATCCTGCTGCCAAATTCTTTGTTGTCATTCAAATTAGAATCATTTCTCTCTCCTCCAAAACTTTGCTAGATTAGGTCATATTTGAGGGCCCCAATCCCTGCTTTGACAAGTTGACCCTAATTGAACACCATTTAATCAGTTGCATCACACTGAAGAAATTGTTGGTCAGTTCTTTATTTTTACTTTCCAATAAAACTTCCAGTACCCAATTCCAGTTTCAACTATGTTAAATATAAACCACCCCTCCCAAATAATTTAACAACCCACTGACCTATGGCCATGTTACATGGTTCATTGCTAGGTTCTTATACATGACAATGACTTATAGGCACTTAGTAGTAAATTTCCTTTCTGGTTTTATAACAGCCATACCAGCAGCAGTGCCACTGGCATTTGAGCTTGGCATTTGGATGCTTTGGCACCTAAACTGGCAGGCCAGTTTAAAAGTAACTTGCTGCTTCCATGACATGCTCAAGACTTTCTGAGGTGAGACAAAGCACTGGCTATCTAGTTTTCCAAAGTGGCTAACCTAGGGTTACTTTTCAGGAGAAGTTAGATGCCCTACCAACCTCCATTTTTAAATATTTTTTGTGGTGTATAGGTGCTCTGTAGTGAGCACAAGTTGGATTTTAGGCGTTGGAGATATTTGCTGGTGCTTTTCTTACTTAAATTCCAACAATATATTCTGAGGATTTTTTATACTATAGATATTAAAAATAACAACCACTAATAAATATTAAAAGGTTGGTTTTTTATATCTATTAGTTGCCATGAGGGGTAAATAGGGAACTTTCTTAATAAGTTGATGATTAATATCTAAAGCATTGAGACTCAAAATTTGGATTGCTTAGTACATTCCAAATTAAAAAATATGAATTGTCACCCTATCAGATCTCTCAAGCTCACCTTGTATGGGCAGAATGGCTGATTGAGGGTTGAAAGCAGGAAGGACTAGTCCATGAGGTAATGTTTTTATATATTTGACCCAATCAATAGGCTGGAAAATATTTCATCTGGTTGGACCCCCTCTGACCCTATAAAAGGGGCCAGTTTCCGTGGGGTAACCTGTACTAAAATAGAAGAGGCCGGAGGAGGAGCCTCCAATGAACTCCCTGAATTTGGTTGATGATTCATTGCAATCTGACCACCCAAACTCAATTTGTTTGCCTGATTATTGTTAGAAGTGTTACCCCAATTTGAGGGGTTCCACCAAAGATCGGCCAGGGTATTTTGGCCAGTTTCATCTGCATTTTTGACCTTGTTTAAAAACGATACACTCTTATTAGATAATCGGACTTGTAATTGTCTGACGAATACCCCAAATACTGGGAGAAGGCATTCTAATAAAATTATCGTTGATCACACCCAAGCACCTGTTTGGAATAATATATTTATAAATTATCTTGTAGTTTTATATAGTAAGCGCGGCCAAATATCTTGGCATCTAAAAATTTGATACATTGTTGAAATCCTGCTGAATTGGTACCTGCGACCAACTACCAGGTTTCCAACAAAGGCCATCAGACCAATTGAATCCTTCCCGATCACCTCACTACCGAAGCAAAAACAGGTTTTGTCGGTTAGTTTACGTGAAATGGAAAGAGGTGCCATAATTGGTGGTATCATGGGGTCACAGATGTTTGAACTTTAAAAGTCAAAACCTTTATAAAGGTGGCTCCCCTAGAGGCCAATGTCACAATTGATCCTAGCCAAGGCTGACTTTATCGAGGGATAACCAACCGAGTGATGGCTAATAGATCGATAATCCACCAATCAACTTTATCAAACTTACCCCGGCGTCCAATGATAAACTTATCCCTCGAATTCTAGGCCCACATATCCTTTTACAACAAATCATCAAAATAAAACGGTGGCTTAATTGAATAGTACCGGATGAGGTCAGTTTGGATACCACCGATCAGTTCAATTAAGTCAAGCCAACCGGGGAAACTTATAATCTGAAACTTTAGATTCGATCCAACGAACCATCAATCTAAACTTAAAGTGGTGTCAATTCGAGGTAAGCCAATCAGGGGACGGGTATTACCTAAACTAAACTGAAAGTGGTTGGTATCAGAAATCAATCCGTATCGGTCGTCGCAACCTATTTCTAAACCACTCAATAAATCCCTAAGCTACAAACTGATTATATTGATCCATAACCTGATTCGATTGGGTTGGTATGAACCCTTAGATTAAACTGGCTACGGTAGGGGATGGCTTAATGAGCCACCGCCGTTTTACTATAGGGTGGGAAACGTGAGTTGATCCATTGGGTTTCCACACCAAGCAACTTTAACCTTCCAATTTAATAAAAAAAGTCATCCTCTGGGGTTCCGAACCTTGCAACTTTAACCTACCAAATTAATAAACATGTCGATCCGTTGGGCCTCCGTTTGACATTTAACCTTCCAAATTAATAAACATGTCGATCCGTTGGGCCTCCGTTTGTTTAACCTTCCAAATCAATAAAAGTCCCGTTGGGCCTCCGTTTGTTTAACCTTCCAAATCAATAGAAGTCCTACCAAATTCATATACCCAATCCTATTAGGTTAGATTGTACCAATCGCCATAAAAATCAAATCAAGTCAAACCACTCGGCTATGGATTGGAGGAGTAACGGAGCGCGGTAAGCTGGAGATCCCAGAGCTGAGGCGTCCAGAAATCTCAGAGCTGAGGCGCCCACGTATCCTGTATTGTAAACATCTATAGGGTATTAAAATGGCGATCGGGTAAACGAATAACCAGCGTAAGAGATCCCAAAATGGCGATCAGCGTAAGAGAAACGAATAACCAGCGTAAGAGATCCCAAAATGGCGATCGGGTAAACGAATAACCAGCGTAAGAGATCCTTATAGGGTTGGAATTTGATGAACCAACCGATGGTATCCCCGAGAAGGTGGATATTTTCTCAAACCCCAAATTTCGAGAGTGGACAGGTTTGGTTAATGAAGGGGATAGGATTCGATCCGCGTTGGAAAGGTGGTCAGTATTGATAAAGCTTAAATTGTAACCTGGTAAAGGGATCCATGAAATGTTGGTTCGGTGGCACCCATTTGACGCCAAGCTAAGGTTGGGTGGCTTGTTTAAACCTCGTTACCAAGTATAAAGGCGTCTAGTTTGATTACGTGCTACACGGATAAGGTTCAGATCCATGGTACCGGTAAACAGGTTGGTGATAGGGTTAGGGTACTGCGTAGCCTCGGTACTAACGATGGGTGCATCGGATTCGCGGCACGCCCACCTCTTAAATGGTCGGGGGTACTCACCCTATGGGGAGATCGACCGGATCCCTCAATTTACTGAAGGGTTTAATGATCAGGCCCCCAGGTTACCTCTCAGATACCAAGTCGAACTGTCCCACCCAAGTAAACATTTACTCGACCGGTGGAGAGATTTGAACCTTAGGATGGTGAAGTGGATCTCGCCAGCCCGGGATGCGGCCCCCGTCCCGAGCCAGCTAGCCCCGATCGATCCCACTTGGCACCAACCAACCTTCTGGGATGGCCAGATGCCCCACGACGACAGTAGCGTACATCCGGCGGCAACTCAGCTTTTGAACTGGTACCGAGGGGGAGCGCTAGAAAATCTTCAAAGTTCGACGTCGCCCTCTCATTTCAAGCGGTTGGCCCCCCGCCCGAGAGAAAGTCCGCCTACATTCAAATCGAATCGGATATTCCAACCCCAAGGATCAATTTCGAGGTCCTCCCCAACCCTTCGCTACATCAACCTCCCCAATCAACTTATCTAAAACCATCCGCTTCCCCTACCACCCTACCACCCTCCCCCAACTCTCGAATAGGTAAGGATAGGCTTTTAGGTATATCCACTGATCAATGTAACCAGCCAGCCCACCCAGAGGTCCAGAGAATAGATTCGATTCATCCCACGATCCAACAGAGAATAGATTCGATTCATCCCACGATCCAACTGACCAACCCAAAAAACAAACATTTCTGGGAGATCGGCCCTCAAGCCTTGAGGCAAAGCCTTCAGTTAGGCCCCGACACCCCCCAACCAACCCCAAGTTCAAGCCAAAATTAAGCCAGGGGGCCAAGTTCGCGCTCGGGGGGATTAACGCCCCAACCAAAGTTCGACGTCCAGACCCGATCCGAGTACCGACCCCGAAACTTCAACAAGTTGCGGATCCAACTAACGCGATTCAAAACGACGAGCCACGTAATAAGCGAGTTAAGGGTGAACCTCAGATACCTAAGGGTGGGAAACCCCTCAGTTCCCATCGAAAGTATCCGATGAAGTTAAACGGAGGGTTCATCCAAACCCCTAAAGATAAAGGGGTTAAGCGGCCACCTGATACCCCTCGATACCGTAGGCTAAACCCAAGTTTTGTCGCGAAGCAGGACCTCAACAAAGATGTGAACAGATCGGTTCCATACCCGCAAAGCTATTCAGGCGCCGTCCCAAGCCAAGTTCATGTTGATGTAACAGGGGAATCCCCAACTACGCGCCATCCCAATGTTGTAACAGGGGAATCCCCAACTACGCGCCATCCCAATGTTGTAACAGGGGAATCCCCAACTACGCGCCATCCCAATGTTGTAACAGGGAATCCCCAACTACGCGCCATCCCAATGTTGTAACAGGGGAATCCCCAACTACGCGCCATCCCAATGTTAAACAGGGAATCCCCAACTACGCGCCATCCCAAGCTAAACTCCGATACCGCCCTGAACCAACCCTCGGAGGTTAAACTATCCGATCAATCCCCCAAAACGCAACCCGACTTGCCAACCTCAGGAAAGGTTCCAAGCCGAAGCCTACCCCCTAAACCAAAATCCAACAAGCCTCAAGGTACGCATGCCCATAAGAAAACCCCGAGGCGGGGCGGTAAGAAGAAAGTGGGTGGGAAATCAAACAAGGTGGTTCAAACCGATAAACCGAGTAAGAAACCCTTTACACGGCAAGGCGATGGGCGTACGTTAAGTGAAAGGATCGAGTTTATCCAAAGGGAACCATCTAAAGAGTTGGTTAATCAAACCGTGCCAAGTTTAGTTAACGTCAACAAGGGGTTGGAAGCCGTGCCGGGTGAACAACCGATTAATAAGTTGGCCGACCAGCCAGAATTACAGAATACCATGAATCAGACCATAGGTGCGCGATCCAAAGAGCTACAGATTGATACGCTTCAATACAATAAGATAAGATCCGAGAGTGTTCACAACCGAGGTGAAAATATCAAGTTGGGTGATGGTTCGCCCATAGCAAGCCAAACCATTGAACCAAGTATCGATAAGGTTCATGGACAATCGCCAGGTTTACATCAACTCGATGACCCAAAGGCTCAAAGGGTCGTTAAACAGGATACCAAAGCTAAGCTGGGTGGGCAACCGAGTAACGCAACCCAAATTAATGAACCAAACATCGATAAGGTTAAGGATCAAACTATCGAGGTTGAACCAGCTGAGCCATCAACCGACATACACCAACCCGATAAGACAAGATCCGATATACGCCAACCCGATAAGACAAGCTCCGATATACACCAACCCGATAAGACAAGATCCGAGAGTGTCCACAACCGAGGCGAGGTTGAATCGGATGAGAGGTTGCGCAACAAACTTCGAACAGATGATCCAAACCCCAACCATACCCCGAACCAAACCCTTAAAGTCGAATTGGAGAGACCATCCCACAACTTACTTCAATCTAATAGGGCAGAGTCTGGCAGTGCCCAAACCCATGATCCTAACAACTCTCCCGTTAAACTTTCCTCCGAGGTACACCAAATCACTAAACCAACCTTCTATCAGATCTCAATTACGAACCCCCAAAGCGATTCGGATGAGCCTATCAGGCCTATAGAGGTCCCAGTTCAACCCTCTGCAAACATAACCTTCCCAGAACCAAAGACGGATGATAGCAAGGATTTAAACCTCTTGTTCAACTCAACCAAAGGTGATGAATCGGTTCAAGCCATTACATCCACGGTTAACTCCACCTTACCAAAAATCGAACCCAACCATGGCAGCGCGGGAAGCGGCGAGGGTGCCCCATCCCAGTTAAGCTTACCTACCGCCCACGAGCCACAGAATCCTAAAATCGAAGGTATCTATTACCACCTACGTCGCTTATCAGATTAGCGAACCGTAACCTCCATCCAACTGCCAGCGACCAGCATCCACTCGAGTTCGAGCTCCCGATGAAACCCAACGCAGGTTCATCCAACGTTACCGGTTACGGAACCGTTGAAGCTGGCGTCAAAATTAAACCCAACCTAACCGAAATCCGACCCACCCCAGATAATCCCCTCAAAACTATATCGGAGGAGGGTAAACATCAATCACCCATCTTATGTTTAGAAGGGGTGGTGGCGGGTGACGATCCAAGCGAAACTTTACCCGTGGAGGGGCGTGGGAGCCATAAAGTTATCACCCAGCTTCATTCATCCCAAGTGCCGGTTAAGGGGGTAGGTCTTAATCAAATTAACCTTGGTTTAACGGAGGCCGGCGAGTAGGCCGTGACGATAGGGAAGTTGGTTCGGATGGCGATCCAAACAACACTGACGGTGGGGAGAGGTTATCGAAATTGGTACCCACCACCGTTGAGAGCGGTAACTTTGAAAACGTTACCGGAAACTTTAAAGGGACGAACGATACCTCAACTGGCTATGCCGTTCAAGATGTAAAGGAGGGTAAGGCAACCTCTTCGACCTAACCTTATGAAAAAGGGGGTGGAGACGTCAATGTAAACCGTGAGGTTGAGACGAACGGATCCTACGTAGGATCAACTGCTCATACCCTGAGGTCAGCCACCCTTACGAGTATCGAAAGTGGTAAGCGATACCCTTCCTATAAGGCGATCTCATGAAACCCCGTAGGGCAAGGTGGGAATGAGCTTAAAGGGGAGCTAAGCACCCCGCCTAAACTTTTAAGGATCGTGGAAGGCCCTCAGATTTATCTTAACGGTAAATTTATCAATTGGGCATTAATTATAAATAGAAGAACCCACCCCGATCGACAAAACCCGGATCCCCTTACAGTTCGACGGAGGGGAGGGGAAGCTTAAAGGGGAAGGTGGTAGGTTTATATTATAAACTTATAGTTTAACAATTGATTATAACGAAAGGCGAGGGAACCTTAAACCAAGTTGAACTACCGTTGGGGTTCGATGGCCCAACTTCGGATAGTGTCGATGGGGTTAGGTTGACTTCGGATAGCGTCGATGGGATTAGGTTGACTTCAGATAGTGTCGATGGGGTTAGGTTGGATCTTAACTACGGTATGCCAAGTCAATTTAGAAACCCAATCGGATCCAAAAATGAACCCAACCCGCGTACCGATCAAGTTCCAACCAACCCTACCCAACGCAATAACCCTATCCAGGATATATGGATGTCAGATCATGGTAAGCCCTACCCCCTCCTACAATTTAAACCTTGACCAACTAATCATATCGACGTTTAGATGATTTAAGGGAGGTTACAATTACAGGTTCGAAGGTTAACCCTGGTAACCGAGTTATCTATGAGCCTCGGTTTAGGGAAGGTAACCTTTATTCAAAGGTTGGGTGATGACCCCCTCCGAGTAGTACGCTCAACCGTAGATCCGAATAAGGCGGGGGGTGAATTAACCGTAGATCCGAATAAGGCGGGGGGTGAATTAAATACGACCGATAGAAACCTTCCGGACCCAACGTCCGATAACTCTTCTCACCGAACTAATTCCGTAACCCCACGTAAGCCTCATCCATTTATAAAGGCTTACTGGTGAGTAGCCATCCCATCAGAAGCTGAACCCCGCAAAGAAACCTCGGTGTATGAAAGCGAAACCAGTAAACTTAATAAGGATCAGGGGCCCGAGATCACCCCACCGCCCAATGCGGAATTTACCTTTGACTGGTTAATCCCCTCGGAGGAAGTCGGGTTGGGGATCGGATCCGATCCCCTTAACCCAACCTTATCCCCCAAAGTTACGGGTGCGAACCTGGAGCCACCGATCCCCAAGCTGAACGGGATCCAACCCGAGGGGATCCAACCCGAGGGTTGTTGGTTTAAATCGGTAGATCGTGAGGATCCCAAAAACTTCCCCTCAGATCCAAACCATCCCATCCCCGCCATAACGGAGCTTTTAAAGGCAGGTGCGGATTGTGGGTTCCAAAACCATGGCGTCACCAGGTTCGAGGACGAGCTTAAAGTCACCGGGGGCGAGGAATCCGATCCCCTTGTGCAAGGTATGGGTTCGGATCGACCCCATCTCATAGCATCAGACGATCAACCTAATTATCGTCCCCATCTCATAGCATCAGATGCTCAACCTAATTATCGTCCCCATCTCATAGCATCAGATGCTCAACCTAAGTTAAGGGATGAAGGTACCGGAATCAATAATTCAAAAGATATCAACACTTCCGAAAAACCTGAACCTCCTGGTACCCCCAACCCCACTAAAATTACCACAGGCGTCGATCGGATACCCTCCACCAACCTGACATCCATCGGAGGTAAGCTAAACTATCAAATTTAACTAACTTCCATATAAAATTAGTGAAGATTAAAACTAAAGCCGAACCGGATCATCTGAAACCTTTGTTAAACTCTTATAAAGGAGCTGAGGTGCGGGACCCTCCTTCATCCAACCTTCAATTTGAACCGTTGGTTGGCCATGGTTGGATGCTCGACGCGGGACTTTTTTATGATGTGCGGGATCAGCTAAACTTCATACCTGAGGGTTCGGAATCAGAGGTTGATCAGCTGCGGGATGATCAACCAAGCCTAATTGCTCAGGGTTCGGAATCACAGGTTGATCAATTAAGTGCCATACCCAAGGTTTCGGAACCAAAGGCTGATCAATTAAGCCTCATACCTGAGAGTTTGGAACCAAAGGCTGATCAGCCAAACCTCATACCTGAGGGTTTGGAACCAAAGGCTGGTCAACCAAACCTCACATCTCAGAGTTCGGAACCACAGGCTGGTCAACCACAGGCTGGTCAACCAAACCTCACATCCCAAGGTTCGGAACCACAGGCTGGTCAACCACAGGCTGGTCAACCAAACCTCACATCTCAGAGTTCGGAACCACAGGCTGGTCAACCAAACCTCACATCCCAAGGTTCGGAACCACAGGCTGGTCAACCACAGGCTGGTCAACCAAACCTCATACCCCAGGGTTCGGAACCGAGGGCTCCTACCGGACAACTCAACTCAACCCAAGTTAAGCTTCCCACTAAACGTGAGACCCCACAGATAAAAGATTCGCAAGGGCATCGATCTCCACTTACCCCAACCACCGAACCCCCTCCACCTCCCCAATCAACTCACCACCAAACCCCCCAGCCTACCAATCAACCCCATCAAAGATCTACCCGGAAGCTTTGCCTCCGAAAGAAGATTTGATGGATCAAATAAAACCTAAGCGTTGGATACCCCAACTTGAATCAATTTTGTTACCCTCATCCTACCCCATCGTCACTGATTAACGCCATGGTACCCCAACTTAAAATCGATAGATCGTCTTTAAGAACTTATACCGATACTGACTTAACCCTCAATTTAACCAATGAACCCTCACCTCCCTATAATGCCTTTAAAAATGGAGGGATCATGAGTCACTATCACTCAACCGATTTAAATCTTCACCCTCCACCCTAAAACTCACCGTCATCGGGGTATAATTTACCTTAAACCTTTACAACTTTGCGGTACGGCGATCGAACCCATCCTAGTATAATTAAGGCCGAAATAAATATAGTGTGAAATCGAGATGGTGGATCCGAGGGTGGTGACGGTTCCTACGGTTAAAAAAAGTTCAGGTTTAGGTTAAATCAACTGAACGTAAAAAAATTTCCTCATAAGCATCTAATCCGCAAGACCCATCCCCCCTCAGCTACCATGTTAAAGTTATAGGGCCGTCGGAAATCTTTAACAAAGTCGGGTTTAATTACCTCAACTATTTATGGGTCAAAGTTTTTGTCGACCCTAAATATTGTTACCCTATTCTCAGTTCTCCAGTATCCACCCGGCTAGAGAATTTAGTTGGGTTCAATACCGATTGTCGGACAGATGGCTATTCGACTAAAAGTAAGATCATTCTGTGGAAGAATAGCCCCAACTTTATTAATATAATCTGCCTACCCGACTCTCGGTGGAATCCTGTCACTCGGAGTGATTTTACAACTGATATTCCACCAAATATCTCGCATCCAAACCCACAAGGCTATGGATATCACGGTGAAATAGTGCTGCGGGCCCCCAAGTCCACCCAAGCACTAGTGTGAATGTAGTTCAATTTCTAAGTGAAACACACCCCCTTTTATAGGCTCGAGGGGGTTCCGAGAGCTGCCAATATTTTCCACCCAATCGCCAATTAGGGGGTTCAGTATTTGGCCGAGGGTCAGATAATTGTAGGATGGGTTGATTGGATCAAATGGTTCAAGTCATTACCAGATGGGTTATTCATCCCCGCTACCAACTCATCACCCAAAACTTAAAGTTGTGAGGGGATGCTCTTCGAGAGAGTTCTAATCAGCCAAATCTTTTTTTAGTACTAGATGGTCCTAATCAGCCAAATCTTAAGTTTGCCAAATCGAGCCCTCCACCGCTCACCATGAATCCCCTAGCATCTCGCAATTAGCCTTGAATTAGCTTAACGGATAGGTGGCTTAAATCTAGTAACCATCGCTAATTTTTGCCAAGCCTAAGTTTTATAAATTTATCAATTTTTTACCATTAAATTTAACTCTAGTCATAATGTTAGTTTCCCAGATAACAATATGGCGGTCAAGGGTACTACCCTCCTGCTACAACTAAATCGTTGAAACCCTGGGCAGGCACCCAAAAGCAATAATATTGTCAGGATTATGACATGTGCGCTCACTACAGGGGGCCCTGTCACCACAATCCTCCCTTCAAGATGGAATAAAACTAAACCCACTTCCTGTTTCCCTGCTAACGCTGAACTGAAGCTAGCTAGGTTGGAACAACAGTTATCCAACACCTTATTCCATCTTAAAAAGATCTAACAGCATCTCTCTCCAGCTTCTCATGGAGCTGCTATTGCTGCCCCTGCTCCCACCGGGAGTAACATCTCCTCTCTAAACCCCTTTAAGGATAGATTTAATCTGGGTGAAGGCAGTATTACCTCATTTTTTGTAAGTTTATGAATCTGTCATGGATGGTATAACTGTCAGGAGGGTGTCAGTAACAAACTTATTCTCAGAGAGAGGTTGTGGGATACATAGCCATAACACAAGGGAACTAGGTGCTAGTAAGACTGAAAAAAAACTGTGGAAGGTGACAGAGCACTGAGGATCCAGGGACAGAGCATGCAACACAGGGTAGATAACAAGATAGCTCATAAACAACAAAACTTGGTTGGACCCCAAAGAAAAATCCATAACCAATTGTAGATTGGTGTCAGGGTGCTTAGTACCTTGATCTGGAGAGGATTAGGGCATCCCAGTTGTGCACCTGATTCTGAAATTAGCTTTATTAAAATAAAGTGCTCTATATAGTTGGAGACCTCCTTGTAGAAAACCATCTAGTTGTGTGCTTTCTGGTGCTAAACTGCTGCTGGTTTCCACAAAGGTTTTATGAATAAAAGTTAAAAAAAAGCTATTAAAAATAAAAAAGTTGAGGCTTTAAGTTTTATTAGTGTAAGCACAGGAAGAGGAGATAATGAACACCCTCTGATATCAGACCATTCCATATTTAAATTATATTGAGGGTCAAGAAAAAGATATAGTAAGCGTTGAAAAGGCTTGGGTACATCCAAAATAGGTAATATGATAATCCATCCTATCAGAGCTCAGGAATTTTGGGTTGCTTAAGTGAAATAGCTAAAGGGAAGGTAGTTTTAGGCAGAATGTACCCATGTGGTAATGATGTGATATATTTTAACCAATCACCATTTACTAAAATAATTTTACCTTGGGGAACCTCTGCCACACCACCTATAAAATGGGGTGGTTTCTGCTTAGATGTTGAAATGGAACTGGAGGTATCTTGGGAAGAACCATTTGATGGGAACCCAGAATATGCCACATGATTGGAGTAATCTGACTGCCAGATTTTTGAGTTAATAGCCCATTTAGTATTTAGCAAAGTGTTGCCATAATTTATGTGGGTTCCACCAAGAATTGGTCAAGGTCTCTTGGCCAATTTCTTTGTTACTTTTGTCCAAAATAATATTACTATGAGATCTGACATGTAATTGGCCAATTATATTTATTAAATTGGGATTATTCTTCCTCAAAGCATTTTTTTGCCAAAGTTGAGGTGGCACTTGTCTGACAGGCTCTGACTGGGCTGTTGGATGACCAGATTGATAGGGTAATGTCATCTTTAAAAATATTAAGACATCTTCACATCTAACAATTATAATCTGGGATGTGTCTGTGGTGTGATGCATCAGTTGGACATGGAAGATCATCCTCTCATTTGATCATGGCCTATTTATCAATTCAAAGCAGCAGAAGAGGTTGTGTCCACAGAAGTAGATAAATTGATTAAACAGGGAATGTTAGAGCTATCAAAGAGCCCCTGGGCATCTCCCATGTTGATCATTTTGAAAAAAAGATGGCACTAATTGAGTAGTAATTGACTACTCTAAGCATGATCATATCATAAAAAAAGATTTGTATCCACTTTTATAATTTGATGATGCTCTGGATTGGTTGGGTGGGGTCAATTATTTCTTGGCCATGGATTTGATATCAAATACTGAAAAACGAGTTGCCAATGGCAGAATGAGAGAAATGCACTATTATCACCTTATAGGGGTTGTTCTAACCCTACATGCCTCAAGGATTATACAATGCCCCAGCTACATTTTAGAAAGTGATGGACACTATCTTAGGTGACATGAAGCTGTCCTGCATGCTAGTCTACCTCAATGATATCAACATGTTCTTGCAGACATTCACCAAACAATTAGACCATTTAGAGCAAGTGTACCATCTTGATGAAGCAAACATAAAAATCAAACCTCAAGAAATGCTATTTTTCAAAGAGCAACTAGAATACCTTGAATCTGTGGTAGATTTGAAAGGGCTCAGTCCTAAGCTGGCAAAGGTTGAAGCTATACAAAATACAACTCAGCCAGGCAACAAGAGGGATACTAGGTGTTCTTAGGGATGATTGGGTACTACTGCCAGTTCATCCCTAACTTTAGCTGTATTGGAGCTCCCCTCTTTTTTTAGTACTAGATGGTTGGAGCTCCCCTCTTCAAGTTATTAAAGAAGAATGCTACCTTTGAATGGACTGAGCATTTTCAAAACGCTTTTGATGTTTTATAGGCCACATTAGATAGTGTGCCAGTCTTACAATATCTTAACTTCAAGAGGGTTTTATTGTGCAAATGGATACATCTTTTTCCACTGTAGGGGCAGTTTTATTCCAGAAGGATGATGATGGCATGGAGCACCTAGTTGCATATTGTAGTCAAAGCTTGAACAGCCATGAACAGAATTATACTGTTACTGAGCGGAATTGCCTCACTATATTTTTTACATATAAGCAGTTCTGAGTCTATCTACATGGAGTAAAATTCAAGGTAGTGACAGATCATTCATTGTTGCATTGGTCACAGAACCTTTATGAGCCCAAAGGGCATCTTGCTAGATGGTCCTTAAAGCTGCAGGCTTATAATTTTGAAATACTGTATTGTCTCAGCGCAAAGCATCAAAATGCTTATTTTTTTTGTGGCTACTAACAATTGTGGTAATGGTGGATTTTGTTGACTATCTATATGAAAAAATGGTCAGTGGTTGATATGCAGACATTTTGCCACAAGTTATTTGGGTGCTAGATGGGATGATGGC
This sequence comes from Massospora cicadina, assembly GCA_022478985.1. Lineage (NCBI taxonomy): Eukaryota > Fungi > Entomophthoromycota > Entomophthoromycetes > Entomophthorales > Entomophthoraceae > Massospora > Massospora cicadina. The sequence goes on along the minus strand of JAKSZP010010601.1, from coordinate 182,562 downwards.
TGATATGATCTGGAAAAATGGGGAGTTATATAAGTGGTATGGTAACAATATGCTGTGTTTCCCAAAACCCTCTACTTGATTAGACATTATTTTGAGTGCGCACAAGGTGGTAGGTTATGGAGAAGTACACAAGAGGTTGGAATTATTATAGCCTCAATACTATTGGGAAAGTATACACTTTGATATGCTGAAAATTTTTCCTGATGCTACCAGTGCCAAGTGGAAAAGCCATTCTGACAAAAGACCTCTTACCAGCTGGTAAAACTTCATTTTGCTTAGCACATGGTGTCTATTGATGTTGTTGCGCTCTTGCCAACAGGAGCTAAATGGTCTAAGTATATCTTGATGGTAATTGACCATTTGACCAGGTGGTTTAAAGCACAGGCAATATGAGATATGGGGGTGATTACTGTGGCCAAGTTTGTAATTGAGGTATAATTCAGCATCACAGCTGCTCTCAGTTTATCCTTACTAAAAATGGAACTATTTTACCTCTCACGTTTTACTCAAGCTCATCAAAATGATGGCCATCTACAGGGTTCTAATAACCATATATCACCCTAAATCTAATGGAATGGTCAAATGGGTTAATGTTATTCTGGTAAATATACTCTGGAAGCTGGTAATAAATGACCCTCTGATTGGAGTACCCTTCTTTCTACCGCTGTGTTTACCTACAATATTGCTACCAATCAGCAACAGAGAAGAGCCATTTCCAGTTACTATATGGATGGCATCCTCTCTACCCATGCTGCTCTATGACTTTAAAAGATACCAGCGAAATGGATCCTCACCACTACTTAACCACCCTAATGAATATGTTAATTAAATTACAAACCAAAGCATACTCGTTCAGCTTGGATAAGTTTATTAAAAACCAGGGTGCTGATCAGGTATGGCATAGCAGGCTAGCACAGTTCAAGGATGATGATATGGTCCTATTCCGCAATTAGCATGGGTTTGGGTGGAAGCATAAGCTAGCTGATATCTGGATTGGCCCTTTTGAGATAATAGAAAAAACAAGCATTAATGCCTATACTATCAAGGACCTCACAAGTGGTCAGATTATTAACCAAGTGCATGTGAAGTTTCTTTGTGCATATAAATAACAATAGAGACTTATCTAAAAAATAAAAAAATGAATCATCATCATGTGGATAAGTAATCTATGTTTATTGGTGTCATGGCTCAGTTCTTCTGCTAGCCTGTCTTCTTCTCCCCACTTTTTTTAGTTTTTGCGGTGAGCCTTGTTCTTTAATTGATGGGATCCCCATTTCTTTTTTCATCACTTTGGGAGTGGTGCAGATTCTCTAGAACCTTCTCAGGTTGGTGGTGGAGGCAGAGGCTGCCAAGTCAGGGTGAGGGGAGTTGGCATCCACTCCAGGGCTATCACATCAGCAAACAGAGGGAAGGATGGAGAGACAGAACTAGAGGAGGATGGACTGGGGACCCAGGGCAACAGGCAAGGTGGCAATAACTCAGCTGGCTGATTGAGATTGAGATGAACCCACTTTTGACCCATTAGAAGCAAAGTTTGCAACTACATGGGCTGATGCTCTCAAGAGATCAACATGTACCCAAGAAGAGGAAGCCAGAGTCATAAGAGCTGGCACATAAAAAAGGTGAGTCTAGCTTGGAAAGAAAAGGCCATGCTTAGCACCAGAAAATCTATGAGAAAGTTCTCCATGATAGGATAGGCAATTGGGAAAGAAGCAGCTGCTGTAAATTCTGCTTGATGGGCCTATATAAGGGCTGCCCAGTGCCGCTTCATCCCTAACCCTAACTCACCTATGAGATAAAATAAGAACATGTTGCCAAGAAGTGCCATGATGGGGAGTATAGGGACAGGTCTTTGGTGCTGAGGCTGGCAAACACTGCAGCAACCCCAGATTATATATGATTCAACCACTTATTTTGAAAGTGCACTTTTAGGGACTGGAAGTGGGTAAGAGCTTGGAAAAAGGACCCTGACCAGCTGGCTATCACCCACTGCATAAAGCACAGCATCCATCAGACTAATAGTACTGTAGGATGAGGCTCAGCGGTAGGTAGGAGCACTAGATGACTGAAGTCATCTGCCAGGAGCTGGGCCACCTCATTAAATGAAGGGCCTTAGCTCTGCTCCTCCCCAGTGCAACTGGGTCACTATGTTCTCAAAGGGGACATGCAAGGCAGATAAATGGCAGACAAATTCAGAAAGAAGCTTCTCATGAGCCAGAAAGGCCATAGCGTCCATTTTGATCTCTCCTTCATTGGCTGGAGAAAGAGGGAACTGGGTGAGTGGGATGTAACCTGGGTCAGGTGATCTACATTGAGCCATGATCAAAAGAAAAAGTTGAAGTTGTGAGCTTGTGGTTGATGGTGCATGGTGGGCTGCATCAGTTTGATCAAAGAAACATTATATAGCTTATTATCCAGTCAAAGGGGGTAATGTCAAAATATCTATATGACTGGATAATAAGCCAAAATAACCACTAGCAGATCATTGGTTAACCATAGTGATTAGGTCTATATGAGTATTATTGAGTATCCAAATTGATGAGAGAAGTTGACCTTAGCATATAGAAGAAATTCCGCTGAAGATATAATAATTAGGTGGTTAGGAAATATCAATGCATAACAAATAATTGGTAAATTATCTTGAACTAGGCAATTGTAAATTTAGTAAAAATAGACTATGCCAGATTAATGAGAATACAGCAGAACGAAGAGTCTAAGCAAAATGGTTGGTATTAACCAAAGTTGCTAACATATAAGCAAGATAAGAAGGTTATTAGAAGGAGGTTTTAAGTGAAGAAGAAGAGAGTTTGCAATAGAAGCTGCAAATATATATTATAGAAAATAAAGAGTTGTAGCAGAAGCAATTGCTTCAGATCTTTATTATATTTATAAATTTATCTTAGAACCTACAATCTCCATATCATCAGTTCATTGCTCAATGAGATTAACCCTATGCAACCTCTTTGGTGTATTTTTGATATATTATCAAAGTTATAACATATGGTATGAAGTGTACCAGCCAGAGTGAAAGTTATCCTCTGGTCATCTTGCATGGCCAGAGATTCTGACTGCATATGCCTCTCCAAGTCTGCTTTCAGACAAGGAGAGATTCAGGGTCTGGAGCATGATATGGGGAGAGGTGATGTATAGTTGTCAAAATCTGAGAATTACTCACTTGATTAATTATATCCTACATGGTAAATTGGGCTGAAATTTGGCCAGTGGATCCTCAATTTGGCCAGTTGCTTATGGTTTTAGAATCATTCAAAAATGCACTAAGCATATGAAAATAGTTCTGACCTTTATGGCCAATTTTGGGTTTAATTTTCCCCTCATAATTGGAAACTTCAGCTGAGGTAGGCAAAGTGGCAATCTGGGGATCCTGAGATCCCAGCTTTCTGACACTCTCCAAAAGTGACTCTAGATACAAATTAAATAAAGATATAACAGAATAGACTTTATTTAAGATTAGATTATTTGATAAGTAGTCATTAGGCCAGGCACTGGTATTTATGCCTCTAGGGAATCTTCTGGCCACGCTAGAGCACAAAATTTCAACAGATATTTTATCATTTCAGTTTGGCCCTTGAACTGATATGACTGAACCCTTTTCTTAAGTTTATTGGTAGCAAAATACTCTCAAAATTGGGAGGATTTCAGGTAAAAAATTGTGATAAAAGCATGCAAAATTGTCCTTGGATCTTCTAGATTTAAGTTTTATCATACTGCTGATGAAATACACCTTCTGTGAATTTCTTGCCTCAATTGAAGTAAATAATGTGCCTTTTAGGACGTTGGTAGGCCTCTCCCTTAAAAGCACTAGGTACTCCATTTTTGGAGGTCCATGTGCAAGTGCTATCATGCCAATTATATGTACTGACATACTTATATGCCCTAAGGTTGGAAATTGATTATGTTTTTTATTCATCTGATTGTCCATGGGACTTTTAAACGTTAACTTCAGGTTGGTCCAGATAATTTTGTATACTGATTTCTTAGTATTGGTCCCAATTAATTGATAATAGTTGCTGAGGTTTGGTGCAGCAATAATCAGCCCAACTGTGCAAATGTATTTAGTCTGATCTGCCAATAGAATAATTAATTAAATTGACATTGAGCTGATCAACCCAGCCGAGTAGTTGCAGAGAAGGTTAACCTAAATGTGCAGGAATATTTATACCAAGCTTTAGTAATATAATTAAATCCACGTAGCAATAATTGGCCTGAGCCAGGTTATTGTAATAGGTATTAATTAGATTACTAGTTTAAGTATAAGGTGGGAAAATTGGCCCAATCTGTAGGTTGTAGAAGGGTTTATTTTTGAGTCAACCACAGAATTTGACAATATCCTATGGCTTGCCAGAAACCAGCGTTACTTCCCTTTAGAAGGAATCCAGGCACCAAGCTCTCTGGCCATAGTCAAGCAATGGCTAGAAATAGCTGTAGAAAGCTATGGCAATCCTCATTCCTCAAGTAAGTCCAACTTGGAGGTCAGTCTGGTCTCATTCCTTGCAGTAAGGAATGGGAGGCATAGGTCTGAACTAGCTGGGTAGCCTTTGCTGCCTGGTATGCCAAACAGAGAGGAATATGTCAGTTTTGGGGTGGTTCAAGCCACCCCACCCGCAGTAAGGCCTACTTTTGTGGTGCTTAGATTTGCACAGCTCCAGTGTGTAGAGGGCAGTACTCCAGGTTTCATCCTGCAAAGTTGCCTGCACTGGGTGCTCTAATGAGCACACAAAAACTCAAAGATCTGTGTCCAGAGTTTTTGGCTCTCAATATGCAAAGGTTTAGGTTTCACCAAGGTGTAATAGGACCAAATGATAATTTTTAAAGAATGTAATAATCTACATTATTTAAGACCTCATCCAGGAGATCATCAAAGATGTCAAACCATATACTCATAAAAGATAAATGGGTTTATAATAATCATTTTTTAACAAAGAAGGTTGGTTTAAAAAAAGTCACATTTAAACAATTGGGGAAAATCATCCTCTATTAGATGAGGCACTGCACCCAATCTGACCAATAAATACTATTCATCCTTTATCATACTGTAGCTTGAGTAAGCTTACACTTGGATGATTGACTAAAGTTAAATTTTACCAGATTTAGCAATCTTATATACTGAATGGATCTTAAAAGCCCCATTCTCTAACTAAAATGTAATGACCTGTCATAAATTTTTATATAGCTTGTGCATTTTAATGCCATAGATATAACACTCATCTGACCATCATGTGCACCCTCATAACTAACTTGGACATATCTTGACTTTACCCAGAGTTGGTCCAGGGTATGCTTCAGGTCAAGCAGGCCTGCCAACTTGGTCCTCTTGTCCTCATCATGCTCAGCATTATTTTGACAGTTAGTCCTCACAACAATGTCATTTAGCTATAAAAATACAAATCTAGATATCTAAATATTAAATATATATGTTTGCTTGTGCATGAGTTGAGATTGTTTCCCTTTTTTCTCTTAAGTCACCTGAAGTGAGGTCATCATCATTTTCTAATAATAGAATATGTTAGTGGGGTTAAAACCACTTGTAGAGAAGTGACTCAACTGGATAGTTATTTTAGTACAGCTATCACTCTCCCCTATTCTTAAAAAAATTATTCAATAGAACCTGTTCAGTAAACTATCAAAAAGGTTATATGTTAGTTATTAATTATTATTTCTAAGGAATGGTGGCAATAGCTCAGTAAAGTTTGAATGTATGGAAATGAGCCATCACAATTATCAAACAGTTCACCTTGTGATTTTAGCTTTCAAGCTTTTGTTTTGATCTTCCAATTCAGCCTTAGTAACTTTCAAATTTGGTGGCATGTTTGATTTTCGCTGTATGCTCTTTTTGTTGGAACATCTTTTATTTTTTTTGTAAATTTGTTTTACCTGGGTTTGCCAGGTATCAATTTTTACAGATAAAGGTGTCCTTGGTGTAATTGTCCATTGGTGAGGGAGGATTGTTTTTTTGAAATTTAATTTAATCATACTTCTAACATCAAGCAGAGCTTCTTTAATTTTCAGCACATAATACTTTGCTGATTCAGTGATAGTGATAGGTTTGGGCTTGGGGTAGGTTGTGAGTTGGCATAGGTCAAACAGGAAGAGGCTGCTGCTAACCATCTTTCATCTAGGATGTGCCCCAGGTCATTGATATTGGCAAAAGTCAGTGCCCTAGGATTAAAGCCACACTAAGTCCTAAAGAGGTGCAATATCCTGTCCAGCTTAATAGCTGGGGTCTAGAACCTTACATTATCATTTGGTAAATGGTTTAGTTTTCTTTTTTTGTTAACAGACTTATAAGATTAACTCACAGAAAAGATTATACAAATGTGATATACACCAAGCTGGTTTAGATATAGGGTTCAGATTTGTTAGAGCGAATATGTATAAAGTCTAATGGACCAAATGTTTTGATTATAAACTTATTTAAAGAAGCTTGATTATATAAAACTGCCTTTATTAACTGGTTAATTAACTTAAGGGATCAGCTTTAATACCGCTATCAACCTTAATAATAGCTAATACTAGCATTGATGACTTCCCCTCGGGTTGGGCATCGAGTGCTAAAAAGGATAATCAATACTAAGAGTTTTTCGTTGCAGAATAGTTAAATTTAATTTGGTAAAATTATATATTTAAATAAGAAATGGCAATAGCCGATTGTAGCTCAGTTGGAAGAGCGAAGGACTGTAATAAATATAGATATCCTTAGGTCCCTGGTTCGATCCCAGGCGATCGGAACTTTTACCTCAAAATCTGGAAAAAGATTTAAACCCTAAGTCTTTTTATGTAGTGAATGAAATCTTTTTACCGCTTTGCAATAAAATTTAATTGTGCTACACGTAAAGAATCACAGTCCTTTTAAGCTTATTCCATACCTTACCAGAACTTGATGGCTAGTAAAAAGAGCCAACTAGATGTGCAGGTCTATAAGATCAACTGATGTTTAGATTATCATGAATTTAACTTGCACCATTTTTTTCAATATCTAATGTGAAGCCTCAACGCCCTCTTTATTGATAGTTGATTCAAGAGAAACCTCAACTTTTTATCGTTTCTATAAAGTATCGTTAATTTAATACAGGTATTAAAGCGACTATTGATCTAATATTGTTTAATCTTAGGATCATTGATCAGCGCCTATACTTTGGCTCTCAGTTTATCATATTCGAGGCCACCTATCATCTTTTTAAAGCGATGAAAAGAATGTTGGGAGAACTTTTTTACAAGTTGCGCCTATGAAATAGATTGATTATCACTAATAGATAACATAAAGTATTGAAGAAAAGGTAGATTAACCATCTTCTATAAGCAATACAGACTAACACGTTAGAGCTTCTATGGTTAAGCTTATCTGAAATGATCGCAAAAGCTTGATGGAATAAACTGTCCTATAGAGATTATCGCTACTTGTACACATCGGATCGAACCACTGTTAAACATGATCATCACTCACCGTCTACTATAGAGATGTGGTACCATCCCGTTAATGCTTCAATACGTAGGCCTGGCCAAGCGGGGAGATGCCGATATTAACCGTGACCAATGGTTGCCATATGGGGCTAAAGTTTTAATCCTTTAAACCTCACGCATAAGCGGGACGTTCAGCCGCCAGTTTGTTATCCCACTTAAATACTTCCCAAGTTGCCGTTTGAAACGGTTAAAGTTATACCGATTGAAATCAGTTTGCTTTCCAGCCTACCAGGCCAGGTTCGAAAGATATCGCTTGGGCATATCATGATTTCTTAACGTCATGCCGGAGCCTTAGCCACGCCGGCCAAAGGCAACCGTGGTAACCATTTTTGGGGTAAAAGCGTGAGGGAAAATGGGGTTTTAAAGGCCAATCAATAGTACGAGCTGACCGCCGAGCCAGCGAGCTTTTTTATAAGCATTCCTTACTTGATCTACCCCATTTCCCAACTCAAAAGCTCGTACTACGGTTATACAGTCACAATAACCTAGCCACACACCGAGATACAGAAGTAGCCCAGTTGAATCAGTAGCTGGAACTTTGCCACTTCAATAAAAGTCATCCTAAAGCTAATTGGGTGCCAATTAAACATACTACTGCTAAAATTTAAATGTGTGCCTAGAAAGCCAAGGCGGCCAAAGTACAAGCGACCCCACTCGTTAAAAATTACAACCGCATCGATTTCGCCAACCGAAAATAAACAACGCAGTAGCGTGATGAGAATAATACCGTGCCAAAGATAGTTTAGAGTTTTAGTAAACGGGTGCTACTTCCCTAGCAAACCATAATTATAAAATTCAAATCCTACAACAATTGAGAAAGCTGGGTTAATAAGGGTTCTTAATGGATTAAAAACAGCTGAGAGGCAAGAGTTAAATGTCCTACGAGAAAGGCAGCTAATTTCAATCAAACACTTTACACGATTCAAACTCGTTATTGAAGGCTAATGGTTCCCATTCAAGCGTACCACTATAGCTATCGTGCAATTAGCCGGCAAGGAATCGGTTCAAAAGAACTTTAAGTGGGTAAGGAAGGGGTGAAGAGCTTTATATGGGGCGGCGAGGAATTAAATATCTGGAAAGTTGGGTGATTTGGAAACTTTGAAGAAACTGCAGAGTTCGGCGAGATGCGTGGCTTCTAAGCTAACTTCTAGGTCGGGATAACTGGATGAGGCGCTCGCAAATCAATTTTAATTCGAGCCCCCGATTGCACCCCGGCAGGTTAAAACCAGCTTCAGTCGTCCCCGAGGTTAAGGTTGCGGGTGGGGGAATGGGTCAAATACACCACCTTATTATTCTTCTTGATGTGCTCCGACAAACCGTTCCCAAAATTGCGATAGCAGACGTAGGCCTGAAGCGCCGTTAACAACAGGGAGAGGAGGGTCATGGTAGCAAACACAGTGAGGCCATTCTGCTTGTCGTTATACCGAACATCGCCAGGCTGGTAGATTTTGACGATCTTGTAAACAAAATAGAGGGCGGCGAGGAACAAACCAAAGATGAACAGATACATCAACCTACGGTTCTCGTTACGCACCCCATACACGGCGATCACCAATATCAGCAAGGTGATGGGGAAAGCGAGGATGTTGAGCCAAAACTCGGGGTCATTCGCCCTGAGGACGAGCACCAAGAATTGAAGCGAGAAGCCCATAAAGAAAAACACGCCAAGTTTCAATAGGAGGACAAAGATCTGGTAGTGGAGATACATCTTTTTCATCTGGGTGTCGGCGCCAATCTTCTTGTAAATCTCCCAACCGTACTCCTTGTAGAGCTTGTAGGAGACGAAGCTATAGAACACGGTGACGAGACCAAGTATAAAGCAGACTGAGTAGAGGGGTAGGCCAACGCCGGCATTAGCGGTGCCCGGTGCTCGGCTCGCCTCGGACTTGAGAACCTGGTTGATTTGGATAACGGAATAGCCGAAGCAGACCAGAGAAAATATGCATAGTCCTATCAGCTGGATGGTGTTTTTGTTCCGGATCTAAATTTAATGTCAGCCTCCTATTAGAGAAACGCTTACAGCATCAAAAACCAGAATGACTTGAAATATTCGAGAGAGAATAAAAACGCTCAGGTAGACATTAAGGACGGAGTTGCTGAAGGAGGTCAAGGCGAGGGTGTACAATTCAAGGAAGATGATGGAGTTTGCCTCGAGTATTGAGATACCGAACAAAAGGATGCTGAGCGAAGAGATCCCCCTATAAGTTTTATTCTACAAAGTGATGAGACGGTGAGGTGAGTTTACCTTAAGGTTAGCAAACATGTCAATTCAGGATCAAGGGTGTACTTGAAATGTTTACCACATACGGTGGCCTTTGGAATGGTACGAACTCTGAGTATCCGACCCCATCCGTTTGGGTATTTCGGATGCAACCGACTCAACCGCGTACTCATCAAATTTAAATGCGGTGGAAAGTTGATTAACACTCGCTTCGAGAGAGATTCGATAAATTATTCGAGCCGGTATTCTTACGATTCCTTATCGAACAAAAAGGCGGTTAACTCATTACACCTTGGCCCCAAAAGTGATATTGGCAGTTTTAATATTCAGTTTGGTATAGCACTTTAAAGTTAGGCTTCCGCTAGCCACTTGGAATCAGAAACAGAAGTCAATTGATACTGAACTTCTCTCATACCCGTCATTTTATGAAAAGGTAAACTTTGAATTGCATTAGATAAATATAGAATTCTAACCTCTAAATAAAGTGATAATATAGAGAATAAAGCATTTCATACCGAGGAAACCAAAGCATCACGTAGAAAGGATGGGGAAGATAGACATGCGCTAACGAATGCAAAGGAACAATTAGCGTGGGTAGTGCTCAATGGAGAAACCCAAGGACCACGCGTGGTAGAATGTGTCGGGGAAAGAGTATTGAAGGTTGCAACGTATGTAGAGGTAGGACGTCGGCTTCGATAAGTTCGCCAGATTGAGGATTGAGAATGTACAAAATGAAGTGGGCGGTGAGTTAAGAGTAATATCAGTAAGTCTTGGAGGAAGGGGAAGGGCTACGCCTTTTTTAAGGCAAGCTCTGGTAACGGGCGGCTTACCAGGAATCAAGCGTGCCAGCTAAATGACCATAAAAGCTATTGTGTGGATGTGGATACGGTATTGTAGAGCGCAGGGGGTGGACTGGGCTTGAAATCCAATCCGAATATAATTGGCCTCTTCCAGAGTTGGAAGTTTAATCTAATTGGCTACAAGGATTGGATGGAAGTGTGATTGGTCAGGAAGGTCAAGGTTTCGTGAGGGTAGGACTTTTTTAATAAGCTGATGATGCGTGGAGCATTGAATATTCTAGGCGTGCCGCGCGCAGTACCGGCCCTCGCCTGGCACTTTGGAGATCGTTATTTTCCTCAGACTGGCATTCTTAGAGATAGCTTAAATAGGAATAAAAATTTTGTTTATTCGAGGTGGGCCGACCTGGGGACGATACCGCACCGATTAAGGGAAATCGAATGAATGGGAAAGGAGGATAAAATCCGGAAAACCTCCATGCGCGGCGTATGATAGGCCAGGAACTCCATGGACCGCCTTTGCTATTCGCTATCTCGGTTCGGAGCGTTGGTGCGCAACGCCAACACAGTCATAATTGTCCCCTACCCAAAGTTCCAGTACCGGAATCGAACTCGGGGAGGCAGCGATAGAGGTCCCTACTCTACCACTTGGTGGAATAAAAATTTTAAGCCTGAAAACTTGGATTTATTGGCAACTGAAGCAAGCTTTACCACTTAATTTTAAAATCGTTTAACTTAAATCTTTTTTTTAGTACTAGATGGTCACTAACTTAAATCTTTTTATTTCAATTTTTAATTTTATTCAGGGTAGGTCAACCTAAGGGCAGATATACTACAATTCAGAAAATAGAGTTAGAAATAGAGGGTCAGCTATTGGTTTATTTTACCAATACCCAACATATATTACTTGAGAGCTGACAAAAGGTGAAGACGCATTGGCCTATGGGTCTCACGGCTAACAATTATGAGTTCAAGCCAAAGATATCTGCCAACTGCAGAAATTTGATGCAGTCAGCAGGAGAGGATTCAGCCTTGATATAGAAGGCTTCAGATCTAGGGAATAAGGAGAGTTTCAAAGGTTTGTATTTTTTAATACTAAAAGATCTTAACCTAAGGAGAAAGGTATCAATAGTAAAGATACATAATACCAAGATTAAACTTTGCTGCCCTTGCAGTGCAGATCATTATTTGTTGGCTGCTCTGGGACTGTTATTCAGGGGTTTTTGGTTGCTTGCAGGTGTTTGGTACCCTGAACTTCAACAATTTTCACAGGAGAAATTCAATCTCTACTGATAAATAACTACTTTTTGAGAAGACTTGGCTACCCAATTGTATAAAAATAATAAAAACTAAATAATACTAAAAAGCTGGTTTTTATATAGTTTATTAGTGGTCATGAAGGTAAAGTGACCCTATTAATTATCCGCTGCTTAGTATTTAATCAATTTGAGGTTTTTAGTGAGATGGTTGAAGAATTCAGTATAAGCTACAAACATCCAAATTAGGAAACATAAGGTTTTGGCCTATCAGATCTATTGAAACCTGCTTTGCTTCAGTGGAATGGTTGCAGAAGGGTTAAGAGTGGGTAGAACCAGTCCATTAGTTAAGGATTTGATATACTGGAACCAATTGCCATTGGGGAAGATTTTTGCATCTGTGGGGATCCCCTCTAAAGCTATAGAAGTGGGTGGTCCCACATAGGTGGCTTGACTAAATTTTTATGGAATGAGGGGACCTTGGTTGGGCTCCCTTGATTCTGCTGTTTGGTCAGAGAAAACTGACTACTTAATCTTGTACTATTTAGCCAAAAATTATTAATAAATGTAATGAACCAATTTGATGGGTTTCACTGAGAATTAATTAGGGTCTTTTGGCCAATTTTGTCTTTATTATGCGCTGAAGCACTCTTACTACAATATTGGATATGTAATTGTCTGACATTACCCCCTTCAAGAGTGTTAGGGAAAGATAAGGGTGCAAGAATCAGCCATGGACATGATTAATGGTAACTCCAGTAGCCAGGGATTTTATAGAGTACTCTTCCCCTCTCTTATAAGCAATGGCAAAAGGGCCTTCCCAGATAGACTCAAGCTTCTTACTTCTAGGAGTAATACAATTATAGTAGTATAGCACCAAGTCTGACACTTGGAAGATAGGTAGAGGGGGCTGGAGCACATTAGCTGTTTAACCCTCTTTGGTGACTGTTGGAATTTACCCTAATTTGGGTAAAGTCTTGACCTATAGTTTTCACACTAAGCATATTTGCTTTTGGGCTATAATTTATATTTTTATCTTATTTATATTTCAACTTGCCTGTGCATAGTGCACTATCAATTCCAATCCAATTTACTCTGCTGTGCAGTGCACCAATGTTTTAGTATAATTGACATCTCAAAATCAATTTTCTGATATTACAATTGAGTTGTATGGTTTATAATGAGATCAATTTCTTTCAAATTAGTTATAATTAGCATTTTAAGAATACTACAACTTTAACAAAGTTGACATTTCAATTATTACTGATCTTATCAAATCTGATAATTAATAGTATCAGTTATCTGATAGAAAAGATCTTATTAATCATTTGTTATGAAAATCTCACTATAATATATTTAGCCCTTAGTATTATGAAGAATAAAGTAACTTTTCTTACAGTATTATCTACTCTTTGTAGTGCATTTGGCTCATTTATATTTGGATTTCAGTGCAAAATCCAACAATTATTATATTCAGCCCACGGGAAACTCTGAACCATTGCCAACTGTTAAGTTCCAACATTAGGGTATCTATTTGGACTTCTGAACCTCTAATAAAGGTTAATTTCTATATTATTTATATATTGGATTTCAGTGTAAAATCCATTACTGTCCACCACCCTAAGTGAGCTCTGAAGGACCTAACTCAATTTATTATTGGATTCAGAGAAAATTATGACAGTGATCATCTTTTCCAAGTTGGCCATCACTTATTGCAACTGGATGATGTGCTGGGCTAACTTCTTCATAGCTTGCTCAAGATCTGACTTGTTGGAGAAGATATCTTTTTCTAGTAATACTGGCACCCTGGGTTCTTGCCTATGCAATACTCATAATGGCAACATTTTTAGGATCTGGTGATAGCTGATATGGTAAGCCATGAGAGCACTGGGCAAGTAAAGATCCCAGTGAAGAGGGTCAGAAAAGCCATTTTTCATAAATTTAGACCAGGTGTTAGGAAGACAGCAAGTTAGAATTAGACTGTCCTGCCAGCCCAGATGCTGGAGCACCTGAATGGCAAACCATAATTCCAAAAGCACTGCTGCTGGTATAACAGATATGAAACTAGAAAGAAGTTCCACCAATAACTGCCAGTGAGCCAGAATCTTGTATAGGTACATAAATAAGATACCAGATGAATATGGCTGTTAACCCCAAGGGGTGTGTGAGTGTTGGTGGAAAAGGTGGTTTATTTTTCAACATAAAAACTAAATTTAGGGAAAGGTTTTTAATGGAAAAAAATAAAGGAAGAAAATTGACCAACAATTTTCTCAGTGCAATGCAACTGATTAAATAGTGGTCAATTGATGCGGTGACAAGCAGGGATTGGGTACCTCAAGTTCAACCTAACTGGTGAATTATTTGGGGATGGGGGCAGATGAGCTCAATAGGAACTGACATCAAAGAATTTGGTGGCAGGTTGAGTTGCTGTCAGTTCAACCTCAAATGCCCAAACTGAGGCTCAACTGCATTTCTGACAGTTAGCATGATGGCATCTGGCCCAACAAGCAGCAGGAATCCCCCAAGGCCACCCCACATAGGGTGGTCCCAATTGGTTGGGAATGGGTTCAGGATGCCCAACCCACCCATGCCCAGTTGCTGGGCCATTTGTTCAGTTACAAGCATTGCATCAGCTGCAACTCCCAATTTACCAGAAGAGAGCTTTGAACTATTGTTAATGGTGTCCAATGCTACTACCTGCATGTTGGGGATCATCTCCCAACAATTTTGAGAGGGGGTTAATTTTAATGATTGTACTGCTGGGAAAATTGAAACTGTCAGCAATTCCAGCTGATAACTCTTAATCTTCATCCCTTTTTGGCTATGCAGATTCTGATTGTCAGGCTTATTTTCCATTGGTTTCAGAGTGATTAATTTTAATTTGGTGATCTTGGCACTAATTTTTATAATCTGTCTAATGAGTTTGGCTGTGGTGAGTGAAGGTACTGGAGGTGGGGTCTGGAGAGGGAAGGCCATTACCCAACGCTTGTCTACCATGTGGGTGAGGTCACCCTGGGTGATGAGGGGCATGGCCAACCTCTTCAGACCCTTTTTTCTTGGAAATGGGAAGAGCGACCAATCTATGCAAAGGGGACATTCCCCTGGACTTACACCAGGGTCTCATTGGCTCTTTCCACAGTATTAATAGTTAAGAAATTAGGTGGCTGAGAAAAGCTGTTGTGTTCCCATAGAAGTAGCGATGATCTTCACCACTCTGGAGGTAAATTCTTTTTCCATTTTTACAGATTAGGGCCTGAGAAAAATCATGGTGAGAAAATATATACTGATGAAGGAACGTGGCTATAGCTTTGGCAGTTTGAGCAGGTGAGCCACAGCCTCAACACATTTGATAAAATAATCAACTATGACCAAGATATAACAATTGCCATCAATTGTCTGAGGTAGAGGTCCTACCACATCCAAACTTATGGTGTAGAAAGGTTGTTGTGGCGTAATTAGTTGATACTGATATCTGGTCTTGTAGCTAGATTGCTTTTTGCAGGTAAAACTGCATCAGTTCTTCAGTTATTGTCTCCATGATGCCCTCCCAGTAATATCACTCTTTAACCCACTCATACATTTTCCATAATCTGCTATGCTCTAGGAGGGTATGGAACTTCAAAGTCATGGGTACTCGCTCTGATGGTCTGAGATAGGGCAACCAATTCAATCCCAATTTCTTATACAACTTTCCATTTTTTACCTTGATATTGCAGGAGTGTCAAGCTAATGTTTTCTTGACGGGTTCATCCTTTTCTTCTCAGGCGTCGGGGGTCATAAGGAGGCCTTGCAGACTCTCAGCTTCACTATTGTCCAGGTAAAGGATAGGTAATTAATTCAAACCATCAATGTTCATATGGCGGGTTCCAGCTTGGTGTTCAATCTTCATATCATAGAGTTAGAGCTTTAAGACCCAGAGAGTCAACCTCCAAGTGGGATTATTTATATTTTGTAACCGCTTCAGAGAGGCGTGGTCAGTGATCACAGTGAAGGAAGTTTTATATAAAAAAGGGAGGTAATATTTTATGGCCAGCGGGACCATGAGGCACTCTTTCTCAGTGATGCTATAATTACATTCAGCCTTGGATAACGTCTTGCTAAGGTAGGAGATGGGGTGATCCGTGCTATTAGCATTCAGTTGAGCTATAATGGCCCCAAGCGCATATTCAGAGGCATCAGCAAACAAGAGAAAAGGGTTACAGTAATTAGGGTGGCGAAGAACTGGACTCTTTTGCAACAACTGCTTTAGTGTCTCAAAGGCAGCCTGTTGTTCAGCTCTTCAATGAAAAGGGACATTATTAGCCAATATCTGAACAAAAGGCTCACTTAGTTGGAAGAACTTAGGGTTCTTTGGTGGTAATACCTCATCATACTCAATAATATCTGTATATTGTGCAGAGTTTTGGGAGAAGCATTTTGTATATGGCCTCAACCTTGTCTTGGAGGGGTTGAATCCCTTCCTGTGAAATGGCGTGTCCAAGGAAATCTAATTTTCTCTGGAAAAATGTGCATTTGGAGGGCTTTAAAGTTGGCCTCACGTAGGCGCTGAAACACTGCTTTCAGGTGAGTAAGATGTTTGTTGAAGGTTTTTGAGAACACCATAATGTCATCGAGATAAATAATGATGCAATTTAATTTCAGATCCTGTAAGATGTGGTCCATTGCTTGCTGGAAAGTTGCAGGGGCGTTACATAACCATTGAGGTAGTCAGGTAGGTTGGAAGAGACCCTCATTACAAATAAAAGAGCATTTTTCCTGATCTTGGGGAGAGAGATCCATTTGCCAACAACCACTAGCCAGGTCCATGGCTGAAAAGAAGTTAGAGCCAGATAGTTGAGCTATGGCATCATCAATTCAGGAGATAGGATAACTATACATTTTGGTGAGGGTGTCAGCTTACGATAGTCCATAACTACCTGATGACATCTGTTTTTCTTTTTTATCAGTAGAAGCGAGGATGACCAAGGGCTTTGGGATGGCACTAGCAACCCAGCGTCCAACAACTGTTTTAGCTATATCTATATCTGTACCTCCTCAACTTTTGATTTACAGTTGGGTTTAGATCAGATGGAAAGTTCATCCCCAACATCAATAGTGTGAGTCCAACCCTTTATGTGCACATATAGAGTATCAGAGGTAGAGAAGATGTCGCTATAGGACTCCAATAACTTATGAACTTTATTAAGTTCTGAAGGGGTTAGATTATCAGAGATTTGAACAGTGGGAAGAGTACATAATGATTGATCAGCAGGTAGGCTCATATCCGCTATAGATCCATAACAGTGTAATTTCTTATGTCCTCAATGGTTATCAGCAGGCCTCATCTAAACTTCTGATGCTTTTTTATGACCATGTCTTTTTGAGGTGAGATTACCCAACAAGAGAGTGATTGGTTGCTGATAAGCTGGGTCTAGCACGCCTGGCAAGGCTCGAGGCTCAAAAGGGCTAGCTCTGTTAATGCTGATTAGGTGTAATAGACAGTTGTGGGGGATTTGAATGTTAATTTTCGTGTCAAATGCCCTTTATTCACCCGCTTTAATTGCTACCTCATCAGACGCATAGAAAGGGATACCCTCTAGAGCATCCAATGAGTTAAGCAACATCTTGGTGCTGCTTTCTGCCGTTGTATAGTGTAGGGAGAAGGCGGATGAGGGTTACTCAACAGTGCAGGCATAATCTTTTTTATTGAGCTCTTCATTGGTTAGTATTAGAGGAACCTAGTAGTTTAGTAATGAGATAACCCTGCTTCAAGTTGATAACATCTTCATATTTGAGCATAAACTGTGTTCCAATAAGTAGATCATAAGTACTATTGGTCAAGGCCATCGCTGGAGCCAACAATATAAGCTTTCTAAAATGAATGGGTAGGGAAGAGTATGCCCAAATGGTGTGGGTGTTGTTTGAGCCCACAAATACAAACCCTTATGTGTAGTTTAGGTCAGGGGCCAGCTTAATTTTCTTAATGAGCTTAGCTGACACAATATTACAGGGGAACCAATGTCAAGGAAATCCCTAACCCGCACTCCATTGACAACAACCTCCACTTTAGTTAAGGTTCCACCCAAGATGGGGGGAAGAACGAGGACCTCCTTTAGTTGGAGAGTAAAGGCAAGTCGTTTGGCGTGTCAGGGTATTTTTCTGAATAGACTAAAGGGTGTGAACACTATGAGTAGATTGAATGAATGTGGCAATGAGTTGACCAGCACACTGTCAGTGTCAATAATCTCAAAACCCCTCAACACTTGGCGGAGATAAGTTTGATGGGGGATATTAGTCCAATCCACTCTCTCTGGGTTCAATTGATCAGGTACCACTTCTCCTGGGCTCCTAAAACATAATGACCCTTATCTTCACCACCCCTTCAGTTTCATCATCAGAGGGTTTAGCAACGAAGGTTAGGGAGGTTATAGGGAGTGAGGTAGGTTCAAGCCTTCCCTTATGGAATGATAGATCCTGGGGTTGCTATACTACCTTATTAAATTTTGGAGGAGACGTTGGAATTGTCATGGCTTAATTTTTAACCTTTAAAGTAGGGGGTTTGTGCTGCCTCATGGAGACAGGTTACAAACTAGAGTTATCTGAATGAGAGGTTGAGGGAGATAGCGTCATGGATGGTTTGCTTTTTCTACACCAGCTTTAGATTGATCAGTGGCTGTGGGTTTTTGTGAAACATGCAGCTTAGCTTTTGTAACTTGGTCATTTAACTCATTGTTAGTGGGGGCAATTAGCACCTGAGAAAGGGGTTTAAACTTAGGAGCAGGCTTTGGAACCACTTGAGAAGGCTGCTCTGGAGAATAAGATGGGAAAGGTAAAGAAACGACTGCTTTCAACGTCTGGGGTTTTTGAGCTGAAGGCAAAGGGGAGCAATACCCAGTCAAATCTATTACCATCTGATTATCGTTATATGAAGAAGCAGTTTGTGATGGCAACTCCATAAGAGCAGGTTTCCAGAGGGAAGCAACCATAGTAAAGGCTAAAATAGTCGATGTAGATGCTTGTCTCAGAGACCCTAGCATAGGGTCAAAGATATAGATATCAGCCACCTCTAACAAGACTCCTTGATATCTTGTACATTTTTTAAATGAGCGCTTTACAGAAGAGAGATGTATTGCCAAGGATGGATGGGACGCAAAGCCAGCCAAGATAGTAGCAATAGTATAATCTAGAAATATCATTTTTTCAAGCAGTAAGGGTTAAGCTTTATTTTAAAAGTTTTCAGCAAAAGAGGCGATTAATTCATCCTGTTGTAGGCTAAGGCACATAAAGGCCTATTTTTGCCTTTCAAAATTTGTAGGGAGCCGGATTCCTCAGTGAGTGCTTGCTTCAACTTTGCCCAGGTGCTGAGGTTGGCCATGTGTGAAACCATTATCACTTGAGCGCCACGACTCAATCAGGAAATAAGGTACTTAATTTTAATATGGTCCGTTGCCCCTTCCATAGCAACTTTATACATAAAGGGAAAAGGAGCAACACTTCCCTCACTTAGGGTAAACTTTTCCCTAAAAGGAGGTTTATGGATTCCAGGGGAGGCACCATAAGGGCCTTGCAATGAGGGCTGCTCAAGCCTTTTGAGGTGAGACAAAGCACTAGCTAGCTGGAGTTCAAGAGTTTCTAGCCGAAAGTTTATTTTCATGGGAAGGTTGTGAGGGTTACTGACCCACCAACCTCCATTGTTTTTGTTGTTTTTTGTGGTGCACAGGCTCCACTGTAGTGAGCACTACTTGTTGGATTTCAGGGGTTTTTGGTTGCTTGCAGGTGCTTGGTACTCTAAATTTTAACAATTTTCACAGGAGAATAAATCTCTACTGCTGAAATAACTACTTTTGAGGTGACTTTGCTGACCACATATAAGAATAATAAACCCTAAATAACACTAAAAAACTGGTTTTTATATAGTTTATCAGTGGTCATGATGGTAAAGAGACCCCTATTATTTGACCACTGCTTAATATTTAATAGATTTGATTAATGGAGTGAGATGTCCAAAGAATTCAGTATAAACTATGAACATCTGAATTAGGAAATATGAGGATTTGACCTATAATATCTATCATTAACTTGCTTTTCTTCAACGGAATAGTTGTAGAAGGGTCAATAGTGGGTAGAACCATTCTGTTAGGTAAGAATTTGATATACTGGAACCAATCGCCATTGGGAAAATTTTTTGAACCTGTGGGGACCCTCTCCAAAATTATAAAAGGGGTGGTCCCTGAATAGGTGGCTAGATTAAATTATTTATGGAATGATGGGGACCTCAGATAGGCTCTCTTAATTCTGCTGCTTGGTTGGAGCAATCTAATTACTTAATCTTGTGTGTCAGACATTTGCACTCCTGGATTCAGGATAAGAAAGTTTTGGGTCAGAATCAGCAAAAAGGGGAAATTTCAGACATTTACAAGTCCATGATAATGATAATAACAATTTAAATAATAATAATGATGAAATTTGCCAGGATCCTGGCTGATTCTCAGTGGAAAACCACAAATTGGGGAACTTTTTACAAGTACTATCTGGGCGTATAGCACCAAGTTAGGAAGTAAAATTTTCCCAACCATGCGGGAAAACCTGGGGATTCCATTGAAAACTTCTCCCCATGTCCTGACTAGTTCACATCCAGCACCAAAGTGGGACCACCCCTTTTTATATGCTTGTTGGTGGTCCCTCAAGGTGCAAAAAATTTCTCTAAAGGGGATTGACTGAAATTTATTTTATTGTTACCCCATGGGTACATAATACCAAAAAAACAACTCCCCCATCCGTCATTCAGCCAAAATGAAGAAAGTTTTCTGAGCTTCAATAGGCTGAAATTTCATATTTCCTCAGTTGGGATGTACAAAGATAATCTAAATTGACCATTGAATTTCCTTTGAAACTCAATAAAAGTTTAAATACTGAACGGTCATATATTAAGGGGAGCATTATTTCTTATCCCTGGCATCACCTAATAAAACTATAAAAAACCCATAACTTCTGGTTTTTAAAGCTTAATTTTCGTTATTATTTCTAGTGGTTAAAAACCTATTGTTGAATTTTACTTAAATAATCACCTGAAAGCTTCTCCAATGCCAAAAAGTCCAACAAGTGGTGCTCACTACAGGGGGCCCTGTATATTATCAAAACCTGGTTAACAATGACAACTATTATGGAACCAATGCTAGCTGCTTTGGGGAACCAACTAGCCAGTGCTTTGGCTCGCCTCAAAAGGATTGAGTAGCACTCTCCACAAGACCCTTATGGGACCTCCCCTTATATTCTTAAACCTCAGTTTAAAGATAAGTTCAGACCTGGTGAGGGAAGTATCATCTCCTTCCTTTATGTTTACAGATCTGTTATGAAAGGAGCTAATGACCTTCAAAGAACCAAGTTTATCTTTCCCTGCTTAAGTTGGATGGCTCAGGAGATCATGGTTTTCAAATGACTACACTTACCACCTGGGCGGAGGTTAAACAAGCGTTGATTGAAGAGTTTGGTTCAAATAAGAAATTATAACGGCAAATCAGGCTTTTATGTGCCTTAGCCTGCAAGAGGGAAAATTGATACCCTTAGCTGTTGGGCAATTCTATAGCAAAGCTCAACCTCTGTTGCTGACCAAAATGCTTCCCTTAGATGATGCTATTGCTGCTATTGTGGCTAGCTTGGCGTATTATCCCTCTTTTGCAATGCATATCTCCACATTTAAACACACCTTTCAAATGGTATGGGATATCAAAGAGGATCTTCTAGCAGTGGCTGGCTTTTATGAACCTGAACGTCTGCAAAGAGCTCCAAAGTGAGAATCAACTTTGGCCCCTCCAGCCTCTTCTATGGTTTTATCACTATGGAACCCAGCTTCTGCAGAGTTTCAGTGACAAAATACTCATCCACCATGTGAAAATAGCCAGACAATATTGGCAGTTAGGGGCAGCGCTCCTCTTCAGTTTCAGGTTCAACAGCATAGCTGGTTAAGTCAGATATTGCTTTTCCTGGTCCCCCTCTTTCTGAGCAATCTATTAAGGTGAATAAAGTACCACATCTGGCTAAGCTACTGCCTCAAATACCCCTTAGCCTCAACTCCAGCTGCCCCTAGTTCAAAACCTGCAGTGATGGGGCAGCCCTAGCCGTCACCTCTAAGGCAAAAGTTAAATCCATTACACTTAAAAAGCATCCCATAAAAGTTGGTACATCTAAGATGCTCTCTTCAAAAGTTAAAAAAGTAGATTAGAGTTACAAAGACCTTTCCTGTGAAAGGATTTAGCCAGTTTCTCAGCCCTCTCTTAGTAACTCGTTGTGTTGCATTTACAATCCTTCTGATGAAGAAGTCTCAATGGGGTGGTGAAGATGCAGTCTATTATGTTCTGGGAGCCTCAATGGAAGTGCAGGTTCTGGATAGGTTGAGGCTTGAAAGAATTGATATAGCTATAATACCACGACAAACTTATCTTCAACAGTTGTTGAGGTTTTCAGAGGTTATAGATACCGCTAGTGATGCTGACCAGCTTTTTTGGGAAAGTGATCCATTCCACTCAGCAGGTTCAAACCCTTCAATATATTTGTTAAATTTTGGTTTCTGCTTCAGAATGCTGGTTCTTCTTCAGGCGTGGAATGCAGTTTTGTGCATCTATTGTGTGATGACAGTAGACAGGAGGGTAATTATAATTTAAGATATAGCTTCTAGGTAAAACTCAAATCATATACCCTGTAGTTTACTTGGACGATGGCATGCCGCCCTGATCTTACTGATCCCAAGCAAATACTGACTAATACAAAGTAAAATAATAAACGCAAAAAGTTTATAATTAAATTATAAACTAATCCTGTAGTTGAATGTTCTTTATTAGTATCAACTTGAGGGTTATTTATAGGGTTTGATGTTAACCACATCTTACCCTTGACATCTCATTTTAAATGACACTTGGCCATATAAAATGTTTGTAAGAACGTCTACAAATACTTTGACTCAGGGCATCCTGCTCAGCCTCAAGGTCAGAGTAAACACCATCATCATTCTTGAGATGGTGTTTCAGACAAGTCTTCAAAATAGCTGAACTGATTCACTTTCACATGTAATTGGCAGCACATACCAAGGCGATTCATATCACTAATTAGTAATTAATTTGATCAAAAACTTGACTGACATTAAAAACTAATTTTGATATAGACCAACAAAGCCCATGTGCCCGAGTCATTAAGTCAAAACTTAATTTAAGTCTGACCTAACCATCAAAGCCCTCAGGCCTGTGTTATCATAGTCAAATTTTATTAAGTGAAATTGTTAGGCCGCGGATCCTAAGTTCAGATATACTTAGGATATACCTGATTCATAATTGCTGATATCTGATATTATTGAATATCCAAGATTAGGTCCAGTCAATTACTCAACAATAAAAAAGACAAATACCCTGTGATAGCTCAACGCCTTGTCTCCACTTTCTGTATAAAGGAGGTTCTCACCCTCCCCCCAACTTTTGGTAACACAATAACTAAGGTAGAGGCTATCATCAATAAGATGCACGTTCTAGTCATCCTTGATATGGGTTCTCCAGTAAATGTGGTCTCATCAAAGCTTATTAATAAAATGATTTGGTGACTGATCTTTACTATACAAAAGAGTTTGAAACTGCAGGGTTTAACAATACACAAGCTATTGAAGCCTACTCTTATTACTTATATGAATTGGAAAACTCCTAGTAGCTGCCCCCACTGTGGCATTACTCAATAAAGCATATAACCTACTCATTGGCACTCAATTCATGATTGAGTATGATGGGATCATTAATATGAAACAGGGTTTTCTCATTTTTAAATTGTGAAGTTCCCTTAGTCTTTAAAACTGATGATCCTAAGAAGAAGGAATATACATGCATAGTTGAGTACCCTTCCTCCGCCCTTACCTTTAGTTATACCACATCAGGCAAAAACAAAAAAGCTTTCTGACTCTGTGGATGCTTTAGAGGGCATCCCATTGTATTCAGCAGAGGAGATAGTAGTTAATGCGGGTGAACAAAAGGTGATAGACACCAAAATACTATGCAAATTCCCCACAACGGCCTCCTGCACTTGAAAAGCATTGATGGAATAAGCCCTTTGAAACCTTGGGTATTGCCAGGTACCTTAAACCCTGCTTATCAATGACCTATTAATCTCCTGCTGGGGAATCTCACTGGCAAGGACATGGTTGTAAAGAAACATTGGGAGATTGGAAAAGCCCTGTTGATTCCAATTGAAGACATCCACCAAGTCCATTATATTGGGTCTATGCTAGATATGGGATTATCCACTGACCAAATGATATGCGCTTTACCCAACGTTCAGATTTCTGATGATCTACGACCGCTGAGCTTAATAAAGTTCATTACTTATTGGAGGCATATAGTGATATTTTCTCCAAATCTGATACTGACTATGGGCATATGAAGGGCTGGTGCCACACAATTGATGTTGGTGATGCTAAGCCTATTTAATCAAAGCCTTATCAGAAATCAAAAGTTGAGGAGTTTCAGATGAGGGCGGAGCTTAAACAGTTACTGGACGCGGGGATATTGGTGACTTCTCAAAGTCCTTGGTCATCTCCACTATTGCTGATATAAAAAGAAGAATGGTGAGTATTGGGTAGTTATGGACTACCATAAGCTGAATAACCTCACCAAGAAGGACAGCTACCCAATCATACAAATTGATGACGCTCTGGCCCAACACTCTGGGTCCAAATTCTTTTCTACCATGAACATAGCTAGCAGATACTGGCAGATGGACCTTTCTCTGCAAGACCAGGAAAAGTGTGCGCTTATATGCAGTGAGGGTCTTTTCTAACCTACCTGACTACCACAAGGGTTGTGCAATGCGCCCACATCTTTCCAGCGAGCCATGGACCACATCTTGCAGGATCTGAAGTTTAGTTGCATAATTGTCTATATTAACAATATCACCATCTTCTCCCAAACATTCAATGAGCACTGTCAGGACTTTGGGGGAGGAGCTCCAACCCAATCCCTATTGACAGGGCCCAAAGCCTCCAGCGAGTTGAGGCCATCAAGGCCCAAAGTAAAAATAAAAATGGAAAGGAGATTGAGAGAAATGATGAATTATATTAAATGATCCTCAAGGTATTTATAGAACCTCGATGTATCAGGAATGGGTGGATTCAGCATTGATTGCCAAAGCTGAGGGAAACAACATTATATGGGGAATGGGCGCATCCTAAGCATAAGTTGCCGGTGCACCTGAATGGGTAATTTGATTGGGTGCGAGCACTGAAAAGGATTTTGCCACAGCCCAATTGAGAGTTTGGCATCCTCAGCATTAGTCACCGGTGCCAAACTTGAATAAAATATAATTCAATTATTGGGGTCAGTTCCCAATACTTTGGATTAGGCTTAACCCAAGTTAATGGGGAGCCCAATGTGGCATCCACCTGTAGGTGGGTCAAGACCCCTAGTTGGGGCTTCCCCCAATCAAAGGAGAATACCAACAAGCACATTTCTCATTTAAAGGAAGTTTTACAATGCTTGTGGGCCTCTCACATTAAGCTGAAGCCCTCCAAATGTACATTTTTCCAAAAGAAGTTGGATTTACTGGGCCATGCCATCTCCTCAGATGGGATCCAGCCTCTCTATGATAAGGTTGAGGCGATATTTAAGATGCCTGCTCCCAAAATTCCTCCGCAATATTCAGGTTTTTTGGGCATGATGGGAAACTAACATCAATCCATACCTGTAATAAATGGGTTTGCGCCAATATCCCACAAGGGAATTGGGAAGTAAGAGCCACATTACTAACTCTACTAGGGACCAGCCCGCCTGAGCCAATCCTCAAAACCATCCGCTGAGTTTCGCCATTACCATGTGTACTCAGATTCAAGTCCACACACTGTTGGAGGATATCGAGTTACACGTCAACGCCACACCATGCCCACTATTGGAGCCCATGCCTTCAATCCGATGTTTTATTTAAAATAAAATATTCTTTTTGACTTGCAACCAAATCTTTATTGGATTTTTTAGGGTTTATCGTAGAAGACTCAACTGGCTATTCAAGCCAGCCCATACTCAAATATATAGTGCATTTGCAAATATAAAATAGGCTTTCCACTATGCCAAGCTCTCCTGAATTGTCCAGCACATCTTGGGCAATAATTTCATTCTCCATGGAATCATCATCCAAAATGCTTGTAAGTCTGATGTCATATTGACTTGGATGCATTTCAGCTTTGGACCATCGAATTTACCTCGCTCTGATTCCCCTTTATTCAGGTTTCTTATTATTAATTTCCTATTCAGATCAAGTACTAACTGATCCATCGCAATGTATGGATCAGGTACCACCTGATCTGTTACATCACCCCCTGTGAAGATCAGAATCCCTGGGTCATCCCCAGGCACTGCGCGCTGATTTCTCCCGTTTGCCATGTCATCTTCTCCTTCAGATCATACTTCCACTTGACTCACACATGAAGCCAGCCCTTTGCCCATATCCTAAGCTCTGGATCCAGTGCTCCACGCTGATCTGCCTGTCGCTCCTGGTGGGCCCTCGCCTGTTCCAAACAGCCCCATAACTTCTCCTTGGTATCCATTTGGGAACATGCCATCCCATCTGGCCCTCAGTATGATCTATCCATGGCTCCTCCGGATGCTCTTTGTGGATCCGCCTGTCACTTCTGGTGGGCCACCGCCCACCCCAAACTTCCCCATTTTCTCCCTTGGTATCCGCCAGGGCACATGCCATCTCATCCGCCTCCTGACACACTCTGTCCATGGCCCTTCTGTATGCTACTAGTGGATCTGCCTGTTGCTTTTGCTGGGCCACTGCCCGCTCTGCACTTCCCCATAGATTTCTCTTGATATCCACCATGGCCAACGCCATTTTGTCCGCCCCCAGTACAACTCATCCACAGCTCCTTTGGATGCTTTTTGGGTATCCGCCTGCTGCTCCTGATGGGCCACTGCCCATGCCATACTCCTCTGTTGATTCTCCTCAATTCTGCCATGGCCTGCGCCATTTCATCCACCCCCCAATACACTTCCTCCCCAGTTCCTCCTGACACTTGAGCTAACCACACCTGACACTTCACTCATGAAACTTCTTTTGGATCACAGTAGATCCATCCATTTCCTTTCTGAACCTCCATTTCCTTCAACTCACAGTCAGTCCATTCTTCCCCTATCAAAACATCCACCTCCTTTGACTCACAGCCAGACCATTCCTCCCCTTCCAGAACATCCACCTCCTTCCACTCACGGCCAAACAAAGAACAAGTTGAGTTGAGTCTAATGTAATGAATGGGTTTGCGCCAATATCCCACAAGGGAATTGGGAAGTAAGAGCCACATTACTGAATCCACTAGGGACCAGCCCGCCTGAGCCAATCCCCAAACCCATCCACCAAGTTTTGCCATTGCCATGTGTACTCAGATCCAAGTCCACACGTTGTTGGAGGATACCGAGTTACACGCCAACGCCACACCATGCCCACTATTGGAGCCCATGCCTTAGATCCAATATTTTGTTTAAAAAAATATTCTTTTTAACTTGCAACCAAATCTTTATTGGATTTTTTAGAGTCTATCGTAGAAGACTCAACTGGCTATTCAAGCCAGCCCATCCTCAAATATATAGTGCATTTGCAAATATAAAATAGGCTTTCCACTATGCCAAGCTCTCCTGAATTATCCAGCACATCTCAGGTGATGATTCCATTCCCCATGGAATCATCATCTGAAACACTTGTAAGTCTGACGTCATATTGACTCAGATGCATTTCAGCTTTGGACCATCAAATTTACCTCGCTCCAATTCCCTTTTATTCAGGTTTCTTCTTATCAATTTCCTAATCAGATTGAGTACTAACTGATCCATCACAATGTACAAATCAGGTACCACCTGATCCGTTACAATACCTAATTTGATCAGCTCTTTGAGCCCCTCGTACAACTTTTAATTAAAATATCCTTTAAATTGGGGAGCAGAATAGCAGGCTGCTTTTGAAATGCTAAAAAAGCTGCTGAAGCAACGGCCAATCCTGCGCTACCCTGACTATAGTAAACCCTTTATTCTGTTTACTGATTCTTCAATTATGCAGTTGGAGCTATCTTGGATCAACTGTATGAGCATGGGGTCGATCACCTCATTTCATATATCAGCAAGATGCTAGCTAAGGCAGAACGCAACTATAGCGTCCATGAGAAGGAATGCCTGGCCATCTTGCTTGCTGTTAAATATTACTGCCCTTTGTTATATGGGACCTCATTTAAAGTGGTTACTAACCACGCCACTTTAACTGGTTACAAAATATGAAGGATACCACTGGGCGGTTAGCACGCTGGGCTTTGAAGCTCCAGCACTATGATATGACCATTGTACACTGAACTGGGATGAGCCACATGAATGTCAATGGGTTGACTTGGCTGCCCATTCTTCACTTAGATGGTAGTAAAGCAAAGTGGCTACATGATCTCCCAATGACCCCTGATTCTTGGGAGGATGAGGATGAACCATTCCAGAAAAATGATAGCTCAAATTTCCATGACACAAAGGTGGATAATGGGAATATATACAAGAAAATAGAGGTGAACTATTTGCCCTACCTCCTACCCTCAGAGAGAGTACCTGTCATTATGAAGTCTCATGCCCTCCTAGGGCATAGCAGAGTGCAGAAAACCTATGAGTGGGTAAAAGAACGCTACTATTGGGAGGGATTAAGGAGACCATCATCGAAGTCTTGGATGCCTGTCTGACATACATAAAGCAATCAAGCTTCAAAACCAAGTATCAATTGTTAGATTTTGATGGTTGACTCGAAAATAAACCCTTTTGAGAAAACCATCAATGCTGATAATTTACTCCCATTGATGGATCCTTTGATCCTTCCTGATTTATCTGCATAAATTAATAAATCAGACTAACCTCATAACCGCTTTGATTGCATCTAAGTAGCCCAATTAGTTTTTTTTAGTACTAGATGGTACCAACCCAAGGGGTTTTTTTTTCAAAACAAGTAATCTCTAAAAGCTAAGTAGCCCAATTATTGTAACTAATAATAGCTATGATATAATCTCTTTATGGCTGATTATGGGTCCACTTGGGTGCAAAGTGGTCTCATGACATTAAATAAATTGCACCTCCTAAATTAGTGCATTAATATTAATGCACTAAGGTGGAATTTTGGGTTTAATTAATGAAATTAATTTATTAAGCACTTAAACATAGACATCCCAATTATGGGCATACTTAGTGCTATGAAAGGCCTGCTGACGTCCCTGCTAGGGAAGCATCATCTTTATTGTTCATATATAATATTATCCCATTTATTATTATTTGTTGAGTTATGACATAGCTCTAAACGGGAAGATTTTAGTGCTGAGTTTGCAACCAAAATTTGTCCCAATTATGAGAGTATAGTTGCCTTCAATCAGGCTGTAATGATTGCTATTTTTAGTCAATTCATGGGCCAAATTGACTTGGGGATATTTCATTATTATTGACATGACCAGCAGAGGATTGGCATAATATGAATCAACTCATCTATTAGATGAGTTCAGCCAGGAGATGCCCAAGAGGTATACAATACTGGCGCCTGGATGATTAGTAAATCATTATCATTTATCATTTAAATATTGATCATTAATAATTACTGTACCTTAGTTTATTAATTATTGTTGTCCATCTGTCTACTATCTGAAATTCATATCTGCTGCCTTTATATCTATATTATATAGTTGTGTGCGTTTATACTTCCTGAAGAGAAGTACTCAGTTACCTGTTGGAGAAGTAGCCCCAATATTAAAGGAATATTTTTGTCAGGGACTAGTGTACTAATAACCTGGTTGGTGGTAGCTAACCATGAGTTAGCATAACCAAGGGGTTTAGTCCAGTATGACAAAGACACTAGAGATATCCAGGTATAAGGAATGGTGGGTAAGCTGGTATGGGAGTTGCTTAAAGACATGGCTTTAAAGGGGGAAAAGTTATAAGGGAGTTTCTTGTAGGCTGGGGTGGTAGATCAGTTATGATAACACTTTAGTAAATAAATTTTATAGTGTTTGCATTATAAGAATATTTTTATTGACCGCAAAGATTAACCAAATGAATGCCTTGGTTTTATATACCATCCAACTTCCTGGACTTATCTAAGCTTAATTGATTTTAAACAGTGCACTATTCTTCTCTGGAGCTATGGGATTGCAACTTGCATGTGATTTTGAAAGGCAGTGAGAATCATCTCAGTCTCATCATTAATTTGTTTTGGTGCGATTAATTGAATCAATACTATTGCAAATGAAGTAATTTAAATGATTAATCGAACATCTAAAATACAAACATTCATTTGATATGCAATTATTCGATCTAACTTCACCAAATATCCTATTGATCTGACTAATAGTATCTGTAATCTCAGGAATTCCACTAATGTAAGGATTTACCTTGACAATTTTCCTAATATTGTATGAAGATAGAAGTTTTCATAATTGATGTTGCCAGTAGACTTAAGAACGATGAGCATACCAGAGTTACTTGCCTATTATTAAGAATTATTAAAGAATCTACTTTCCAATTACAAGCAGGAGTTTTATTAGAAAAATGAGTATAGATCCCTAATTTCCTTGTTAAGTCATTTTAGCTTGCACCATCAGCTAAAAACATTTTTTGGTGCTCATAAAAATACAACTACCTAATATGAACATGGACAATCAGATTTCAGAATTTGCCCAAAAGTACAATGACAATGAGATGGAAACATGCGATGTTCAGTTTATTGAACACTTTGTATCAAGTTGTTCTGACAATGAGGAGGGGAACAAGTACTCAATATAACTAATATCGACTGGAACAGGTCCAACATTACCCTCTAATACAGCCAAGTTTACCCAAGCCAACATCAAGGAAATGTTGGAAACCTTGTTTCAAGGTTACCAGGTTGGTTCTTCAGCAATTGACCTGAGCTTTGGTCTGTTTTATTATATGAAGGACCAAGCCCTGAAGAACTATATTTATCAAAAATACAGAGAAGCCACTATGGCTGCTTTGGCCTGAAGACTCCAAAGGTATTTGCCAACATATACATATATTTGGTCAATTTTGTACAGCCATCTATCAAGCATGCTCAACACATCTTTTCACACCAAAATCTTAAGTTTTCTCACCTCCACCGTGTTTAAGATGAGGAACAGAAGCCCAAGCTTGCTTGTTAGAGAAGCTGGATACTTGGTTTGCAGAAGTGTGCAAAGCAATTGTTTTGAAAACTGGAACTGCAGCAAAAGCTCATGGTCATATTGACAAATTGGTAGCTCAGCTTAATGAAGGCGTC
The DNA here is from genome assembly GCA_022478985.1 of Massospora cicadina. Taxonomy (NCBI): domain Eukaryota; kingdom Fungi; phylum Entomophthoromycota; class Entomophthoromycetes; order Entomophthorales; family Entomophthoraceae; genus Massospora; species Massospora cicadina. The sequence goes on along the minus strand of JAKSZP010010601.1, from coordinate 151,531 downwards.
CCAAAAATAGCAACACAAGTGCTAAATAATTCTGGATTCTCAAGTCAGTGGAAACAGGATATTACCAACCACTGCATCAGACTTGAGATGCAATACCATTACGTAGCATCCAATATGAAAAATCTTCTACAACAGGGTCACGATTCAAGAAAAGCCCTCTGAGAGTTGGAAGAAAAATATGCCAGATTGGAAGACTATATATGGAATGAATTTGCAGCTACTCAAAGGGATATCAAGGCTTTAGCCCGATTACCTCCCATTACAGTAGAACAACCAGACAATTCAGATATTAAGGATGAATTAGCCAATGTATGGTCAACTATTTATGAACTCCATACTTCTAATACCATTTTATTTGATGAGAAAAATAGTATGGAGAGCCAACTATCGCTCACTAACACCAGAATGAAGAGAATGTCAGAAGAAATGTAAGCACTTTCAGCCTGACAAGCATTAGCTGGAGCAGATCTGTCTCAAGTTGACAAGGAGATGGAGAGTCTTAAGATTAATAGTTGCAAGTGTGCGACTAATCTTGGGGGAGGGGAGGATGAAGATGCGGCTCCAAAGGCACGCCAAGTTGTGCTTAAGAAGCCACACCAGTCCCAATTTTAGAAAACAGAATCAAGTGATTCTGAAGATTATCATGAGGTAGATGAAGACTATGGAATGGATGTATCAAATACACGAAATATTCCACGTGTACTAACCTCTATGCCCACTCCAAGACGCTCAAAACATCCTATTCTGCCTGAAAGTTCTCCAAGTCAGTCAAATTTGAGGAGAGAAACTGCCTCTCCTGTTAGGGACTCAGGCAGAGATAATTTCAAACCACTTCTTTTGCTGAGATTTGATAAAGAAGGCAATATATACTCTTCTTAAAGCTTTTTGAGAAGGCCTTGAGAGGAGCATCCGATCATGCAAAAGCAACAGCCCTCATTAATTGTCTGTATTCACACAGCATAGACCTCATAAAGCCCTATTTAGGGGAGAATTGGTCTTATGATAAGACCAAACAGGATGTCATTAAGGAATTTAGTGGGCCCAAAAAACTGTCAACCCAAAAGACGGAGCCCTTGAATATTGCATTCAGACTTAATGAGTCCAGAGAAGACTTTTCTGACTGATTTTATCATAAAGCCCAAGTGCTCCTCAGATTGAATATTATGACCAAAGCTGATGCAAAATTGCCATGGAACACAATGTGCAGCCTTATTGTGATTTGGAACAAGTAATGATTTCTGCCTTTAATCGTGATATAGAAATAAATAGACTTGTGGACTACTTACACCGCTGTGCAAGACATTTGAGGTGCCAAATTGGCCAAACAATCAGCACTGGGTGCGTCCTCATCAGAAAAATAGTAGTACAAGTCATAATCAAGAGAGAAATGAGAATTTTAAGGACCAGAAATCTAACCGTTCAAATCTAATGTCATCACTTGCCATCGTTGCAGTAGAAAAGGGCACTTTGCCAATAAGTTTATATCAAAATGTACGTAAAACCAGGAGTTTATGTGGCATATATAGTTGAAAAAGACTCAGAAATAGGAAAAGGGCAGGTGAAGTAGAGGCGGAATGCTCTAATAACACCCATCATACCAAAAAATTCCTTCTAATCCTGGCAAACTTTTTGTGTTAGATTCAATTAATGAAGATTCCTTACATTGTATTATGGCTGATTATGTACATATGGTCACAACCAGATCCCAAAAAGGCCAATAATCAGGTGAAGCTTCAGAAGAAGCCTGAATAGAGGTGTCTAATCCATATGCTAAGCAAATTATGGACCACGGCCTTGATCCTCATACTACTCACTCTCATGATCTGCCCTCTTTAAAAGATGTACAGGTCACAATCCCCATGCAGACTCTGGCGGAAAAATTCCCTGAATTATGTTCTTGCCTCAAATCACAATTGGAGTCAGGCAACTCTGAATCTATTCACCTAATAAACACTTCTGAACCATACTCTGAGTGTACCTATGCCAATATTGCTGTCAATAAGGCCATGTTTGGGCCATTATTAATAGTTGTGCTCCTTTAAATATTGTCAGAACTAAGTTGGTGAAGAAGTTGGGAACAGCTCCAGATGTTGCCCATGATCAAGAATATGGCACTGCGGGAACACATACCACCAGAGCTCTTGGGGCATATAGTACTTACCTATAAGGTTTGGGTCTATAGTAGTATCCACTTTGGCTTTAGTTTTGCCTAATCAGAACTACAAGGTCCTTATTGGCACCAATTTTATAAGAAAATATGGAGTGGTTACTAGTCATAAGGATGACACCTTTAACCATCCTGAACCAAACCATCCCAATTTACTATACAAAAAATGCAAAATTTGGACTGAAGAAGCCTAATATGTTTATTAATTTGGCCTATCAAGATGGAATAATCCCTATCAAATACCATAAATCGAAGCGCCATGTCAAGGCCCTGCCAACGCAAATCCATGATTCTAAGGGAATACCCCTTAAAGCTAACAGGGAGCTAACTATGGACTCTGGAATGCAGGAATTAGTCCCAACTGAGCTAACTATTCAAATCCCAGAAGGGCTCTATGGTAAAGTTTATAAACCTTGGTACTGAACTCAACTTGAACCCAATGTAATGTCAGGGTAAATTATTTCTGGAAATCAAGAAATTACTGTCCTCTGCGCAAACATGCAGAATCAGTCAGTTTTTTTTTATAAAAAGGCACCAGGTGGTTGCCTATCTCCATTTGAGTCCTATCACGGATATTGAATCTTTCCACAATTTTGGAACCCTGAATGAGCTAGGGCTTCCCAATGGTGAGTTGGATTATGTGCATAATGTCATACCTGTGGCCGATTTAGGGGAACTAAATGAAAAGGAAAAGGACTAAGTCTGAGGATTAATCAAGAAATACCACAAAATATCTGCCAAGGACAATTTTGACCTGGGATGTGCAAGAGGAGTAACCCATATGATAGATACTCAGTATCATTTACCTGTTCAATTAAGGCCAATTAGGCTTTTGAAAACTGCTGAGGAGGTTGTGTCAAAAGAAATTAAGGAACTTTTTGACTGCGGTATGTTGATACCATCTAAGAGTCCATGGGCTGCCCCAATTCTCATTGCAAAAAAGAAAGATGGGAGCAACAGGGTTGTTATTGACTACTGGAAGCTTAACAACATTACAAAAAATGATTCCTATCCTCTTCCGCATATTGATGATGCCCTTGACAGGCTTGGGGGTGCAAAGTTCTTCTCAGCTTTGGATTTTAATTAATGGGTATTGGCAAATTGACCTGCCCAAAGCTGAGTGAGAAAAGTGAACTATTATTACCCAAAAAGGGTTGTTTCAACCAATGAGGATGCCCCAAAGACTCTGTAATGCTCCAGCAACCTTCCAGAGAGTGATGAACACTATACTGGGCGATCTCAAATTGTCATGTATACTATTATATCTAGATGATATAAACGTAATAAGCCGTACCTTTGATGAACATCTGAAACACATGGAAGAGGTTTTCAAGAGGTTAGCGGCTGCAAACTTGAAGATCAAGACCTGGAAGTGTCAATTCTTTAAAGACCAACTGGAGTACCTTGGGTTTGTAATTGATAAAGAAGGTCTTTGGCCACAACTGGACAAAATAGGAAGCAATATCTAAAATGAAGAGGCTAAATCCAATCAGGACATTCAAGTATTTTTGGGCATGATTGGGTACTATTGCCAATTTATTGCCGTCTTTGCTCAAATCAGAGAACCCTTGTTTTATCTACTTAAGGATAAGGTTCCTTTTGAGTGGAATTTGGCCTGCCAGGAGGCATTCAACCAGCTTCATTCAGCCCTATTAGTCGCACCAGTGTTATACTATCCTGACTTTGACCAAGAGTTTACTGTCCAGATAGATGCGTCATTAATGGCAAGTGATGCCATTTTGTCCCAAGTTGGAGAAGATGGCGAAGAGCACCCAGTAGCCTATGCTAATAGGACCCAAAATGCCCACGAGAGAAATTGTACTGTGACAGAAAGGGAATGTTTGGCAGTTATATATGCATATAAACAATTCCAAGTATATTTTCATGAAATGCATTTCACCATGGTTACTGATCATACATCCCTAACTGGCTTAATAAATTGAAAGAGACAGAAGGATGTTTGGCTCGGTGGGCACTTATTCTTCAGGCTTATGAATATACTATTAAGCATCAGGCTGGTGGTAAGCATCATAATGCTGATTGTTTGTCTCATCTGCCCATTGTGGCAACCCTCTGTCAGCCTGCAGATGATTTATTCCAGAAGATGGTTAGTGGAGTTTTGCTGATGAGCCCAAACCAGTGCAGAAAATTCATTAAATTAAGATAGGACACCTAAACTGAAATGGAGTCTTATTCAAGGTGATTGAAGGGAAGAAATATATATTTCCACATCCCTCGGCCTGAGCAGATTTAATTTTGGGTGCTCATAAGGCTACCGGCCATGGGGGCTTCAAGGAAAACAATGGAGCAGCTCAAGCAAAATTACTACTGGGAATCAATGCATTTCGACATGCATGAAACTTTGAGCTGTTGCTAAGAGTGCCAAGGAAAAACCCTTATAAAAAGCTACTTTGTACCAGCTTGTTTGGCCCAAATTTGCTTGACACACTATATCCATAGATGTGGTTGGACCACTTCCAATTAGCAATGTAAAAGCCAAATATATTATTGTGGCAATCAATCATTTGACAAAATGGGTTGAAGTCAGGGCTATTTAGGACTTAAGAGCCTCAACAACTGCTAAATTCATCTTGGAGCAAGTTATTTATTGGCACGGATGTCCTCAATTCATTTTAATAGATAAAAGAACAAATTTCACCACAGTTATTCTCCAGAAGCTCAATGAATTAATGGGGGTGAATGTTGTAATGTTAACTCCATACCACCTAGAAACAAATGGTGCAGTGGAACGAGTTAAGGGAACACTTGTCAATATTCTAAGAAAACTGACTTCTCAGAAGCCCTCCAAATGGAGTACATTACTCAGTTTGGCCATTTTTGCCTACAACATCTCTTACCATTTGGCTACAAAGATGTCTCCTTTAAAAGTTCTATATGGAAGCACTCAGCCTTACCACCATTGTTTTATTCCCTGCTAAAAGAACCCCTAAGAATTGAGATTATTCTCAGTATGTCATGTGGCTTGCAGAAACCTTAATTAAACTGAAATCCCAGGCTTTTGATAATAACTTTGAACTTTATAAGAACCAACATGAAAAAGATAAAAAAACAGATATGACCTTCCCAAATTCGTTATGGGGATGAGGTATTATTTTATAATACTCACAGTTTGGGCTGAACTCACAAGTTAAATCGCATTTGGGTTGGACCATTTGATGTTTATAATGAAGAATTTAAACTTCTCCTATATTATTAAGTAGAAAAATTTTTGGGGCATGTCTATAATTGAGTCCATGCTAAGTTCCTAAGAAAGTTTAGGAAGAGCCAATTATAAGAAAAGAAATCAAACATAAGTATACACAATTATAAGAAAATAATAAATATGGGAAATAATAATAATAACAAAAAAAATATAACAATAGTAAAAGAAAAAATATATATCTAAATATCTATATATATAAAATAATAATAATAATATTTTATATTACAAGTAATAATAAATTGGTAATTTTTTTCTTTTCTGTAACAATCACTTTAGTTACTATGATTTGATTTGAACAGCAGTTTTTGATAATCACACAGGAGAGATGGGTGATTTTAATAATAAACCTAATACAACCTGGGCGAGCGTCACATCAAGAGGTGCACAAAATGGTGCATTCAAGGGCAAGAAACGCCCTGGAGGGGGACCAGGAACCTAAGCCGCCAAGAAACCACAAACTCAGACACCATTTGGGTTTATGGTATTTACTATAAAACAAGGTCAATACATGTACATCCAATGTAACCAACCTCTTTCAAAGGTGGAACATGGGCTCTGACTCTTCCTTGGGGATGAGTCCCCAACCCTGTGGGAGAAAACATGTGAGGCACAGCCCTCCCTTTTCCCCCACGCGGTATATGTCACCATTAACAACATGGGCTGCAGCTGGATCAATATTGGTTTCAAAACAGCTGAAGAAGCAGATGCTGCAGCAAAAGTCTGCATCAAAATTGCCCTTCTCAAGGGCAAAAAAATAGTGCACACCGCGCGCACCAGATGGAACAAAGCGAAAACTTTGTTCATCTCCTTTGACTCGCTCTCTACCAACCTTCCTTGTAAGGTAATTGAGGAGGAGCTCCACAAAGGGCTCATAGCCTATGAAAAATTATGCAACTAAAATTACAATGATTTCACCTGATGCCAACCCTGTGCACAGGAAAAGCTATCGCCATGATCAACCCATTCCCTGAAGTGGAAGATGTCTTATCAAGAATCCCCCACACAGCAGAGTTTCACTTTGTGGATGAAGGACAGTCATCCACATTCTGAGTTACACCAGAACGCGCACCGCCTATATGCAACCACTGCAGTTCATTGGGACACAAGGAACACACATGCCCCGTGAAGGAGGGCTTAATGGAAGCAGTCTAATTTGAGGAAGCCATGGATGAAAGTAACAAAAACTTCGCCAGAATGACTGACAGCCACCACCCATTCCGCTGGGGTGAGGATGGACTTTACTCCATCGTGGACCAAGTTACACATAAACAATGCAAAGCGGCACAAAAAGCCCACAAGTGGGCAGCAGCTGAGGCGGCAGCGCATGTGGAATCATCTATTGACCCTAGACAAATTCAAGAGGACATTTTGGATATACACTGAGCCAACCAATCAGAACAATATGCCCAGGTTGAAAAATTTTCACAATAACTCAACTGAGTCAACAAGTGACATCAATCATGAACACTTTGAGGAACAATTCAGCTGCAATATGGGCGAAAATGCGATGCACAATTCCCCAAATTTGAACCCCAAAATTACAGAACCCAATCAGCACCCTGCATTGAACCATAATGAGGCGCGTGCAGGAAAAAATAACGCAAATTTCAAAAAACCACAATTCCTGCAAAAAATCAGGTCAGATCAAGGGAACTGACATTGTCACTGAGATAGTTGGAGTACAGATGTGGAGCATGGCCAAAATGAGCCACGGTGGGTTAGGGCCAGAGGGCCCTCTTAACTGCTCCTGAGGCGCCGCAGGCACCTCATGTCAATAGGGATGCTAAACATCGCGGGAGCCAGGGCTCAAACGTCCCAAGCCAAAAAGCTGGACTTCCTGCGAAAATCCCTTATAGACATCTTGGCCATCCAAGAAACCCACTGTCTACAAGGGGAGGAAGGATCCTGGTCAGTCAGGGTCTCACCATCACAATTGGTATGGACGTCTCACTATGGGGTGATTGTCTGAAATAACAAAAATTTAAATATTACAAACTCCTCATCATACCTTCACGGCTGTGTCCTGGTAGCAACAATCACATGCCAAGAGGAAACAATCTTGATAGCATGCATCTATGCACTGTGAACCACAGATGAGAGAAAACAATTTCTAGAAACCATTCCAACACTCACCCTCCCACCAGATACCATCCTGTTGGGAGACTTTAACTGCTGGGATAACCCCAACATGGAACGATGGCCTAACCCCAGGGGATACCCACCAGGGCACATCAAATTCCGCACAATGAAGGCATCCCTTGGCCTACAGGATGCCCTCCCCCCAGATCACCACTCCTTCCCCACATGATATGGCCCAACATATGTGAGGGAGCACTCATATCAATGAGCCGCATCAATCACATCCTCATTCTGCAATCCCAATGATCAAGATTTTCCAAATTTACAACAAAAAAGTCAATTTTTCTGACCACCACTTACTTTTTTGGTGCAGCTATCACCAACCCAAACCCACACACAGGTGTCGCCCTGGAGAAAGCTAGACCCAGAAAACATAAAATTACCTGAGATATCTGACTGGGTTGAACACAAGGCCACAAACCCAGAATTCACAGCCCCATTCACTTTGGATCCCATTGTAACCTGAGCAAATTTCAAAAAGGAACTAATCAACAAAACCCAACATCTCGCATCACATAAGTACACCGCTGACACAGCCACAATTAGGCGTACATTGATGGAACTGGACCACCTCGAGCTAAACACCCTGAGATCCAGTTATAGCCCCAACTGGGGATGAAAATGGGCAGAAATATCCGCCCAACCAAACACCCTCATCTTCAAGCACCAACACAGAATCAAAGTATCTAACAAAGGTAAGTTCATAAAGGAAGGTGAAACATGTTTGACATATTTCTTCCACCAATTCCACACCTGCAGCAACCAGCCCACATGCACACAGGTCCGCAAAATACTGATACAAAAAATTTAACAAAAATTTTAGCAGCCAGATTAGGCGCAATAGCCTCTAACGTCCTGTCACCCAACCAGTTTGGGTTTATACCAAGGCGCATAATCTGGAACAACATACACCCTATTGCAAACATATGTCAGTATAAAGCAACTGGTGCCCTGGTCTTCTTAGACCAGGAAAAGGAATATGACCGCGTTAATTGGCCATACCTAAATGAATGCCTACACGCTTTCAAACTCCCACCCAGATTCATAAACTGGGCGATGATCCTTACAGAATCTGCAACCATGGCTGTATGCGGCTCTGGATTCCTAACTAACAAGATCACACCACATAGAGGGATCAAACAGGGGGACCCCCTCAGCTCACTGCTGTATAATTTCAGTTTCAATCCACTCCTCCGCGTAACTGACTCACGCCTCATGGGCATAACTGCACAAGGCCAACCAACAGTCAAGATACTGGCCTTTGCGGATGACTGCGTGGCAAGTATAGCTAACAACAAAGATGCCCAAAATCTGGAACGCATTCTAGAGGAATACTCCATGGTGAGCAATACATCGCTCAACAAAAGGAAAACAGAAATCATTCTCTTAGGCAAGTAAACTAACAACTGGGCTACAACACCAGAACCTCATACTCCCATACGAAGGAAAAACCCACTCATCTTACCCTTTGCATCACCTCCCACCACCACTACTGTCCACCACCTTGGGATATGGCTGGAAACAGGGGGATATGCCAATGAGACAATGGAAAGCAACCTACTACAGCGGGTATCCAACTGCGTCGCCTCCCTCAAGGGAGGATCCCCAGGACTAACGGGGCGAGTAACAGTTGCTAACTCACTCATCCTCCCAATACTATGGTACCCTGCCCACGCGACTGCCTGCTCACCCACCTTTATAACTTCAATCCGCGCGCTCATCCAGGGCTGGCTGTGGGCCAGATCCCATCCTCCCATACGGATGGAAACACTCTTTGGCCCACGCTCAAGCGGAGGTATGGGGCTAATAGATTTTAAGAGCCACGCAAACCGCATCCTGGGTACCTGGATAAAGGAAGTCCTTGCCCCAGACCTCCCGCAACACCTTGGTCTAGGGCAGCGAGGACTAACTTCGCACAGGCGCTCAAATTAACCAACCCACATAGCCAAACAGACTATTATCATACCTTGCTAAACACCCTACCGCAATGGGCCCACATGGAACCCCCCCTCACTTCAAATGCATCCTCTGAACCATCCACTGCATGGAATGGACCGTAGAGAACACTGGCACTGTGCAGGGAAGGGGACGACCCAGCCCCCACTTCAAATCAAGAAATCCAGAAAACCACCCCCAGAGAGACATGCTTGCTATGACCCCAACCATTGCTAGAATAGAATATCTAGATGCGTTGGACATCCCCTACAACTTAACCACACAGAAGACAGTGTGGAGAATGACGCACCACCAACTCCTACAGCCAAGGGGTAAGAGCCAACGCCTAGCGCTGTCTGAGAAGGACCTATAGGATGGCGGACCACTCCAATTCCCTCCACGCAACCTGCGCAGTATGTGGAGGGGAGGGCTCCCTACATCACCGCCTAGAAACATGCCCCCCAACCAAAGCCATGTGGTAGGAAGTCGCGCGCCTGCTTAAGCTCCAAAACGAGCAGCAGTTTTCTATATCAAAGAGCCTCCTCACACTCCAGATCAAGTCACCAATCCCATCTGCCCTCCGCTCCCTAATGATACCCATTGAAATGTGGACAATCCACACCATTGCCTTAGATGCGTTCAAGGGCACGGTCCCAACCACCTATGGGGTTATCAACAGGCTCCACGTCCACTTATTGGAGCACTTCCAAGCCTGGCTCTATGGATATATGAGGCCAAGGCAAAAGGCGTTCATAGAATTGTGGTTCCCACTTTGGTTCCTCCACACAGACCCCTTCCTTCACACCTGCTCCATAGTGGGGAAAACCTCCTCTGAGTAGCGCACCAACCCCCCATACCTGGCAGTCCCACTGGCAATAGGGGTAACCTGAGTACCCTGGGGTGCCCAATTTTATCTATCTTTTTTTTCCACACATACTTGGTAATGCCCGTCCCCTGGTCATCTTGCCTCAGTTAAATAAAATAAATTGGTAAATTTTAATAATTAAAATTTTTTTCTGCTTTGAGAAGGGGAGGCAACTTGGGACCTGATTCTTCATCTTTGTGCGCCAATTCAGCCCAATCTAGTTGCTGAGTGACAAGAAAAATATCCATAGAGGCATATAGCCAAGTGCACCACATACTTGTTGTAAATGACTCTGTAAGTCCCATGGGATGTCCACTATATTTTGATTGGGCTCTTTTTCTGTTTCTGAGTAAGAAGGTGCCAAAAAGGGTGGCTGTACCCCTCGTTACCCAGGGTGACCTCGCCCACATGATAGACAAGTGCTGGGTAACAGCTCTCCATCTTTGGATCCCTCCCCAATGCCCACACTCACCTTGGCAGAACTAGTACATCTAATCTGGGTAATTTGTGCTGAGATCACCAAAATGAAGTCAATTGGTCCAAAATTGAGTGAAAAAAAGCCCAATGATTGGATTCCACATAGTCAAAAAGGGATAAAGATTGATTCATTGGCTGCAATCACTGATGGTTTTGATTCAGCCAACACCACAATTGTCAAAATTAACCCCCTCCCAAAATTGTCAGGGATGATCCTTGATGTGCAGGCAGTAGCATCAGACACCATTGATGAGAGTTCAAAGCTCCCTTCCAGAAAATTGGGCATTGTGGCTGACGCAATGCTTTTGACTGAATGAATGGCCCAGCGACCAGGCATGGGTGGGTTGGGCATACTAAACCCGTTCCCAACCAATTGGGACTGCCCCTATGTGGGGTGGCCCTGGGGAATTCCCACTGCTCATTGGGCCAAACGACATCACACCAACTGTCAGAAATGCAGTTGAGCCTTGGTTTGGGCGTTTGAGGTTGAATTGACAGTGACTCAGCCTGCTGCCCAATTCTTTGATGTCAGTTTCTGATAAACTTATCTGCCCCCATTCCCAAATAATTTGTTGGTTAGGTAAAAATTGAGGGTCTTGGTCCCAGCTTGTCCCCGCATCAATTGACACTATTTAATCAGTTGCATCACACTGAGAAAGTTGTTGGTCGGTTTTCTTCACTTTCCTTTACAATAAAAATTTTCCTCAAAAACTATCAATTATGATTTTATTGATATCCTTCTGGCCACATTCCTAATGGCTTTTCTCTGGTGGCACGTCAGTCCTTATACCAGATGGGCTCTACCAGTACTGATGGTCACTATGGCCCCTACCATCGTCAACTGGATTCAGTGAGCTAGATACTTCTGGCAATTCAACCCTGTCATTATAAACTTTCACCAACAATATAATGGGATCTTGTGGCCTTACATCCACCATCTCCAAGCAAGGATCTGCCCCCTTGTCTCCCCAGTTATATTAGACTCATCTAATGGTGACCATGTAGAAACCATTCCTGTGGTACCACCCCCTGCAGCAAGGCCTCCAGTGTCTGTGGCTGTCTCCATTTGGTTCGTTCTTGGGTTGCTGTTCACTATTGCCCTACATCAACAGTTTATCAAATCCCAATGCCCGGCTCCATACAACGTTGTATGTGCAGCAATGCATTTGGCATTCTGGCTTTCTTTTTTGGTGCTTACACATCCAACTGGAAGGCTAGTCTAAACTTCTTCTGCTGTTTTCATGACATAATTGACCAACCACTGTTTCCAGACAATTTGCCCTGCTCTTTGAGGTAGGCGTTTCAGTGGTTACCCTTTGTCAAATGAACGTGCAATCAGTAGTCTGCTTTTTGTTTTTTGTTTGGTCACTTGACAATTTTGGGAGTAGTATCCGCTCTACCCTGGAGAAATTTCTTCAGGACGGCCAAGTTGCGTGGATTACTACCTCTCCCCCTCTAATAGCCTGGAAGAAATTTCACGTGTTCCTTTTTGAGAAATAGTAAATCAAGTTCTTGACGCCCTCGCTGAGGTGCAAATGTGTTTGGCAATTGCCATTAACAACGCTGCCGCATTATCTCATGCCCAACAAGGAATCAATTTATTGGATGCTGTGGAAGGGGATTCCCATCGGTGGGTTAGGGGCCTTCTGCACTCTTCCTCACAAGCGGGAAATCCCACTTTGCTAATTGCCATCATATAGGCTACCTTGAAACCCCCAGTGTCACACTCATTCAATTTATTCAGATTGCTCTATACTATGGCTGAAGCCCCTAGCTTGGATTCTTTAATCTCTACCTTCCATGAACTGGATCCCACACTGAACCTCTCTAACGATATGCTTCAGGCAATCTTTAGATCAGGTTTGGATTTGGTTTCTGCTCACCATGAGGTTTGGTCCACCTCAAAAGGAATGGTAGATCAAATATGTGCCATTGCAACTACTATCAATACCTCTCCTCACCATGCTTCCCGCTACCAAAAGGGAAATTTTATGATAGGTTTACCCAATGATGACGCGGACATAGTGTCTACCATCAAACCAGTGATTGTTTTGGCTTCTGAGCCTATCACTTCTCCTGCGTCAGAGCTGGGCGTTCCCAATTCACCTATAAATGAATCAGTAAAAGCCCAGATGAAGGAAGCCAGTTCTTAAGCCCTTGCTCCTCCCAACTTTACTACAGGGAAAGCCCCCAACCTTCCCCCAATTTGCCAGCTATTTCTTCAGTCGCAACAGAAACACCCAAATCTTCCAATAAACAAAAATTCACTTATTTCTTATTGCCTATGAAGATTAGTATCAGATCTCACCATGTCTCCTTTGAGGCCCTGCTGGACACAGGAGCCGCAGGTAATTTCATGAGCGTCAAGTTAGCCCAAGAATTAGAACTGGACATGCACGTGGGTCCATCAGTGATGGTGGCTTCTTCAGCCTCCCAGACATCATATGTTGTCCGTCAGCCAGTACCTTTTTTGGTACACCAGTTTAGCTTCTATGATCAATTTTCTGCTATGCCAAACTTGGTGTTTCCGGTGATCTTAGGAGTGGGATGGTGGCGCTGACAACATGTCAAGATCCATCTAGAGTCTAACATTTTGTCATACATTAATGATCAATTGGAGGGTGAATTTCCCTTGATTGACACTCTTAAGAAAACTCAAGTCACAGTTCTATAAAACTTCCCTTGTCTCTTCTGCAGGACTAACATCCGATTTTCCTGAAAGTTTAATGCGCTATCAAGGTATCTTCAATTCTGAAAAGGCAGATCATCTGCCTCCTTACACTAAATTTGACCTGGGAATTTGTACGACAGTGCAGTTGGTGAATATCAACTGTCCATTGTACCCCCATACAGCAGAGGAGGAGGTTGCGCTCAACACTTGGTTGGACGATATGCTGAAAAAGGTTGGTTGTTTAAGGAGACATCGCCAGTCACATCTCCCATCATCTTTGCCAAAAAAGCTGATGGTTCCCTCTGTCCCTACGTGGATTATGGAAATTTAAACAAAGTTATGGTTCACAATCCCTACCCCCTTTTGGAACAGATGATAAGCCAAGCAATCGCCAAATCTTGTGTGTTCTCCAAGCTGGATCTCGTCAACGCCTTTAACCAGATTCAAGTAATGAAAGGGCAAGAATGGCTAACAGCAATCCAGATGAAGCAAGGCATTTTTCAATTCCGTGTAATGCCATTTGGGCTGAAGAATGCCCCCACTACGTTTCAACATATGATTGACAGTGTACTGGGTGACCTCCAGTTTACTTTCACAGTCGCATATATCTACAACATTCTGGTTCACTCCCTGACTCCCAAACAACATGCTATTGACTTGAAAGTGGTCTTAGCAATCTTACATAAGGCAGGCTTGTTTGTTAATCCTTCCAAATGCGAATTCTATAAGGAGGAAGTTACCTTTTTGGGAACCTCGTCCTTAAAGATGGCTACATGATTCCTCCCAATAAGTTGGATGCTATATGAGAAAAGGCCAACCATAACAACCCAGAAACAATTAAGGAGTTTCTTGGGATCCATTATTTTTTTTAAAAACTTTTCCCTGGCTTTTTCCCAGCTAGATGTCCCGCTCCACCCCCTCCCAGATTAAAATGTACTATTTTGCTGGATGCCCAAATGCCAGCAGGCATTTGAATTTATCAAGGAAGTGTTTTTATCCCCTCCTGTCTTGAAACACATGGATCCTGCCAAGCCATATATTGTTTTGTGCAATGCCTCCACAGTAGCAGTGGGGGCAGTGTTGCTCCAAGAGCAAGATGGCTTGGAACATCTGGTCATCTATTTTTCCCAAATGTTACCTCTATGGAGCAGTCTTGGGCCATCTATGACAAGGAGTTGGCAACCGTAGCATGGGTAAAAACTCATTGGAGGTATCTGTTATAGGGTGCTCAACTTGAGTCAACTGTTCACACGGATCACCGGGCTTCCTTGTATTTTTGTAAACCCCAAAAATTGGCGCATTGGCAAGCACAAACCTATCAAGACTTGTGCAGTTTCAATTTCAAATACAAATTTGTAAAAGGCGCTTAATGTACTTCCTGATTTTCTCAGTTGCAGCCCCACCCACTGTCCCTTGGACCCAAAGGAAGTAAACCTTGTTACCATGATTCTTGCTGCTCATTCTTGTCTATTATTCCCCCTGTCATCTCTTCCGTCGCTCTTGCTCCTAAACGCCCCGCTAGTTGCACAGGTCTTAGCTGGTCAAATGGCTTGCCCTGAAATGTGGTTATTATTCGAGCAATTGTACCACCAAAACCATAAACACTCTCTCTACTCCTTGGAGGAGGGTCTCATTTAACTTTGGTCACAGTTTTGGGTTCCCCCTCCATTCAGAACCAAGGTATTTCATGCACATCACAATCCCCCACGGTCAGCCATCTGGGATTTAAAAATGAATTGACTTGATCAAGCGGACCTACAATTGGGCAGGTTTAACCAAGGAGGTTTTGGCCTGGATCGCTAATTGCATTACTTGTGCTTGGGCTAAGTCAGATCGCTCTGGTAGAAATGGGCTTCTACACCCCTTACAACAGGCGGAGGGTCCATGAACATTGGTGTCCATGGATTTTATCGTCAAACTCCCCTGCTCTAATGGGTTTATGGAGGTGTTGGTGGAGGTGGATTATTTCACTAAACTTTCCCTTTTTATTCCTTGTACTTCCATAATTACATCAAAGGAAACCGCTTACCTTTTGTGCGCCATGTGTTCTCAATGTTTGGCCTCCCACAGGAGATCATCAGTGACCATGGTTCACAGTTCACGGCGCGGTTCTGGAGTAAATTCTTATCTATTCTAAAAATCTCCCACTGTCACTCCATGGCATATCATCCCCATCCAAAGGACAGACTGAGTGAGTTAACCAAGTCTTAGAACAGTATCTGCGTTGCTATGCTGCAGCCGCACAGGACGCCTGGGCTAACGACCTTCCCATTGCTCAATTCTCTTATAACAAAGGAACTCATGCTTCCATAGGATTTTCTCCTTATGAAGCGACGTTGGGCATAATCCTTCCTATTCAGTCAGACCCTGCTTGCTGCCCAAGGTCCAAGCTGCCATAGATCATGCTGAACATATTAGGTCTACTCAATACTTAGTGTGGGAACACCTCATTAAAGCCATTGAAGACTACAAGCTGTTTACGGATTTTAAGCGACTTCCAGGTCATGAGATAATGGTGGGCTCCTATGTTATGCTCAATAAACATCAACTGTGAGTGCAAGTCCCCTCCCACAACATTTCAAGTAAGCATTCAGGACCCCACTTGGTGGAGGAAGACTTGGGCAATGGTAAGTTCCAGTTAAAACTTCCAGCTCACTGGAAACAGCAACCCATCTTCCAAGTTTCCCAGTTGTCACCCTTTAAGGGCATGGTTCCCACGGATCCTGAGCTGATAATTATTAAAAATGCGGAAGAGGCCAAAGTGGAAAATATTCTGGCATCCCACAAGTCCCGTCAGTCCATTCAATATCTTGTGGCTTAGAAAGAGTATCCAGCTTATGAGAACAGTTGGGTTAAGGCTCGCAATTGTGCCAACTGCATGGAACTGGTTGAAGAATTTTGCGAATCCCACCCCAAAGCTTCCCACCCACAACCAAAAAATTGTGACTGTAATGCCAATCAAGTTACCCAAGGCGCACAAGAGTGTGGCCCTTGTGCAGTTTCCTGGCTGTGGTGCCCTTCCTTTGGAAAAAGGAAAGGGTAATGTAAGTCCCAGGGAACGTCCCCTGTGTGTTAATCAGGCTCTTTTCCAATTTCCAAGTAAGAAGGTACCAAAGAGGGTGGCTGTAACCCACGTTACCCAGGGCGACCTCACCCACATGGTAGACAAGTGCTGTGTAACAGCTCTCCCTCTTTGGATTACTCCCCCGGTGCCCACACTCATCAGGCCTAACTAGTACATCTAATCAGGGTAATTTGTGCTGAGATCGCCAAAATGAAGTCAATCAGTCTGAAATTGAGTGGAAACAAAACCAATGATTGGATTCCACATAGTCAAAAAGGAATGAAGACTGATCCATTGGATGAAATCACTGATGGTTAAAATTTGGCCAACACCACAATTGTCAAAATTAACCCCTCCCAAAATTGTCAGGGATGATCCTTGATGTGCAGGCAGTAGCATCAGACACCATTGATGAGAGTTCAAAGCTCCCTTCCAGAAAATTGGGCATTGTGGCTGACGCAATGCTTTTGACTGAATGAATGGCCCAGCGACCAGGCATGGGTGGGTTGGGCATACTAAACCCGTTCCCAACCAATTGGGACTGCCCCTATGTGGGGTGGCCCTGGGGAATTCCCACTGCTCATTGGGCCAAACGACATCACACCAACTGTCAGAAATGCAGTTGAGCCTTGGTTTGGGCGTTTGAGGTTGAATTGACAGTGACTCAGCCTGCTGCCCAATTCTTTAATGTCAGTTTCTGATAAACTTATCTGCCCCCATTCCCAAATAATTTGTTGGTTAGGTAAAAATTGAGGGTCTTAGTCCCAGCTTGTCCCCGCATCAATTGACACTATTTAATCAGTTGCATCACACTGAGAAAGTTGTTGGTCGGTTTTCTTCACTTTCCTTTACAATAAAAATTTTCCTCAAAAACTATCAATTATGATTTTATTGATATCCTTCTGGCCACATTCCCAATGGCTTTTCTCTGGTGGCACGTCAGTCCTTATACCAGATGGGCTCTACCAGTACTGATGGTCACTATGGCCCCTACCATCGTCAACTGGATTCAGTGAGCTAGATACTTCTGGAAATTCAACCCTGTCATTATAAACTTTCACCAACAATATAATGGGATCTTGTGGCCTTACATCCACCATCTCCAAGCAAGGATCTGCCCCCTTGTCTCCCCAGTTATATTAGACTCATCTAATGGTGAACATGTAGAAACCATTACTGTGGTACCACCCCCTGCAGCAAGGCCTCCAGTGTCTGAGGCTGTCTCCATTTGGTTCGTTCTTGGGTTGCTGTTCAATATTGCCCTACATCAATGGTTTATCATTTCCCAATGCCTGGCTCCATACAACGGTGTATGTGCGGCAATGCCTCTGGCATTCTGGCTTGCTTTTGGGTGCTTATGCATCCTGACTGGCAGGCCAGTCTAAACTTCTTCTGCATTTTTCATGACAGACTCCCAGCAAACAATTGGAAGGGGAGGAACAAAACCATTCATGGTTATCCAATTAAGCCTGAAATTGGGTGTGAAACAAGCACCCAGGAGAAGACAGTCAACTAACAAGTTAGTCTGGTACTGATATATCTCTAGGGTTGAGAGTTGGACATGATAAACTTGGGTTTTCCACCACTTGATAAGAGGGGGAACATGCAAAAGCCATTCTGAGGGCATCCAGTTGAGAAAAATATGCATAAGGTGGCCAAGTAAGGCCATACTAGGAAGATAGTTGTCAGTGCTATCTTGGCGCAAGGCTTCAAAAGCTGTAAAAATGGATGAGCAGAAATAAACATTCTGGACATCATGGGTATTTAGACCCAAAGAGGAAGCAAAATTGGGCAGATTTTCTAGCAGCACGGACCAGGAACCAAGGACCTCCTCCACAAAGCTGTCAACCTGAACAAAACCTTGAGGTCATATGGTGGGATCCTTGGTAAGCAAAAGATGAATGGGGTAGAAAACCACTCATGTTTGGCTTTTTATTTCAATGAGTTGTTGACCACAATTGAGAATAGTTGGACAAATTCAACACCGCATTTATAAGTTTGAGCCATTGGCAAATGGCTGAGTGCAAAAATAACTCCGCCAGAAGATCACCATCCTGATATAACAGTTGAAGTTAAAAGGTTGGCTCTCTGGGATCAAAATGAATTCCTGAAGTTGTTCACCAAGACAATTGTTGATGCACGAGACTGAAGTTCATAACCTATTGATCCTTGAGTAGGATCTACAACCAGGACAACCTCTTCTTTGACAATGGTATCAGGCCGAGTTGACATCATGACTGTTGGCACAGGAATAAGTTGCCCAAACTCTGCTGCTTGGAGAGAGCCTATGAACATATGTATATGCATAGTTCTGTTTAATTAATTAAATTGATGCCATTGCTTGGGTTCAAGGGAAGCGAAAATTGCGATAGGCAGAGGAAGAACTGTTTTCAGACATTGAAGATGAATTCAGGAAAACTCAGGGTTTATATTCCAGTCAAGTGGGGGGGAATGTTAGATTTTGATGGTTGACTAAAAAATAAACCCTTTGAGAAAGCCATCAATAGTGATAGATTACTCCCATTGATGGATCCTTTGATCCTTTATGAATTATCTGCATAATCTGATAAATCAGATTCACCTCATAACTGCTTTGATTGCATCTAAGTAACCCCAATTATTGTAGTTAATAATAGCTATGATTTTATTAAATTATGGCTGATTATGGGTCCACTTGGGTGCAAAGTGGTCTCACGACATTAAATAAATTGCACCTCCTAAATTAGTGCATTAATAGTAATGCACTAATGTGGAATTTTGGGTTTAATTAATGAAATCAATTTATTAAGCACTTAAACATAGACATCCCAATTATGGGCATACTTAGTGCTATGAAAGGCCTGCTGACGTCCCTAGTAGGGAAGCATCATCTTTATTGTTCATATATAATATTATCCCATTTATTATTATTTGTTGAGTTATGACATAGCTCTAAACGGGAAGATTTTAGTGCTGAGTTTGCAACCAAAATTTGTCCCAATTATGAGAGTATAGTTGCCTTCAATCAGGCTGTAATGATTGTTATTTTTAGTCAATTCATGGGCCAAATTGACTTGGGGATCTTTCATGATTATTGACATGACCAGCAGAGGATTGGCATAATATGAATTAACTCATCTATTAGATGAGTTCAGCCAGGAGATTTCCGAGAGGTATATAATACTGGCGCCTGGATGATTAATAAATCATTATCATTTATCATTTAAATATTGCTCATTGATAATTACTGTACCTTAGTTTATTAATTATTGTTTTCCATCTGTCATCTATCTGATATTCATATATGCTGCCTTTACGTCTATATCAGATAGTTGTTGCATTTATACTTCCCAAAAAGAAGTACTCAGTTACCTGCTGGAGAAGTAGTACCAATTATAAAGGAATATTTTCCTGATATTATAAGAATATAGAAGGTCCCATAATTGTTGTTGCCAGTAGACTTAAGAATGGTGAGCTTACAAGAGTTACTTGGCTAGTATTGAGGATTATCAGAAAATCTACTTCCCAAACTCAAGCAAGAGTTTCATTAGAAAGTGATTATAGATCCTTGATTTCCTTGTTAAGTCATGTTAGCTTGCACCATCAGCTAAAAACTTAACATCGTTATCAACCTACCACCCCTCAACATCCTTTCCACACAATAAGTTTTGATGTCGTTGGCCCTTTACCTCAAACTAAGGGTGGAAATTAATATATATTTGTATGGATTGATCTCTTTATCAAATGGGTTGAGGCAGTGGCTATCCCAGATCAGATGGCAAAAGCCAATCCACTTTCCTCCACCAGTATATCTATAATTGACACAGTTGCCCCCAAGTTTTGCTCTGTGATAATGGTAAAACATTAACTTCATGAGTGAAGATTCTCACGAATTTCATGGGCACACAACAGCTCTTTTATGACACCTAAAAACCTTTTACCAATGGTACCGTGGAAAGAGCCAATGGGACCCTGGTCTCTATATTATGGAAAATGGTCACTTTTTACCCCTGCACTGGGATCAGTGCTTACCAAGTGCCATAATGGCCTACCATATCAGTTACTACCAGATATTTGAGATGTCCCCTTTCCATAATTTGTATGGATGAGAACCTGAGGTGCCAGATTTATTAGCCAAAGACATTTTCATAGATAGGACTGACCTGGAGCAAGCCATGAAAAGCTGGCTCAGAATATCATTCAGCTACAATCAGAGGCTATGACTAATTTGGCCAAAACTATCACAAAAGAGGGTCAAGCCACTATTGAGCTCCAAGCCCCTCTTCTTCCTTCCTTCCAAGTATCAGACTTGGTGCTTTACTACCACAACTGTATCACCCCTAGAAGGAAGAAACTTGGGTCTATTTGGGAAGGCCCTTTTGTAGTCACTTACAAGCAAGGAGAGGAATACTCCATCAAATCTCCTTGCTAACAGAGTTACAAATCAATTGGGTACATGTCCAATTCCTATGACCATATTCTAACCCCAACATTCTTGAGGGGATTAATGTTGGACATTTGCCCTCTCTGATTCAGGATAATGTTTGGGTATAATTGGTCAAAAAGGGGAAATGTTGGACATTTACAAAGTCCGTGATAATGACAACAATGACTTAATTAATAAAGATGATGAAATCGGCCAAAAGACCATTGCCAATTCTTGGTGGAACCCCACAAATTGAGGTAACACTTTCACAAATACTATCTGGGTGTATAGCAACAATTCAGGAAGTCAACTGTCCACAACCATGCGGGAAAACATGGGGAATCCATTGAAGGCTTCTCTAATGTCCTGACTAGTTCACAGCCAGCACTGAAGCGGGGACCACCCTCTTTTATAGGCTTGTTGGTGATCCCCCAAGGTGCAATAAATTTATCTAAAAGTTATTGGCTGAAATTTATTAAATTTGTTACCCTGCATGTTTTTAATGCCAAAATTAACTCCCCATCCTCCATTTAGCTAAAATGAAGTAAGTTTTACGAGCTTTGTTATGCTGAATTTGCATATTTCCTTATTTGGGCTGTACTAAGCTGATCTAAATTGACCATTGAATTTCCTTCACACCCTTAATATAAGCTTAAGTACTGAATGGCTGGATATTGAAGGGGTTCATTTTCTCTTATCCCCAGTATCACCTAATAAAACTATAAAAAACCCATAACTTTATAGATTTTAAAGCTAAAACTATTTAGTATTCTTAGTGTTTCTAATGTATTGTTGGATTTTACATAAATAATGTTAGAGAGCTTTTCCAATGCCAAAAATCCAACGCCATGCTATTTAACCAAAGGTTATTAATAAATGTATTTCCCTGATCCAATGGGTTCCACTAAGAATTGGCCAGGGGCTTTTGTCCATTTTTGGCTGTATTATGATCTGAAACACTTTTACTACAATATGGGACTTGTATTTGTCTGACAGGGACTGCCAATGTTATATACATCCTAAACTGTGAAATTGATTGGGAATTTAAAAGGGGTTTGATAACATCAAAGGGTACCTATTCTACCCTATGTATGGTATTATGGACAATGATATCATAAGATAACTCATCAGGTTCATAGCATGTAGATGGTTAAAGAAGGTTTTTTATTCTATTAACTATTGGTTAAATTTGTAACTATACTGCAGTTTTAACCCTTTGTTGAAAATTCTACAAGGTTAGGTGATATTTTTTAAGTTCAACAGCCTAATTTTCACTATTTTTTTCTAAGTCCTCCAAAGGGTTTAGTATTAAGAGGGGATTGTAATTCCAGATGACCAACCCCTACATCTGGATAGAAAAAAAATTTTCTCACAGGAGTAGGAAGGGCCCAAGCCTCCAGTAAAGCCCCTATATAGGATCAGTGACCTTGATCATGTGGTAGATGAGCGGTGGGTTACTGCTTTGGCTCCTAAAGAACCTCCTTCTATTCTCATTTCCTCTTCTAATATGGTAAAAATAATTTAAGGGGTGTGCATAGAGGTAATTCAGATTAGGGCCCTCCAGAAGAATCCTCAGGCTCATTCTAAAAATGGCCTGGTCACTAATCATTTTCAGGAAACTGTTCAACCATACCCAAATCCTCAGGAGCCCTGGTTTGTCTTATAAGTTAAATTTAGGTTTATAATACTAGTCTAGATCACAAATTAAACTTGCAGATCATGAATTATATTACCAATATTTGTAAAATTAATTACTTAATTAGAAAAGGTTCACTTGGAACTGATGTTAGTAACTTACCCATCTGGCAAAATCTGTTTCAAGTTTGGTAAAATTTCATTAGATTTTTCCTTGATCTGAAAGACATTCTTTCAAGACTTCTATAACGCAATTTAAGACTTCTTATGCCTTCCTTTCAATTCTTTTGTAAGCAGCCAAGTTTGTTGATTAGGGTGCTTAGCAAGATACATGGGCATTGCAAATTTTTATAGCTCCCTTTCCCCCTCCACAATATAGGAAACCACCCTCTTTAGGGTAGGTTGCCAGTTTATTATTTAGCTTTCTTAAATCAAGTTCCTTATAGTAATAAAGCACACGCATTATTACTCTTTTTTTAGTTCTCCCTCCAATACACCTTGCTAATTGTTGAAAAAATCATCCAGGGATGCACTCTACCATCCACAAACTCATTATGGATATTGTTAAGTTTATGTTTCAATCTGTGGATCCATTGTCACTCACCGCCTTCTGCAAGCTTTTGGATAATTAACTCCGCAATGAAGGCTGCTAATCTTCTGCACACACCGTGGAAACCTGCAATCACCCTATTTTTGGTGGATTCGCCCATTAAAGATTGTGATCTGCTCATTATGTAATCTAAAAATTATCTAAATACAAAACAATAAAATACAGTATGATAAAATACAATCCAGTCCAATACTAATCAGTCAAAAACCTTGGAGGGGTTTTTCCTCCCTGCCTCTCCCTCTCATGGGGGTTGCCACAGTTTTACCTGCGGTTTCCCCTATTGCAGTCTTTCTGGCTTGTTGTAGGGACCTTGGTATGTTGTTAGAGTAGAAAACTCTACAATTAATCTCTAGGGCATCCCATATATGGTTAATTGATGTAGCTAGGCCCCTGACACCCAGAATCATCCACTTAGCATTGTCAAACTATTTATGATTTATATCCCTCTTCAAAATAGCTGTCACCCTGACAAATAATGTACCTAAATCCTTCACGAGCGTTGGAAGCAAGGAGTGTGTAACTTAGAATTATCCTTAGTGGGAATTCTGAATTGCAATCTTGACGTCAAAGTACAACATGGCTCTAGCACTCAGAAATATCTGGTACTCAAGATAAAAGTGGTCAGCAAACTTTGTGATGGTTTTAATCTTAAAATGATTATAATGAATCCAGCCTTCTGAGCGGATATGCATTTGGGTCTTCCAAACTCTTGTGATCTGTGCTTTCCACATCAGCAAAGGTCTAATGTTCCTCAAATAAGTAGGGGTTGATCAGACCTTGAATCTGGTCATCTAAACACTAATCATGGTATGTGTTAATTCTTGGCATTTGAGCTCAATTCCATCAATTTGGTTTTGCACAGGGTATGAGCCACTGAGCAACCAAATCGTATGATATGAGGATAGCCAATTTATAATAATACTTAATAAAATATGTATGGAGCTATTGCCCCTTATTTTGACCTTTATTTCAATATTAATTGCAGACTTATCTGCGCGATCTCCCTTCTTTTAAAAAACCTCTAAACCTTTAACTTCCATCAGACTCTTTATACCTAGGTTCCCCAGCTGGATGCGTCCTCGACTTGGTACTCTTATATTCTGCTTCCCTTTTTGAATTACTCTCATTTGTATCAAATCTCATCATAAATCCTCTCGATTTGCTGAATGCCTCATTTTGAAGCGCTTAAAGTACCAGTACCAGTTTGATTCCAGTGGATTCCTTACATTCTGCCATATTGACTTAGAGCTTATCATCAAGTCATATTGGAATTGTGACACTACCCTCTCCTTGACTGGAAAATAGGTTCTTACTGTTTGTATGCTCAAAGGAACTTTGCATGGACTCAGTTGATAACCCAACCCCCAGCGGGTTCCTTAATTGTGTAGACATCCATACCAGTCACTCAATAATCTCAAATGGGCCAACCCAAATGTCAGAAATCTTATTTTTTCATCCAAATCCATGCTGGTCATGGAATAAAACATAATACCCTACAGCGAACAATGGAAGTATGCTCTAGCGCTTCTGTTCAGCCACCTGGTCACAAATTTTTTTAGCCAAACTGGTGGAGTAGGCTTCCGTTTGCAACTTGATCAATGTATCTATGAGTTGCTTCAGATATTGCTGAGGATTCACAACACCAGTGTCCTCTACACACGAATATAGCAAGGCCAGCAGAGCCAGATGTCAACCATACAGCAGTTGAAATGGGCTCTTACCAGTGGACAAATGATAGCTAATATTGTATATGAATACAGCTGTGGGTAGAAGGGCGCTCTATTCTGAGGGTCGATCATTTACCAATTTATGGAGGATATTCACTAAGGTTCTGTTAACCCGCTCCAGCATTCCATTTGCTTCTGGATGATATGGGGTGGTCAAAACCTCATGGATCGCCATCAACTCGTTCAACTTTGGCATAATGTGCAAGTGAAATTGGTTCCATTATCCATTAAAATGAATTATGGGCAGCCGTGTTGCTGTACAACACACTCCATGATGAATTTGGCAGTAGTGACTGAGCCCAAATCGTTGATGGTCCTGGCCTCCACCCATCGAGTCAGATGATCTATAGTGACAATAATATACTTAGATTGATTGGTACTAGTTGGCAGAGGTCCTACTACATCAATAGAAATGGTGTGCCAGGAAAAATGGGGTTTGACTGGCTGGTATGTGGTTCTCTTGTGGAATGGGTTTTCCACTTGACACTGATGACAACAACTAATCGTTTCTAAT
The DNA here is from genome assembly GCA_022478985.1 of Massospora cicadina. NCBI lineage: Eukaryota > Fungi > Entomophthoromycota > Entomophthoromycetes > Entomophthorales > Entomophthoraceae > Massospora > Massospora cicadina. The sequence continues at coordinate 126,099 of JAKSZP010010601.1, read as the reverse complement.
AAGTCATAATGCATGCTCTCCCAGTAGTATTGTGGTCGCAACATCTCTAGTGTTTTCTGCAATCCTCCGTGACCTACAGCCCAATGAGCATCCATAATTTTTGCAGGTCGGGCCAAAGGCTTAGGGAAACTCAATCTTGTGTTGCCAATCCAATTATATAGTTCTCCCCCACATAGAAAGGTATCCACCCTGAGTCCGTCTAGTACCTTGATCACATGCAGCGGCTCCTGATGGTATTTATTTATCACCATATTCTCATACATTATGTCAGCTAGATCCGCTTCAATTGTGACTGTTGGAAGCCTAGAGAGACAATCCGCATTTTGATGTTTTGCTCCCAGTTGATGCAAAATCTTGAAATCATATGCTTGCAACTTCAACGCCCAATGTGCGAGCCATCCCTCTGGTTCATGAAGATTCTGTAGCCAGCACAAGGAAGCATGATCCATCACTACTTGAAATCTCACCCCATGCAGATATACTCAAAACTGTTTATAAGCGTAAATTACCACTAAACATTCTCGCACAATAATGGTGTAGTTCCATTCATGACATTCAAACTTCAACTACAGAAGGCAACAGGATGCTCCACGCCATCATTGTCCTTCTGAGATAATACTGCCTCTATAGCAGAGAGCGAGGCATCCGTTTGCACTATGAACAACTTATTGAAGTTGGGGTATTGCAAAATGGGTGCGCTTGCTAACGCGGTACACAATACATCAAAAGCGTTCTGGCATCGTTCCATTTAATTAGAAAAGCGTTTTTCTTTAATAGCTCAAAAAGTGGGGCCCTGATGCAGCTAAAATTGGGAATGAACCATCAGTAATACCCAACCATTCCCAGAAACACTTGAATGTCCCGCTTATTCACTGGGTGGGTCATCTTGCTTATCACTTCCACTTTAGCTGGCTGCAGTTTAAGCTCATGTGGATCCATGACAAACCCAAATTATTCTAATTGCTACTTAAAGAAATAGCACTTTTGAGGCTTAATTTTGATATTAGCGGTGGCGAGGCGCTGAAACACTTGCTCCAAGTGGTCTAGGTGCTCTGTAGATGTCTGCAAAAACACATTGATGTCATCAAGGTAAACTAAGATGCAGGACAGCTTTAAATCACCTAAAATCGTATCCATGGCATGCTGGAATGTAGCTGGAGCATTACACAACCCTTGCGGCATGTGAATTGGCTGAAACAATCCTCTCAAGGTGATGATCGCACATTTCTCCCAATTCATTAATGGTAATTCGATCTGCCAATACCCCAAGATCAGATCCATGACGGAAAAATAATTTGCTCCACCCAATTGGTCCAACACGTCATAAATCTGCGGAAGAGGGTAGAAATCCTTCTTTGTTACATTATTGAGTTTATGATAGTCAATAATTACTCAATTAGTGCCATCTTTCTTCTTTACAATGAGCACAGGTGATGCCCACGGACTGTTTGACAGCTCTAGCATTCCTTGCTCAATAAGTTTATCTACTTCCTTGGAGACAACCTCTTCTGCTACTATTGAATGTCTAATAGGTCATGAACAAATGGGAGGGTGACCCCCCATGTCTATCCAATATACCACCCCTTGTGCGCACCCCAGGTCATGATCATAATTAGCAAAAATATCCCAATACTTTTCAAATAAGGCCATAGCCTTATCTTGTTGTTCTGTCAATAATCCCATGAGCGCTTCCCGTGGTACTACAGTCAGTACACCAAATGAGGAGTGAGCTGGTAGTCTGAGATCTTCCCATGAGCCAAAGTCATAAATATGACGAACTTCCCTGATAGTGACAAAGTGTAGGTAGGCCACCACTTGGTGCTACCTGATTGTTATTGTCCTTCAGTAGGTTCGCGAGAAGCACCTTCACCTCCCCATTACCAGGAAACAATAACCCTGGAGCCACATGTGGTTTGAGCCATGAGTGTTGATGAGGCGCCAGGATTTCTCCATAAAACCCCTTAGGGACTTCAATTTTGAGCCATTCTCTATTATGCCCTGGTGTCCATATGGTAAGCTTAAAGGGCGCGTTGCTCAAAGCGGGATTCCCTTATACTTATATATCTGGTTGGGGAGGATCTTGGTACACTGACTCAGTTGCTGGTAGTGAACAGGGATTACTCCGTCACTGTATGCTAGATTGATTTGACCAGAGTGGACTGGATCCGTTGGAATTCCACCAGAGGAAAAATAAACTGGAATTTGTTGACCAATATGGTAAGGGTTTCTTCCGCCATATCTATCACAACGCCAAATTTCCTCATGAAAAGCTGCGCCAATTAACATATTGTAGTGGTTATTTGGCAAAACCACCGCTGGAGCAGACACCTGGACTGACCAAAATTGTAGAGGCAACGCAATATATGCTCCTTCCGACACAGTGCTGTGCATTCCTGCAGTCCCATATACTATGTGATGGTCCACATCTGGTTTCAACATAAGTTTAGCCACCAACCGAGTGGAGACTATGTTCAAAGGTTCTCCCATATCTATGATAGCGCGGATTTTTGTGTTTTGAACGAATATGTTGCAATAAATACATTCTGAGTAAGAAGAGTCATTGGTGTGTATTGCTTGTACGTTCAAGGGCTTTGTGATACTCAAAAAAGAAGAAATGCCCTTGCTGACTTGAGGATACTCACTAGCAATTTTCTCCACTGAAATGGCTATGGTAACCCCTACTAAAGGGGTGACGTTCAGTGAAGGACCTGGTTTGCTAATGCCAGTCTGTTCCAGGATCTGCCACGCATATGGCTTCTGCACATTCTGACAAAGCTCGGCCTATTGGGATGAGCCTTTACTCATGGAAGTGGAAGCAGGGGTATCCAATGAAAGCTGCTGGTATAACACATCATCCAATTGAGAGTTAAATTCTACCTGAAAAGATGTTTGGGGACTGTTGGGGACAAATGATATGGACTTAGCGGAGCTAGAGCATCCCATCTCTACTCCGCTTGAGCTTTTGCCTGCTCAATTATCCTAGTTGGCTTTGCATACACATGTGGTTGACTAGGGCAATTGGCTGCATAATGCCCTCTTTGTCCACACTGAAAGCAAGTGTTAATAAAATGTGCGTATCTATAGTTTGGGGCGGAAGACCCAGGCCAATAATTGCTGGTAAGGTTCCAAGGTCATGGACAAACTGGGGAAGTGTACCTAGGCCGGAAAGGGTATATTGACTCATGTGAGGTATGACTACATTCCAGCGGCTGATAACCCAGTCGCTGCGACCTATATTCTGCAAGGGTTGGAGCGGGGGCAACAAAAATTTTTTGGGCTATGTTGGGGACGCTGTTCATGGTGGAGAGCCACCGTAAGGCGTTCACAATCTGAATAAGTCTGGTATCCCCATTCAACACATGGGACATAGCATTATATAGTTCCCAATATGGTTTGACAGCCGCCGTCATCACTATACTTACATCTTCAGTGGTTAAGATATTGGCCCCAAGAAGAACGTGTGCTTCTGCCAAAAACTGCTCAGCAAATTCTGACTGAGTTTCGTTTTGGTCAAACTGTATAGTCATAAAGTCAGATTTTCATTGACACATCTTGGTAGTGCCCCTGAGCAGCCGAATGATAATCGCTTTTACTTGTGCATAAGATACTGAGCTTTTGGGAAGATATCAGGTCACCTGATCAGCGCTTTCCACATCCAAAGCGGATAGCAACAATTTCGCTTTTTGTCGATCTGTAGCTCCTTCCACAGCAAATTCAAACCGCTTAAAGTAACTGTGTAGGTTCCCATTATGACTGAAAGGAGGTAATTTATCAATATGAACGAATTCTCTTTGCTCTGGATTCCTGCTGCAAAGGGCAGGCGAACTGTTGTCAGAGCGACTATGAGAACCATTCCTTGATGCGTTATTACACAGCCAGCTGGATGGACTTGAACCCATCAAAAAGGAATTGGGAGAGGTAGTATCACATGGGGGTTCACCATACCGCCCAATGGATATTCATTTGTTGATCCATAACATTCTTCCCCCAAGTTGCCACTAACTACCCCAATTCCCCCAGCTCCAGTATGCTCCACAAACTGTTTGTTGATCAACTGTTGCAGCGTTTCATATTGTTGTTGCAATTTCTGGCGGACTCCCCTTTCTTCATTCAGTTACTGTTCCACAGCTTGTATTTGTGAAAGAACTTCTTTAATTATATACTGTGAGCAGGTTTGCTGTCAAAATGGAGGAGGACTCCTCATTGTAAAGTAATTGAATTTCTGGTTGTTTTTTAACTATAGTTGCTTAGTGGACCCCTGTAGTGAGCACCACTGTTAATTCTCAGCGTTTGAGCTTGATTCCGCCGAGTTGGTTATGCACAGGGTATGAGCCACTGAGTAACCAAATTGTACAATATGAAGATCGCCAATTTATAATAATACTTAATAAAATATGTATGGAGCTATTGCCCCTTATTTTGACCTTTATTTTAGTATTAATCGCAGACTTATCTGCGTGATCTCCCTTCTTCTAAAAAACCTCTAAACCTTTAACTTCCATCAGACTCTTTATACCTAGTTCCCCAGCTGGATGCGTCCTCAACTTGGTACTATTATATTCTGCTTCCCTTTTTGACTTACTCTCATTTGTATCAAATCTCGGCATAAATCCTCTCAATTTGCTGAATCCTCATTTTAAAGCGCTTAAATTACCAGTATCAGTTCGATTCCAGCGGATTCCTTACATTCCGCCATATTGACTTAGAGCTTATCATCCAGTCATATTGGAATCACGACAGTATGGATCTAAAAAAGGCCATTGGCTCTGTGCACAGTTACCTCAAACATTTTTAAGCATGATTGAACATTTACATGATTGTCAAATTTAGGAAGATTAAAAAAATAGCTAGAACAATGGATTTAATTTTTTGTGAACTGGACATCACTCAAGAGATACTAACCTGAGGCCCCAGGTCACTAGCATGAGGTTAAATCTGTTTGGGAGCTATCATCTACACTAAAGGGGAAAAGAAAGCAACAAAGTTGATATGTAGTGAGTAGGTTGACGCATTGTTTATTGGACAAACTCCTCTTCCAAAGGTTCTTATCCAAATAGCTCAGGTTGAGCAGGAGGCATGGTTTGAAGAGGACACTGACATCTACAATCCTGAAGCAGGCTTTAGATTCTTTGTTCCAAAGTAGCTCATTTTCCTGCTACCAAAAGCATTGATGCTTGAATAGTCATAATTCCATGAGTTTACTCTGCTTGTTGTAAACCATAGTTTGCAAATTATCTAATTCAAACTTGTGATTGGTATAAGTACCATGAAGTTTGAGAATTTGACAATATAGCTCACTGTTTGGCTGGAAGAGATATCACTTATCCTGTTGAATAACTGAACTAGCCCTCTCATTCCTTTAATATCCAGTTGCATTGCTTCTGTTGGTTTCTTATTTGTTGCAATTTGGACATGAGGCAAGTGATGATCTCAATGTTGCTGCACAAATGCTTTGCCGCCTCCATTTCTTGTTGTGTGTATTGTCTGAGTTCCTCAAGATCCTCAACATATCTGTTAACATAAACCTGGAGTAACACAATCTCAGCTAACTTATTTTCTGAATTGAGTTATGACTTGTATCCATTCTTTAGTGACTCCTTGGTTTTCCATTGCTTGATATCCTATAGCCAAAACGTTTCAATATAATAGTTGAATAAGTTCATCCTGTTGTTGAAAAATTTACATGTTAAGATTAAGGATATTATTCCTATCCTTCTCTTTCCACTCGGTGTAACTTTCCAAGCCAAATTACACAAATTTATAAAACAAATCAAATTCGCCCATAGTAGTTTCGCTCTGATGTCATTGGATTCTCCGCTGGCTGCTCCAGAGTGGGGCAATGGCAAAACTCCCCCCACCATTTTCCGTCCAGAAGGAAAACGCGCTAGGACTGGTTCAACCAGTCATTCCAAACCTATGGGCTGATTTGTTCCGCCAAAGGACCTAGACGCCCACCTTGCTTGTACCAAAGCTGTACCACACTGCCCTCTAGTGCTCCCCCAGATCAACATGCACTACAGCCTAAGGGTCAAATATGGGAAACTATTCCCATACCATGACCAAGCCGTTATTGAAATGGCACAGGCGGTGATGACACCCACCAGGTTTATCGATTTCCACCCCTACAAGGGGTATTTTGACCTCAGCTTCACCTAAGAAGCTGACGCTGCCAGTGCAGTAACTGTTCCCCTGGTATTCCAGGGCACCCCTCTCCCCACAACTCGAACTAGGCTCCCAGCGGGCACCACTTTGGTGGTCCAGTTTGTTGGCCTGCCCACCCACCTCCCCCTGAAGTGCTCCACCAGGAGCTGATAAACAGTTTGGCAGCCTATGGCTCCAACCCCATCTTACAATTTGTGGTCCCAAATGGAGCCACACGACTTGCTGGGCCTTGGGCATATGCCACAATAAGCCCTGAATTTAATAAAATTGTGGTGGCAATTCCACCATGCACCATTATTCCCTCAGTGCCCAACCATCCATTTTGGGCCTGCGTCAAGGGCGGGTGGACGATCTGTCCATCATGTTTTGAGTTAGACCACTCGAAATGCAAGTGCCCCTTCTCAACCACTTCAGGCAGATCAGATGACTCATCTGCCAACCTCCAATCCGCTGCCCACCCTGTACAATTTCAGGCATGAGGCACAATGCTACCTCCTCCACCCTCAAAGCCTGTTGCTGCAGCTGCACCTGCAGCCACCAATCATCCTCTTCCTCACCCCAATGCCATAAATAATTCCTCCAATCAAGCATTGGATTAGATCCCAGTTTGATCCTATGCTTCTGCAAATGAATTGAACAAACCTCAACCATACGCTGATTCCCCAATCCAATTCAACCAAAACCCATGGAAATTATTAACTGACATTGATGAATCAGGTAAGAACTTTGAAGAACCATCTCTGCAAATCGAGCAGTTCATTAATGCAGAATGGGACGCCAAATACCCCACTCAACTTTATACCCCACAGCCAAACGCCAAATCATTTCATAGTGATCACCAGCTTGCAGTCAAAGCAGCTGCAACACCAGATTGTCATCCCATGTGTAAAGCTGTCACTAAATCACTAGCATACTCAAAGGAGGAATTACACCTCCTGTTATCCCCACAACCTTAACTCCAAAAAGCAAAATGTCAGTGAAAAAGTACTACAAAAACTCAAACAATGCTATTCAGAACGTGGCAACTATAGCACAAAATCCAAAAGCAAAAATAACCTGAACCAACATTGCCACATTTGTTCAACTCCCAGATGCCCAAATTAAAGCTGAAAAAGCTTAAAAAGAATATCTCAGTGCCATTTACCTAGCTGGCAATTTCCATGAAATTTCAATCATTAGAGATGTTGAACCACATACCGCAGATGCCCCAACACCATTACTGACAGCCGTGACACACACTCTACTTTGGGAGGAAGAAGCTGCTGCCAAAGAGGCTGCCAAAGACGAGCCACCCAACCCCCCTCCCCTTCCGCCATGGAGGGATAAGAGGCTTCCGCTGCCCACCTGGTTGGTTGGTTTTGAAGCATTTCAATCCGCTCATTAGGGCGTTTTGTTTGAACCAAATAGTTACGTTTTTTAGTATAATTTTAGTTTTGGTAATGTCCATCCCCTGGTCAGCTTGCCTCAAATAAATAAGATTGAGGATATTGTTAAACGCCTGAAAAACATTTTGAAACTGGTTTTTTGTTGCCTATTAAAGGCCTGCGGCACTTATTCATTTGCTGATTTATGTTAAACACTTCCATGATCATGGCGTGATGGCAAATAATGGTCAACTGTGAATTCCATACAGTGAGTTGAAAATACACATTAATAGATTGCTCCATCCAGTATAGGTAATACTTTCTTAGTATTTAGGTATTATTTTAGACTTAACATTTTCTCATATTGATAAATGAGCTGGTCTTGATTATGCTGACAATAAACAAGGCAGATACTAGTTCATCTTGTTATTTACCAAATAGATGGAATCCTAAAGTAACATCAGTCCAATTGTCTTAGCTGCTCCACGGTAAATTTATGAGTCTCATTGCTCTCAGAATAAGGAAAATAGTGGGAAATGACTTCCTTTAGCGCTATTTTATTAAAAGTAGGAAGGTTAAGATAGAAGATAAGTTATTGGTTATTATTGTCATCTCCCCATCAATGCGTCATGTCCATTATAGTATTTAGAATTTCATTTTTCTGCTAATAAATCCCCTGTAGTGAGCACCACTTTTGTAGCGTGAAGTATCTTAGTGCACTACTTGCAAAGATTAATATTTGGCTCAATCCAACATCTTTGACTATAATGACTTACTGGTTAGTTAATCTACATAGTAAGTTTACTAATTTTTTGTTAAAAATTCTACTTTCCAAAATTTTAATGAGATGATATTTTGTTCAGTAATAAGAATAATAGTTTATTAAGAGTGATTTTGAAGTATTTATAGTCAAATCCTTTTGTTTAAGATTTATTATATCTTGTGTTATGAAATCTTCCACTATAGTAGATTAAGATTATGTTTAAAATTTATTTGATGTATGCCAACCAGGGGATGAACAATACCAAAATCAAAATAAAAAAAAGCTTGAAAACAAACGGAAAGAAATAAAACTACTAACCAGGTGGGGAGCGGAAACCACTAAATCACCATGGCAGAGGGTGAGGGGGGGTGGGGTTTGTACTCAGACATATGCGCCTCAATCATGGGATTTTGATAAAAGTTTTGAATCAAATCGGAGAGCCAGGGCGTTGAGGCATCCACATAGTGTGGGTGGAAGTCGATGTAGTATGAGTTTTCCACCTCCTCATTAAGTTCAGCGCGGTAAAGCGCTTCAACAAATGCCACAACAAGAATTTCAGCATCTTTGCGGGCTTTGGGAAACTGGGCAAAAAGGGAGATACTGTGGTGGGTGATTTTAGCTGAAGGGTTGAATTTGGTGAGCGTTGCAACATTCATGACAGCAGCTTCAGCATCATCATTTAACTTTGAGATGTTGCTGTATGTATATTCAGGGAAGTTGGGGGGAAGAAGAGGGTGGGCGGGCCTTGCTGGAACTGAGCCACTGATTGGGCCACTGCTTTGCATAGGGTTGGGCACCGGGGAGAGGCCACCGCAGCTAAGGCGAGCTGGTGGTCACTTTGGTAGGGGGCTGCAGATTAAGATTATGTTATAAAACCAATTTGATGGTATAAAGATTTGAGTAGAGTGTCATTCAGTTAAATATAGTAATTCACAATTTTTGGTAGACCCCAATATCAGGAGTTGATATTATACCACTTATGATTCATGGAGCAGAATATCAAGTCAACACTTACCTAGCTGAGGTCAAAGCTGATTTTGAAGAGAGCACTTTAAAACTCTAGGACAAACTCTTCCTCTATTTTGAAATCATAAGAATGAGGCTACCTGCGCATAAAATTAGAGATTTTTTAACCTCATATTCAAGAATGGTATAGTGATTTAATTATCAGAAAATTTGTGGCCATACCAGGTGTGTCATGGATACTGCTAAATAAAGTAAGACTGGGCTTCCAATCTGGGTATATGATAATCAATAAAACTACCAGGATTTAAGGGGCATAGCAGCCCTAATGATTTGGAGGATGGACGCCCTATGGTTCCTGTGAGGGTACTAAAAGTCAATTAGCGTACCAAAGGCCTCATACCAAACCAGATGGCTGCAATGGGGTAGCCCCCAAGTGTGGGAGAGGCATGGAGGATGACAAAAGCTCTTGGTTTTGCAGTTGCTGGCCTCTAGTTTCAGTCCCAAATTCTCCAGGTTTGGTTATATATATATAAGAGTCCTCATGTTCATTGAATATTGATAGCCCAAAAAAATGATGATCAAATTTATTAATTGAATAAAAATTGCTCAATTAAAATCTAGAATGAATTTGCGCATTGTCTCATGATCGTTGATTTGTTTAAACTGCCTTACAGAGTTGAACAACTTGTTAAAATGGTGGATCATTTTATATATGTAAACTGAGGCAGATTGCCCCAAGGAATGATGCTTTGGATGATCCAGTGACTGGGTTCACCTCCAGGTTGTAAGGGTGGTTGATCATTGCCCGAATCAACTTATTGAAATTGGTGAAGTGGGAGGCCTCATATCACCCAGATCATGCTGAAACAGTGGTGGGATGGCAAGATGAGTTAGGCGATAACAATGGCTATCCCAAGCAAGGGGTTGTGAGACTTTTGGCTGGCCAGATCGTGCCCAACCATTGGTGGATTAGCAAACTGGATCTGGCAGATTGAGGAGCCCTTCTGGGACAGCAGATTAGAATCATGTTGGGAGCGTAACTTTTGATGGCCTCAGCTAGTTTATGGTGAGCTTATGGATCAATGGATTGGAGTGCCAACTCAATGATCACCAGTCCCAAAATGCTTATTGTGACATGTTTAGCTGGGTTCAAAGTGGAAAATGTTGGTAGGAAGTAGGCCAGCAGAGTCCACGAAGAGGGGTTTTAGTAAATGGATTCTTATTAAAATAATGTAAATTATGAAAGACAGCTGACCCTAGGAGGTGTAATTGTCTTTTATACTTGGTGGCAGGGGATGAAATTGAGGGGATGGTTTGAACTGGGCCAGCTAATGTTCTTGCGATGAGCTGCCTAGGTTTGAGGGGCCATCAAATAGCTTACACAAGATGTCATAAATAACTATGACAATTCATTATCCATATCAGCGGTGGAGGCACTCTCATTAATTTAAACTTGAGTGAATTTGATTGGATTTTAAGCTTATTGTAATTGGTTTCCAACAGAATTGATTTTAAAGTAAACGAGGTGGGTCAACCTTGAGACAAATATGCCACAACGAGTTTTTTAGCCTGTGCTGGTTTCAAACTTGTGTTAAGAAAACCCGACCCATACTGGAGCAGGAACCACAAAGCAATGCTATCACTCCTCAACAGAATTGATTCTAATGATCAAAAAATCTTACATTAAATTTTTTTGGGAACGAATTTTTGACTCAGATCTGCACCCCATGACCCAGAATCTCGAATTCCATACCCAAATCAGTTTTTCTTACTTACTAATGCTTTCTAGAGTTTCAAGATAGATTTTACAGATTCAAAGGGGGTGGGAGGTGACAAGGTGGTGACTAAATGAGGATGGGGGTCCTGCTGGTGGAATCTGGCCAGTACTACCTCCCTACAGAATCATTTGATCTTATTCACAAGGGAAGAAGTAGAAAAGGGGAGTAAAGTGGGTGGGTTTTTGGGGGTAAAGCAGTTACCCAACGCTCATCAACAACATGGGCCAAGTTACCCGGTTGAACCAAGGGCTCCATAGATTCCTTAGGTCCCTTCTTCCCTCTGTAAGGGAACTTCCCATAATCTAGCTAAGATGTTGGTTTTTCAGACCTTCATTATACTCTCCTTTTTAAGAAAGATCCCTCCTCCTTATACAAAAACCAGGGCGTAGTTCTTGTGACTGGCGGGGAATTTAATGGCCAGTATAGCAACGAGTTTCTTAAGAAAATAGGGGACTTCAGGATGTGACTCATGGAACACAGCCACTAGCTCCTTACAAATTACACTCCCTTGCGATTATCCAACTAGTTTCATAGACAGGGTAACCTTTCCATAATAAAATGAACTGCACAGACTTCCTGGATTTTCTTGAGGTCATTATCACTTAACTTCTACCTCTTGTGACTCCCACACAATGATGGGATCTGGGGTATTAGGTTTCTCTCCATTAAAAGGGGATAACTGGGAAATGTGGAATACATTTATATTGGTTCCATTGGGCAGAGACTTGATGTGGTAAACATCATTGCCCAAATCCTTTTCCAATTCAATAGGCCTTAAGTGCTCACTAGTCAGCTTCCATGAGGGGACCTCCATATTCAAGTGGCGAGTGCCAAGCATAATAAGTGAGCTTTCTGAGAAATTGAACCCTGGAAGTCTCATCCTTTCATAAAACTTTTTATAATCCCTAATGGCTTTATATAAGTGCTCCTGAACAACTTTTGGGTATCCCAAATCTGAGTGATGCAGTCCTCTGCAGCAGGAACCACAGAGGTCAGGAGTGACCCAATCTAGAATGAAGAATTGTACCCCAAAGTGGACTCAAATGGGGAAAATTTAGTGGAATAATATAGCATGTTGTTGTAAGCGAATTGTGTCAGAGGGAGGTCCATAGCCCAGGTATCCTGGATGGCAGAGGGATAACAACGCATATATTGTTCTAAGTTTTTATTAACTCTCTCAGTTTTCGTCTGATTGTGGGTGATATGCTGTATAACGGCAGGGCTTGATACCAAGAAGTTCCAGCAAGGCGTCTCAAAATTTGGCTCTAAATCGAGGGCCACAATCATTCACAATTTCCATTGAGAGTCCAAACATGAATAACACATGTGTGATAAAGAGAGCTGCGGTATATGCTGCTGTTATGGTTGTGTGACATGGGATAAATAATGAAAACTTGGTGAATCTGCCTACAATCACTATTATGGAATCAAACCCTTTACAATGTGAAGTTCCATGATGAAGTTCACTAAGACAGATGTCCAGGGGCCCTCAGCTTGTTGCATAGGGTGGTAGAGGCCATTTTTTCCCTGTACGGTCAGATCTGAAGTGTTGTAGGTGATACAGCTTGCTACTCACTCTGGAATATCCTTGGAGATCCCAGAACAATTGTAAGTTCTTTAAAAAGTTTAAAACACTTCTTTGAACCAGGATGGTCTACTGCAGGTGGGGTGTGTTGATCTTCAGATACCTGAATGCGCAAGGCAGGTTAACCAAAATCTTATCTTTAAAAGAAGATTATTCCATCCTTTAAGGCATACAGGGGCCATTTGCGCTGCCTAGTCTCCAGGCAATTCGCCAAATATATACTATCAAGGAAACATAATTTACCTGCTAAAACGCGTTCACACATGGTTGAGTTAGGGATATATCAGAATATGATACTGTGGCTGGAGCCAGGGTAAAGCTCATGGAGGAGGGCACCACTGTGGTGAGCTCAGACAAGTCATCCTCTTGCCTATATCTATGGCAGGGTTTTGGCTTAACATTTCATGCAGAACGTTTAGTGGCCCTTTAAAAAGTTTCACTTGAAGTGAAAGTTACAACGATTCTTGTAGGTATGCGCCTGGAGTTTCGCCAGCTTATGGGGTTTGTGTTAGGAGCGTGTCTGTAATGCTACAGTTCCAGTAGAGGTGGTGGTCAAAGGGCCCACCCCACTGCTATAATTCCTCCGCTGAAGAAAGGTAACTAAATAACCACCCAGAAGGACGGTTAAGAGAAGGGCCCAAGCAAGGATGAAACTCATATAGTTAATTTGGACCTCTTAAAGGTTATCAAACAGGACTAAATAATTGTACATAAACAAAGAAAAACAAATGGTGCTCTTTATTGACCCAATTGACCAACAAGAAAAGGCTGTCTTAAGAACTTATAACTAATAGCGTGGCCTGCACACAGGTGCAAAGATTGGATAATTCCATTGTGGACACACTGGCCAAAGTGGCAATCGAAACGCAAAGATATTACTCTGAGTTAAACTGAGCCGAACCAATTCAGCTGGCTGAAATGGCGGAATTTCTCAACCAAGCTCATATCTGCACCATTTTCCGATACCCAGAAATAATGAATTTAATTACTCCAAACAAATTATGGACAGCCATTCGCGGTGTGCCAAACCAAAAATGCCCAGGCCCAGATGGCATTCCATATGAGTTCTACAAAAAATATTTTAAATATATATCCCCATTGCTGCTAGCCTCACTCAACCAAAGCCTGTTGGAAACGCGCCCCCTACCAGGAGGACATGAGGCCTTTACTGTCACACTCTTCAAGAAAGGGGATAGGCTTGACTTAGCCAACTGGCGCCCCATTTCTCTAACAAACACAGACACCAAAATTTTAACCAAAATCATGGCTAACCGTTTAGGGACTGTAGCATCTGCCACCATCTCCCCAGAACAATTCAGTTTCATCCCCAGAAGGTCGATTTGGTATAACGTGCACTCTGTGGCTAATGTGTGTCAGTCCACAGCCTCTGGGGCACTTGTATTCTTGGACCAACAAAAGGCCTATGATAGAGTAAACTGGGAATACCTCAGGGCCTGCCTCCATCAATTCCGCCTACCCCCCGCTTCATAAACTGGGTGATGCTGCTCACAGAATCTGCAACAATGGCAGTGCGTGGCCCAGGCTTCCTAACGGAAGTAGTCCGCCCTCAAAGGGGCCTGCGACAAGGGGACCCCCTCAGCCCACTCTTATACAACTTCAGCCTTGACCCACTACTGCGAAATGTGAACGCCCACCTCACTGGGGTCCATGTGCCAGGCCAAACCCCAGTCAAGATGATGGCATTTGCAGATGATTGCGTGGTGGGGGTGTCTAATAACAAAGATGCACGCGCGCTTGAAGCCCTCATCCAGGAATATTCCCGGGTAAGCAACGCGGCACTGAACGCCTCCAAAACCGAAATCATCCTCCTTGGTCGGTTTCAGAACTGCTGGGCCCCAGCAAGTAGTTCCCAACCCGGCCCATCTGCTCGCCCACTTCCACGCCTTACTAACTCAACACACACCGCTCCACTGGTGCTCCCCTTTGTGCCACGTCCTACCATAGGACCAGTACGCCATCTGGGCGTGTGGATGGAGGCAGGTGGATACGCGTCAGCAGTAATGGAGTGCCATATACTGGACAACGTGATGAAGCGAATCGCCTCTCTCAGAGCCCACCCTACTACCCTCACTGGCAGGGTTGTTCTTGCCAACTCTATGCTCCTATCCAAAGTCTGGTTTAGAGCCCACGCCATCCCCTTCTCCCCAAACTTCTTCAAATCCCTATATGCTTTGCTGCAAGGATGGCTTTGGTCAGGCCGCCCTCCACCAGTACGGCTAGAGGTCATGTTTGGCCCTCATCATCAAGGTGGTATGGGCCTGCTTGACTTCAAAGCCCATGCTGCCAAGATCCTGGGCACCTGGATCGCGGCCATCACCGCTCCTACACTCCCATCCCAACACTGGTCCCGCGCAGCCCGCTCCAACTTCTCCTGAGCCTTGGGCCTCAACAATCCATCAAACCCCCACTCCCTGATGAAATACCTCGCATCACACACATTGGCCACAGGTCCTCACGGGACTAAAACCCACTACAAACGAATCCTACTCTCCATGCGAAGTGCAGAGTGGAGATTTCGTATTAGCGGACATACAACCCAAAGAGGCCGCCCCTCTCCTCAATTCACACAAGAGGTACAGGGGCTACCCATCCATGATGGCGTGATCCCCATTCGACCCCATGTCCTATCCAGGGTGGACTACCTGGACATGATGGACATCCCTTATTCCACTGAGACCCAAAATACTATCTGGAAATATGCACACCATCCTCTGTTGCAGCCTCAAGTCCGCTCCCATGTGTGGCGCTGCCTGAGGCAGGTGTATCGTACAGCTGAGCGCTCTAACGCTTTACACTCATCCTGTGTTGTGTGTGGCCAGTATGGAACGCTGTTCCACCGCCTGGAGAAGTGCCCCACCTTTAAAGTGATATGGCGCGAAGTCCAACGTCTGCTAGGCCAGGATCAAACGCATCCCTTCAGTCTGTCAAGAGATATGTTTGCTTCATCAATGGCCTCCCCCTCCCACCCTCCCTACGTGCTCTGGTGGTTGCAATCGCCATGTGGACTATCCACACGATTGTCTTGGATGCCATCGCTGGCTCCATCCCCACCCTCCCAGAAGCTGTCCACAGATTCCAGTCTCATTTGGTGGACCACTTTCAAGCGTGGATGTTTGGATATCTCCCACCACATCGCCGACAGCTGGTCTCCTCCTGGTTCCCAGTCTAGTTCATCAAATCAGACCCCTTCCTCCACACGTGCTCAATAGTGGCTACGGCCCCTTCACACGTTCCCTCCCCTCCCCATAAGTGGCGTTCCCGCTGGCAACAAGAGATAGCATCGCTTATCTGGGGTGCCTCCCCTGGTACTAAGTTTTGTCTCTTCTGAGTCATATTCGGAAGTGTCCATCCCATGGTCAGCCTTCCCCACAATAAATTTAAATTTAAAGAACTTATAACTAATCAATGGGCGGAGAGTCATCTGTTTGTAGGGCCAGTGCTAATACCAAACGAACCAATAAATGCACAGTACCATCTGACATGGTACTGAGTTCGGATTTTTGCCCATCTTTACAGCTATCTAGATTACCATGGATTACTAGGGATTATTTCCTATGGCAATTTGGATATCAGTTGACCCCAATTTTGGGCTAATAATTTTTGGGGGATTTTTAGGTAAAGTGCCATGATCAGATCCGTCAGGGATTGATCCAGGTGAATGCTTAAGATCTTATCAGGTAGAGTTGCTGACAAAATGGGGTCATCTTATTGTTGATTAATGATTAAGTATCAGGTGTCTCAAATATAGATTAATCAAGGTCTCATCACCAACCGATTGGGAATTTAAAATCAAGTTGCAAGGCAAGTGATGCCATCTGCAAGTAGCAAATCAATCAGTTGGTTCATAACCTGCCATAATGGTACAAATTACATTACCTAAGCAGGTCATTCACCGAATATGTTTGGTTTGCTGGGATTGAGTGGAAAACGTTAGGAACACGTTTTCTGACTCATTCCATTTTAGGTCTCAAGGATGTCTGACAAAAGAAGCCCTAACCACTATGGGGAAGACCATCGCTGATGAGACAATGAAAAAAATTCAATGGCAATGGCTGCCGTTCCAATACTGAGGTTTCAATTAAAGATGGGGCACCGAATTCCCTCTATAAATTCCCCTGATAATTTGCAATAAAAAAAGAGTAATTAGCAAAATTCATTATTGTTTTTAGTTCTATTAATCTTCAGGAAATTATTACTATGTGTTTTATTTGGGGACTCTTTAGTAGGATAAAAAGTAAGGATTAAGTATCCTTAAGAAAAGAAGCTGATCTAAGATGGGAATTGCTGTAGACTCTGCAAGACTCTGCAAGACAAGAGGAAAGGCTGTAAACTAGGATCTGAGCGTGGATAAAGTTAGGCGGATAAGGGTATAAATCCCCACTAAAAACATCAAATGTATTTTGAGGAGAAGTACAGGTTGAGCTTTGGACAAGATATGGTTATCTATTCAACTACAGATATTAGTCTTCATATTATAATTTATCAAATATCATATCTTATCATATAACTCAAGGGGTGTATATACCAAACCTGTGAAGTCATCAATTTAGGGGTTATTACTCAGGAACAAGAATCAAAGCACCTAAATTTTAACAATTGTTCTCACTACTGCAGTTGTAATTGAGTAGGATGCATTAATATAATATGCCATACAAGGATGAGTTAATAAATTCAGGATGGAGTTGCAACCACCAATAAGAACGCCTTCAATTCCGCGAATCATTGTGAATATACTGCCTTGGAGGAGAGAGTTACCAAGATTGAGGAAGGAGTCAAAGGTGTCTCTAATTTGGCAATGAGTTACTTGGGAAAGTATCGTCATTAAAGAAAAAAATAAGGAGATATAGTCCTAGAAGTTTTATTCTTAAAAAAACATGAAGCAGATTACGTTTAATTATGGGCCTTCAGTGCAGATATAGAGTGGCTGATGAAGCAAATCAAGGAGTTGAATGCTCACAAATGTGAATGTGAGTCCTATGCGGCAACCAACGCCAAAGAGAGGACCCCAGGAACTACAGTTGGAAAGGCGAATATTCCACAAAGTATGCTGACTGCGTTCACAGCCATTTCAGAGTTGACTCCCAAAATCACTCCTCAAGTCAGTTGAGTAGCCAAACCAAGAGTGGTGGCTAGAGAAACTTCGGAGGAATTTAGAGCTACATTAAAATTACCCACATTCAATGGGATAATGCTCCTGCATTTATCAATTAGTTGACATGACAATGTTCAGGTATGATGATTGTCAAAAGGCTTTGATGATGATGAATTGTTTGGAAACTGATTGTCAGAAACTAATGCTATCCCATATAGAGGGGGAAGCTGGTCATACAGAGGCTAAGGTGGACATTATGAAAGAATTTGGAAGTCCCACATGTATGTTGAAGCGCAAACAGGTATCATGGGAATCCAATTTCAGAAGGATGGATCCATAGCGAGTTTCGCTGATTGTTACTACCAAGAATCGCAGATTTTTTGTTGGAGCAAAAGTACTGGACGATTTTGACACCTGGATCACATTGCAAGTGACCCTTTGGCCCTGTTATGATTTACATTGAATTATGTCTTCCATGTTCACTACTGAGATTACCACCTTACAGGTGATGGATCATTTAAAGATTTTAGGAGCTACAATTGATGCCCCTAATAGAAGCCTCAAACTGAGTCCAGTTTGAAATTTAAATCCTATGAAAGGGACTGAGAGCGCTAAGAAGTCTAATAATTGAACCATGCTAAAAATAAGCCTGAAGAGTTCAAGTGGATTGATAAGAAAAAAGCTTTTTTAGTGTTAAGGAAAAGTACACTTTGGTGTTCAATGAAAGAAGACAAAGGGACTGATCAATGTAGTCCAGGCAAAAAAGGCCAAACCCACACAAGAATTGGGAAAAGGGCCCATGGGCTAGAAGGAGAACAGTATAGAGCTGCAAATAAACTCGCTTTCATAATATCTTACATGAAGAAATTGACAATAGTGACCTGTTTGTTGATGACGCACAGGATCACTTAAATCAATTGGTCATTTTGGATGTTAATGCAGTAACCAGATCTGGAGCGAAGGGGGATCAACCACAAAATAATTAAGAAAGTTTCTTGGCCATATGCATGACAACTAGCGGACAAGATTTGAGCCATGGTGAATCTGGAAGAATTAACCAAGTTCAAATTAAATAAGGCGAGCCTGTCTATCCCCCTTAGCGCAATCAAAGAATCATTTTATGATCTATCAGCGCAAATTATTACACCCTCAATTTGGCAAATAATGCTGCTATACACTCAGTAAGTACGATTTTACAATAATCTGAGTGTACATATATAGACATACTGTTTAATTGAGTACATATGCGGGCAATAGTTGGCAGTTGAGCGCCTATCATATTATCTCAACCAAAATGTTGAAGAAGATAAGAATTGTGACTGATCTAGAACACAAGAAAGAATATTGAACAGCTGAGCCAAATACCACCATCTACTTTGAACATATAGAACTCTGCCACTTCATATTTTGATCTTTAGTGGTATTCACACCAGAAATAATTTTGGCCAACCAAAATTATGATATTCTGATTGTGACAGATTTTCTAAAGAAGTATGGATACAAATATAACTTTAAAGATAATATGGTGCCCATATAAGGTCAGACGATACCATTAGTTTATCAGAAAGAAGGAGAAATGTCATGGTTACATGACCTGATTATAGGCACAAACATCAAGGACAAGGCTGGGTGGCAGGAGGTCCAGAAGGTTAAACTTCAGGCCCTTCCTAATCTCAAGCGCACCTTGTACCAATGCTGAGTACAGGCAAGGTATGCCCAGGTTGATACAAGTGAGGTGCAAAATGCCCAGCCCCTTGTTATGGCTCTTGCGTTAAAATGGACGATATATATTTTGAACGATTATGGCACAAATCAATTAATTGGTGAATGGGGGTTTGAGGCCCATTTGATTTATAAAACTTTCAGCTTGGATCAGACTTGGCTCTAAATCAATTATCCACGTTTGGAGTATTTAGAAGTATACAACTCTGTAGGATGGAATTGTGCGCCTATTGGTGCACCTTGGCTTAGCACCACCTTCTCCAACAGACGATTTTGCCAAAAATGTTTAATGATGATTTATAATACCAAGCTTCCTAGTTGGTTGTCACTTCTCATAATAAACTCCCCATTTGATTTACAGTCTATTTTATGTTGACTTGGGCATATCTGTGTGCGTACCTCTTTAAGGAAGTCTCATGACACATTAGCCAGATTTTTATTTTAAAATTACTGCAGCATCAAGTACACCGCGGGCCTGTCCAGTTTCCCTCCAAACCAGGCCCCTGTGCACACTAGCCCCGTCTAAAACTTGGTTATGAAAGGCACTTCAGGCCACAGCCAAGTTTTGCTCTTAGATTGAACCATCCTTTTGTGTACCATAGTAAACACCCTTGCCCTATGTCGCTGTAGCTCCAGCCCACTCTGCTGGGCTACCTTTATGTTCACACTGAAAAAGAGTTCCCTTGCATTGGTCCTGTGCACCGAGCACCGCCAAGCAGGAAACAGGAGAGTTATAGACACTCTCTTGAAATTTGAAAACCAACCACTTATCTTTATGTGCATGAACTTTTCTGTGTGGGACTTTTGCAAAGTGCAAACGGTGTGCGCAATATGGTTGCCATGGCCGCGGAGGGGCTCATCACTGTTTTCACATTTTGCCAAGGGTTAGAACACTATAGCATTATTTTCGCCACATCCAACTGGAAAGTACTCACCCTTCTTGTCTGTACCTGGTGGATATGGACGCTTTGTGATCCAAGAGTCATGATTACCTGATTTTTAACCGAATTTTATAAAATCAACACCAACAAATCGTTTTTTATATGGCGCTGCATTTGGATGGTGCATGTGGTATATTAATGAAGGGATTGGTGGTGTTGGCCTTGGATAACGTCATACAACCCATTGTGGAAAGGGGTATAGGGTCATTCATGGCCTAAAACGCGTTTTATAATGACATTTCCACATTTAATATCGAGCCATATATCTTCCCTTATGGATCAGATATGGACCCCATTCAGTGTATTAAATCACCACAGAAAACAACGCTTTACCACAACAATGATCCGTAGAAACCAGAAGTTCGAGAAGATGTCACAATTACAATACAAAAACGTTTATGCAGTTGCTGAAGATATGGTGAGATATGTGGCCTCAGTAGTAAGAGTGGACAAATATCCCTCTCCATTCTTTTATGCAGAAACATACCCTGAGGGGATCTTAGACTCTGAAGAAAAGTTTGGTGGTGAAGTGGTGGCGTTTTCTGCTATAAATAAAGATCATTTGGGTTATTTTTTTATTGACTGCTACCCTTTCATACCCTTCAAAAAATCAGCACTACTATTTTGGTATATGCAGGGGCCTCTGAGAATTTTATTGATCAAGACCTAGCCAAATACCTTAAGCTGATTTACTTTCCAGGTAGTATATTTAGAGGAGGGTTTTCCTAAAGTATTCCAACGCTGAAAATTTTGGCTCTAGTGGACTATCAAGTTGGCAAATATTGTTTTTCTGACCACTTCCAAGCTATCAAAAACCTCTTGAACCCCATCATTTTTGGGTGTATAGTGGTGGCGAAAGTTTGATATCATGATTAAATTGAAAGAAAATAACCTATCCTTAACTTTAATAAATGGTCACTAGTTGGTTGTTCCTTTGGCTGAAGCCAACTCTCAGGGCGATTTGCCCTACTAACCTAATATTCACACTCTCAGTCTTGCCCCGTTGCTGAATCTCTCTTTTGAGGTTCCCCTATCTTCCTGTTTGGAGGGGTTGGAATCTTCGTTTGATGTGGCTTCAGCCAATGTACTACCAGATTATCCAGAGTTTGATTGCAAGTTCAAGCTCACTGTTGTTTTGGTGCGTATATCTTCCCCCAACATATCCATTGATGGTATGAGAGGATGAGGCTTTAGATGTGTGAATTAAGGAGCAGTTAGGCAAAGGTGCTATTTTTCAGCAAACCTCCCCTGTGAGTTCTCCACTTCTCTTTGTGGAGAAGGCCGATGGTATCTTATGCCCATGTGTAGATTATGGATATCTCAACAATGTCACCATACCAGATTTGCATCCCATCCCACTGGACTCCCAGATCGCACGTTATTTGGAGAAGGAGTCTTCTCCAAGATGGATTGTCTGTACGCGTTTAATCAAATCTAGATCAAGAAGGGCCAGGATTGACTGACTGCATTCCGTACCAGAAAAGGGATTTTCCAAATTCAGGTTATGCCTTTTGGGCTTAAAAATGCCCCTGATATTTTCAACGCCGTATTGATGCAGCTTTGGGGGACCTGCTAGGGTACGTGCGGTAGCTTACATGGATTTTTTTTGCATTTTCCCCTAAAGATGATTCCCATGCTGTACACCTTTAGCAGGTGGTGGAGCGCTTGAGGGCAGATTCTCATGTTAAAAATAAGTAAGTGCGAATTCTTTAAATCCTAGGTCATCTTTCTGGGCAACGTCATGTTTATCCAAGGGCACATGATAACTACAGACAAGGAAAAAATTCGTGAAAGTCCCAATCTAACTTTGGTTAAAGAATTGAGGAGCTTTTTGGGGACGTGTACGTTCATTAAGAAGTTCACACTGAGCCTTTCTGAAGTTTCAGAGCCTTTTTATAAAGCGAGTGGGGCAAAAATACTTCAGTGATCACCATTTTATAGGATGCCTTCCAATCAGTAAGGTGTACTTTGCTGTCCACTACCGTTCTTCGCCATGTTGACCCTAATAAAGAGTTCATTGTTGCTTCAGATGCCTCCAACTTTGCCATAGCGGCGGCTCTACTACAAGTAGGTTAAGATGGAATAATGCATCTAGCGGGATATTTTTATAGGAAGATGTCTCTACCAGAGTTATACTACGCCTTATATGATAAAGAATTATAATCAGTGGTTGAGGCGCTGACCTATTGGCATCAGCATTTGCATGGCTCATCACAACCCTTCCGCATATGTACAGATCACCATGCCTTACTATACTACCGCTGTCATAGTTAAATGACATCATAGTGGGGACCAACCCTGAGGATAAGGCTGGGCGACAGGAGGCCCAGAAGGTGAAGCCTTAGGCCCTCCCTGACCTCAGGCACACACTAGGCCAACGCTGGATACAGGCTAAATATGCCCAGGTTGGTATTAGTGAAGTGCGGAATGCACAGCCCCTTTTGATGGCCCAAGCGTTAAAATTAATGGTATATTTAATTAACAATGATGGCACTATGCAGTTGATTGAGGAATGGGGGTTCAAAACTTGTTTCATTTATGAAACTACGGATTTGGGTCGGATCCAACTTCAATTGATTACTCAAATTGAAGTTGGTTTCAGTGTATTCTACCAATTTTGATGGTAGTGTTTGCTTATGGTAGATCAGTGCTTGGGACCACTTCAGCAAACCCCAATTTTTCCTGACGAAAAATAAATTTGTTTTCCATGACCAACATTCCTTGTTGGTTGACTTGCCCAAAAAATTCTCCCATTTTACATTTTATTTATGATATTTCGAATAATCCTGTATAAAAACCTCTTCAAGGAGGTCTCGCGCTCCATTAACCTTGCCATTTCAAATACAATCAAACTATCCCCTAGTGCACAGTTGGTTCTCCCAGGTTCTCTATAACCTGAGTAGCTTACCCCTTCCTCTTTGTGCACCGTATCACTTTTAAGTTATTTTTTGTAATACTACACTTCTCTGCTTAAGTTGTTATTGCTCCAGCACCCTCTGCTGGGCTCTAACAACTTTGTACTTTCGGCTAGTTCCCTGCCATTGGCCTTGTGTACCGTGCACTACCACACTGGGAGCAGGAAAGTTATAGACACTCTCCTTATATTGGTCAACCAACCACACAATTTTGTGTGCATAAAATTTTTCCATGTGTAACTTCTCCAAGAGGTAAATGGTGGGCACCAGCTGTGGGCTTCAGTTGTGGTCAGCCACACCGCTGTTTCCTCTTTTTCCCAAAAGTTGGAGCAACTAGGCGTAATTATGGTTGCCTCCAACTGGAAAGTACCCACCCTTCGTGCTTGTACCTGGTGGATACAGATGCTTCAAGGTCCAAAAGTTGTGATTCCTCAACTTCCCGCCAAAATTATCAATTTCAATTTAAATAAACGAGTTTTACGTCAACAGCGCATTCAGATGATGCCAGTGGACTCAACGCCAATGGGCCTGGGGGTGTTGGCCTTGGATAACGTTGGGCATTCCGCTGCTGTTAGGGGAATAGGGTCATTTGCATCTAAAAATGCGTTTTATGACGAAAATTTTATCCAAACCTCTGAGCCGTTTCTTAGCTTCTATGGCCTGGATGAGAACCCTATTCCAATATATCAAATAATCCATGAGAACCCTCGTTTGACCCCTACTATGATCCGTGGCACTCAGGAAGTGGAAAAAGAACTTCATTTTAAATATGATAAAGTATATGCAATTGCATAAGGCATGGTGGGGTATGTGGCCATTAGTAAGAGTGGTTAAATATTCCTCCCCCTTATATGATTCCAAAACATACACTGATGGCGTGCTAGAGACAGAGGAAGAATTTTCTGAAGTGTTTACGTTTTCTGCATTAAATAAAGACCATTCAGGGTATTTTCTACTGACTGCTATCCTTTCCTCCCCTTTAAAAAATTCAGCACCACTATCCTGATGGATACTGGCGCCACGGAAAGCTTTATAGACCAGAGCCTAGCCGACTACCTTGGGCTGAGTTGCTTGCTTGGTGGTATGGTTAGGGGAGAGGCGTCCCAAGGTATTCCCACTCTGAAGGTCGTTGGGACAGTGGACTATCAAGTTACCAAATACCACTTGTCCAATCACTTCCAAGCTATCAAAAACCTTTTGTACCCTATCATTTTAGGTGTGGAGTGGTGGCGGAAGTTTGACGTTAGAACCAACTTGAAAGGGAATAACTTATCACTAAAAGTCAAGAATGATCGCACACTAGTTGTACCTTTGTCTATGGCTGATGCTCAGGGTGACTTGCCCCACTGGCCCCACCTTCATACCCTTAGCCTTGCCTCTATACTGAAGCCCACTGTGGTGGTTCACCTACCTTCTTGTTTGGAGGGTTTGGAAACTCCATTCGATGCAGCTTCAGCTGACGCACTACCTAATCATTCCAAGTACAACTGTGACTTTAAACTCACCGTGGATCTGGTGCGGATTTTTCTCCCATTTAACCCTTGACCATCCGGGAGGAAGAGGCGTTAGATGTTTGGGTGAAGGAGCAGTTAGCCAAAGGCGCGATTTTTCAGCGGACTCTCCTGTTTGCTCCCCACTTCTCTTTGTTGAGAAGGCTGATGGTACTCTACGTCCATGCGTAGACTATGGGAACCTCAACAACGTTACTGTACCAGACCTCCATCCCATCCCTTTGGATTCACAGATTGCGCGCTATGTGAAGAAGGCGAAGGTCATCTCCAAGTTGGATTGCCTCAATGCGTTCAATCAGATTCAGATTGAAGAAGGAACAAGAATGGTTAACCACATTCCGCACCAGAAAAAAGATTTTCCAGTTTTGGGTCATGCCCTTTAGATTAAGAATGCCCCTCCTATTTTTTGATGCCGCATCGATGCAGCGTTGGGGACTTGTTAGTGGTATGTGCGGTTGTCTACATGGATGATATTCTGGTGTTTTACCACAATCCGGAGTCCCATGAAGTACATCTTCACCAAGTTGTGGAGAGGTTAAAGGCAGCCAGTCTTACGCTGAATATTAGCAAGTGTGAAATTTTCAAGTCCCAAGTCAGTTTTCTGGGCAACGTCGTGTTTGAACAAGGACACATGATAACTCCAGATAAGGAAAAAAATTCGTGGGTGGCCCATCCCCACCTCAGTCAAGGAATTGAGGAGCTTTTTGGGGATATATACGTTTTTCAAGAAGTTCACACCCAATATTTCTGAGGTAGCAGCACCCTTATACAAGGCTAGCGGTGCCAAGGTGCTTCAGTGGTCCCCGTTTTGGAAGATGCTTTCCAAGCAGTGAATTTCACCCGGTTGTCCACGTCTGTTCTTTGCCATGTCGACCCTTCAAAGGAGTTCATTGTGTCTACTAATGCCTCCAACTTCGCCATAGCGGCCACCTTGTTACAAGTAGGCAAAGATGGGATAGAGCATCCGGTGGGATATTTTTCTAGCAAAATGTCTTTGCAAGAGTTGAATTACGCCATTTATGACAAGGAGTTACTAGCAGTGGTGGAAGCGCTGACTTATCGGCGTCACCACTTGCATGGCTCATCTCAACCTTTCTGGGTATGTACAGACCACTGTGCCTTGCTGTATTACCGCGCTCCTCATGTCCTAACCCCAGGGCAGACCTGTGACTGTTGATGTTTATCCTCAACATCACATTGCCCTGATCTTTGATAAGACAGGTCAGGCTGGTGTGGTAGATTGAGGGAGTGAGAAAGCATTAGTCTTTGCTAGACCCCAGGTTGAGACTATGACTGGGTAAGGTCGACGGTTAGATGTTTCATCAGGCCTGGGGTTGAACCAAATGGTTTTGAAGTGGGTGATTTCTAGGGTAAAGGTGAATTTGAATCAGAATTGGAACGATTCTTGGGTATGGTGGTTCAGCCACTATGGAATTCAATCCGGCCTAAAACAATTGGGGTTTTCTTATGACATGTTTTAAAAGACATAACGTCAGGCATGGCGAATGAGCTTGATCTATGCTTGCAGAAGAGAGCTATAAGAGATAAGACTTGAGAATGTAATGTTCTCTAGTTACGTTTTCTATCAACTTGCCTAAATATATCAAATAAAGCCGATCCTAAGCCTTATCATTTTTAATGCTGTCTTCCGAAGTTTATATTGATTATTTAGTCTAACAGCGGCCATGTTTGGCCTATACAAACAAGAGTTGGACATTGAGAGCGAGATTGGGAAGGCTATCGCCTCCCTATACACCTTGTCATGGAGTCAAGCATGTTGCTGGGGGTAAGCATACTTGCAACTGTCCTCCAAGGGGTGCTTATCCGTGGCTCCTGTAGCACATGCACTAGGAGAATGGTCTCAGGGACCTTGTCTGCCCTTTGGTCATTGACTTGGGCCCTGCATCCCAATTTATTCGTGGCTCACTGGAAGGAGCCAGTGCTTTACAAGACTCATTGGCATGAGACCCTTGCCTAATATGCATTCTCTTATGAGTTCACCAAGGGCAAGGATAATGGTTTAGCGGATGCTTTGAGCTGCAACCCTGCTTTAGCGCCTGATCCCAAGGAGGTAGAAGTTCATAGCGCACAGTTGATGATTCCGCCAAATAAAATGTGTCCCAACTTCCCTCTCCCCCAGCCAGCAGGCCAGCGCTTGCACCTCTAGAAAATGCGGAGAAATATTTTTTGATCAGAAAGGCAGTCCTTTCTCAGCCGCTAGCAGCTGAAAATACTATGATACTTGCTAAGAGCGCTTTAAATCAAGAGGATCTATCCAGGGGCTATTATGTGAAAAATGAGATGATGTGGTATCAGGGGCGCCAATGGGTTCCTGCTGGACCACTGCGCCTGGAAATCATCCAGGACCATCATGATGGACTCACCGTTGGTCATCCTGGTAAAGCAAAGATGTTGGAGTTAATACGATGCACGTACAATTGGAAGTGCTTTCCTGCTCAGGTGGGGTGGTATTGTAAAGAGTGCCTGATCTGCAATCAGATGAAACCCAATTGGCAACCTTTAGCAGGGTTGTTGGTACCAGTCCAAAAGGCTGAAGGGCCCTGAACTTCCCTATCAGTGGATTTCATTGTGGAGTTACCTGTCTCAGATGGTTATGATGCCATCAAGGTGGTTGTGGATTATATTATGAAGTTCGCCCACTTTATTCCTTGCAGAACGACAATAACTGCGGCTGAGATGGCTAGTCTCTTCATCACTCATGTGTTTGCGCTCCATGGGGTTCCTCAAGCAATAATCAGTGACTGGGGACCCCAGATTACCTCAATCTTTTGGCAAGAGTTGTGTAAGACTCTTCAGATTTGCCCCTGCCATCCAACTGCCTATCACCCCCAATCAGATGGGCAGACTGAACGAGTGAACCAATGCTTAGAACTGTTTCTGCGGTGTTACACCGCCGCGGATCATTAAGATTGGGTTTATCACCTCACTATGACTTAATTTTAGTTACAACAACACTTTGCATTCTTCTATTGGTTGTTCTTTTTTTGCCAACCATGGATTTAACCCCGCCTTTAACATAGAGCCCAGCTGAGGTTCTAAGGTTGAAGCGGTGGTGGATTTTGCCAAGACTATCAAGAAGGTCCACCAGGGGGTTTCCACAAGTTTGGAGGCGTCACTGTAAGCTTATAAGCAGAATGTTGATGGTAAGCACCGTTTGGGTCCAGCGTATAAGGAAGGGATCTCATGATGCTTGAAAATCATAACATACCCTATCAAGCACCCATGCAAATAGTTGGGACCAAAGAGGATTGTCCCTTACCGCGTTGTTAGAAAGGTGGGCCATGCCTCATACCAGCTAGATTTTGCCTCTTCATTTTTGTATCTTCTATGTCTTCCATGAGAGCAAATTGATGTTGTTTAAGGCTCCCCACCAGAGACTCCTGAGGTCTATCCCGTGGATGGGGCGCCAGAGGGGGAAGTTGAAGAAATAGTTGCCTCCCGCCATGTTAAAAGAGTACTTGAGTATCTGGTATATTGTAATGGTTTTGACGCTGCAGAGAACAGTTGGGTTCCAGTGCATGACTGTGTGCATGCCCAAGATCTGATTGAAGCCTTCCGCAAGCGTTTCCCCCAGGCTGCTGGATCTCAACCTAAACTGACCGTTGCCACCATGAAGTTGGCCCCAGCCTACAAGAACTTTTCCCTTGCGCAAGCCCCTGGAGGGGGTTGAGCCCCATCAGGAGGAGAGGGTAATGTCATGGTTAAATGATGTCATAGTGGGGACCAACTCTGAGGATAAGGCTGAGAGACAGGAGGCCCAGAAGGTAAAGCTTCAGGCCTTCCTTGATCTTAGGCACACACTATACCAACGCTGGATACAGGCTAAATAAGCCCAGATTTGTATTAGTGAAGTGTAGAAAGCCCATCCCCTTTCATCAGCCCAGGCGTTAAAATGAACGGTATATTCAATTAACAATGATGGCACTATGCAGTTGATTGAGGAATGGGGGTTCAAAACTTGTTTCATTTATGAAACTACGGATTTGGGTCGGATTCAACTTCAATTGATTACTCAAATTGAAGTTGGTTTCAGTGTATTCTACCAATTTTGATGGTAGTGTTTGCTTATGGTAGATCAGTGATTGGAACCACTTCAGCAAACCCCAATTTTCCCTGAAGAAAAATAAATCCGTTTTTCATGACCAACATTCCTTGTTGGTTGACTTGCCCAAAAATTCTCCCATTTTACGTTTTATTTATGATATTTTGAGTGATCCTGTGTGCAAACCTCTTTGAGGAGGTCTCGTGCTCCATTAACCTTGCCATTTTAAATATAATAAAACTATCCACTAGTGCACCGTTTGTTCTCCCAGGTTCCCTCTAACCTGGGTAGCTTACCCCTTCCTCTTTGTGCACCGTATCACTTTTAAGTTATTTTTTACAATATTACACTTTCTGCTTAAGTTGTTATTGTTCCAGCACCCTCTGCTGGGCTCTAATAACTTTAATACTAACTGCTTTTTACCTGGCGTTGGCCTTGTGCACCATGCACTACCACGTTGGGACAGGAGAGCTATAGACACTCTCCTTACAACCGCGCACCTCATGTTTTAACCCCACGGCAAACCCTCTGGCATGAGACCTTTGCCAATTTTACATTTTCTTATGAGTTTACTAAGGGCAAGGAGAATGGTTTGGCGGATGCTTTGAGCCACAACCATAGACTATCTCCTGATCCTAAGGAGGTTGAGGTGCATAATACCCATTTAATGATACAACCGGGTAAGTTTGTGTCTCAACTTCCCTCTACCTTGGCCAATAGGCCAGTGCTCGCTCCTCTGGAAAATGCTGAGGAATATGGTATGTTCAGGAAGGTAGTTCTTTCTCAGCCTTTTTCAGCCAAAAATACTATGATACATGCCAAGAACACATTTAATCAGGGGGACAGCACCAGAGTTTATCATGTAAAGAATGAGATGGTGTGGTTTCAGGGGCGCCTACGGGTTCCTACTGGACCACTTCAGCTGGAAATTATCCTGGACCATCATATTGGAATCACCGTTGGTCATCATGGAAAGACAAAGACGTTAGAGCTAATCTGCTGCACTTACAATTGGAAGGGGTTAGATGCACAGGTAGGCAGGTATTCTAAAGAGTGCCTAGTCTACAACCAAAAGAAACCAAATCGTCAGCCTCTAGTAGGGTGGTTGGTACCAGTTCAAAAGCCTGATGTGCCTTGGAATTCCTTATTAATAGTTCTTTTTGTGGAATTGCCTGTATCTGAGGGCTATGATGCTGTCATGGTGGTGGCCCGTTTTAAAATGTTCTCCCACTTTATCCATTGCAGAGCCATAGTCACTGCGGCCAAGATGGCTAGGCTTTTTGTTACTAATGTGTTTGATCTTCATTGGGTCCCTCAAGCAATAGTTAGCAATTGACCCCATTTTCCTCTGTCTTTTGGTAAGAGTTGCGTAAAAATTTGAAAATACGCCCCAGCCTTTCAACTGCCTATTATTCCCAATCAGATGGGCGTACTGAACGAGTGAACCAGTGCCTCAAATAGTTCCTGTGGTTTTACACCACCGCAGATCATTCAGATTGGATTCACATCTCCCTATGGCCCAATTCAGCTATACAATGCTCAATATGCATTGATCGAGTGTTTCCCCTTTTTTGTCAACTATGTCTTCAATACCACCTTCAACATTGAGCCCAGCTGGGTATCCAAGGTGGAAGCGGTGGTGGACTTTGCAAAATTGATCAAGCAAGTAGACTAGTGGTGAGCCAAAATTTAGATGCGGCTATGCAGGCTTATAAGGAGAATGCTGAAGTAAGAGATGAGTTGGACCAGCGTGAAAGGATGGATATCTCATGATGCTGGATGCATAAACATCTAAATCAAGCAACCATGAAAAAAACTGGGACCAAAGAGAATATGTCCATACCGCATTGTCAAAAAGGTGGGCTTTGACTCATACCAGTTGGATCTCCCCCTCATTTCGAATCTTTTCAGTATTCCATGAAAGCAAGCTCACATTTTTGAGAGCTCCCTTTTAGAGACACCCAAAGACTATCTCATGGATGGGGCTCCAGAGTGGTAAGTGGAAAAGATTGTTGTCTCTCATTGGGTAAGAAGAAGACACAAATATCTTGTATCCTGGAAGGGATTTGATGCAGCGGAGAACAGTTGCGTCCAAGCGCGTGACTGCTCTCATTCCCAAGATCTAATTGTAGCCTTCCACTAGCGTTTCCCCAAAGCTTCAGGATTGAAGTACAAGCAAGATGTTGATGCCATGAAGTTGGCTTCTGCCCATAAAATCTTCCTTGGAAAATGCCCTTGGAGGGGGTGGAGCCCAAAAAGAGGAGAGGGTAATGTCATGTTCACATGGGTTAATTAAAGGCACAAACATCAAAGGCAAGGCTGGGCGGCAGGAGGTCCAGAAGGTTAAACTTCAGGCCCTTCCTGATCTCAAGCACACCTTGTACCAACGCTGAGTAAATGCAAGGTATGCCCAGGTTGGTACAAGTGAGGTGCAAAATGCCCAGCCCTTTGTTATGGCTCTTGCGCTAAAAAGGACGAGCTATATTTTGAACGATTATGGCACAAATCAATTAATTGGTGAATGGGGGTTTGAGGCCCATTTGATTTATAAAACTTTCAGCTTGGATCAGCCTTGACTCCAAACAATTATCCACGTTTGTTGTATTTAGAAGTATACAACCCTGTAGGATGTAAGTGTGCGCCTATTGGTGCACTTTGGGTTAGCACCACCTTCTTCAACAGATGATTCTGCCAAAAATGTTTAATGATGATTTACAATACCAACCTTCCTAGTTGGTTGTCACTTCTCATAATAAACACTCCATTTGATTTACAGTTTATTTTATGTTGACTTGGGCATACCTGTGTGTAGACCTCTTTAGGGGAGGTCTCATTTCGCGTTAGCCAAGTTTTTATTTTTTAAATTACTGCAGCATCAAGTACACCGCGGGCCTGTCCAGTTTCCCTCCAAACCAGGATCCTGTGCACACTAGCCCCGGTTAAAGCTTGGTTATGAAAGGCACTTCAGGCCACAGCCAAGTTTTGCTCTTAGATTGAACCCTCCTTTTGTGTACCATGGTAAACACCCTTGCCCTATGTCGCTGTAGCTCCAGCCCACTTTGCTGGGATACATTTATGTTTACACTGACAACGAGTTCCTTTGCGTTGGTCCTGTGCACTGAGCACCACGCAGGGTTGGAGAGTTATAGACACTCTCTTGACAGGAAGCTCCACTGAATAGGAGGAATAAAATTATCAATCTGATCTACAATGACGTCATTGTCCAAATTTGTTACCAATTTTTGGAAAAAAGCGATGAGAAATGCTGATGGAAATTCTGAAAAATCAAGGGAATTTAATTGAGGATCAAGCGTTTGAGAACAATACCACCGGGATCACAGAACATAGTCAACACAGGATTGACGTTGGAAATACCTGAGCTACTGTATGAAGATATTGGAAGCCTCTGGAAGAAGTCCAGAGTAGATTTTGGGTTGCTCCTGGAATAATTATGCTGAGCCATGTAGAAATTCTAGTTCTCCTGGCAATATTGAGTAAAAACTATGAAGATTGAAAAAAATCATATCATTATGTTTATTCATCAAATTCCAAAGGATGAATTGAGGAATTCCACTTTTGGGACCCTCAATGAAATGACATTACTGACAGGGATGAGCAAAAGTATTGATCTATTTGTCAATTGATAGCAACTCACTGATCTGACAAACAAACAGCAGGAGGAGGTGCTTGAATTATTTGACAAGTAAAGGAAGTATTCGCCCAGGACAACCACAATTTGGGATTTGCGAGGAATGTAATTCACAAAGTTAATACCAGGGAAAATTTGCCAATAAGAATGAGACTGATTCAATGGTCAAAAGCAGCTGAAATGGTAGTGGAAGAAGAAATCAGTAAACTAGTGAAGCATAGGCTTCTAGCTCCATCATCAGGTCCCTGAGTGAGCTCTATCCTAATTGTGAAGAAGAAAAAAGGCTCTAATCAGGTGGTGATCAATTATCAGAAGTTAAATAAGGTAATGAAGAAGGATTCATATTTACTACCACGAATTAACGGTGTATTAGATCGATTGGGAGAAGCAAAGTATTTCATTAAAATTGATCTAATATTAAGATATTGGAAAATTGATTTGCCAACGGAAGACCAAGATAAATGCATAATTATTACTGCGCAGAGGCTGTATCAACCAACATGGATGCCCCAATATCTATGCAATGCGCCTGCAGCGTTTCAGAGGGAAAAATATGCCATATTGAATGACATGAAGTTGTCATGAATCCTGGTATACTTGGATGATATATATTTGTTTAGTAGGACATTTACTTACCATTTACACCACTTGGAAGAAGTCTTCATGAGACTAATCATGGCTAACCTGAAGATCAAGCCAAGGAAGTGCCGCTTTTTCAAGAAAGAGTTGGAATATCTTGGATTCATTATCAACTCTAGTGGACTGCAGCCGCAAGCACAGAAAATTGAAGCCATAAAGCTAATGGCTAGACCAAAAAGTGTCCAAGATATTCAAGTTTTCCTTGAATGGTCATATTCTATTGAAGATTCATACAGGATTTTGTGAGAATCGCCATTTTGGAATTTGAACCAGATGGAATCCTCCAACAATTTATTGAATTTGGGATGAAGTGACCAATCCTGGTGGAATGGCTCATTGATTGAATTTCGTGGTATTTAATACAAATAGTGGTTGGGTGCTCCCCAATTGGGTTGAGCTAAAATTAGTGTTCCGCTGAGTTGGGAAGTTACGTTCAAGTGGGGCTAGTTGGTGGCCCTAAATTAGTATAAGGATCATGGGCAACTAATAGCTAAGGAGGATCCAATTAGTATCTATTGGCAGAATCTGTGTTTGACGCCAACTGCCATTCGTGCACAGTTGTGAAAATTTCTGGTGGAAAGCCGATGTATTTGCTATTAATTGTCCGTCTATAATTTTGCTGCCTGTAGTTATAATTCAATGTCAGCGGATCAGACAGTTATGAGGTTGAGGCGGCCAAGGTTTTTTCTGACATCTCATATCTATTAAGTTAACTATCCCCTTAATAAGGTGATTCCAATTAATCGACTATAAGATCTAAAACATGCCATCAGTGAGATGCAAAATATTTCAAGTCAAAGCGAGTGACTGAAGAGGTTTCCAGAGCATAATAATCAACTCAAAGGTTGAATCCATTTTTCCGTTCTTCATATTAATCTTTTATATGGTTCACCACTGACTTATGGCTAAGGATGAGCCAAAACTATAAATGGTCATTGGGAAGGATGGGGCGAGAGGGCCAACTCCAGGAAAGAGAGCCTTGCAGTGGAAGGCTAAAAGAGTGGTTGGCTGGAAGAATCAGCTGAAAACCAAATGGTCAGCGGTGGGCGCAGTAGCCCTTTTGTAAATAGTATAAATACCTGGCGCTTTCCTTAAAATAAAATATATCCCTTTGTCCATTCTCTATTATGTTTTATGTTTATATTTATTTCTTTTGTTAGGGATTAGGCTGGGGGATCCACAAATGGTGCAGGTGACATGCCAAGGGGTCAGCTGGCGCTGCTGGCCTCATCGCCTAAGGAAAAATGGCAAGGGCTGGTAAGTCTTCATACTGGTTGGCCTGCCATCTAGCAGAGCTCACAGTTGATTTTCTGATGCGCTAAGCCTCTCTTTAATTTGCTCTAGGATCTGAAAAATGGATTCATTTGGAGTGAAAAGGCCCAAAGTTCTTTTGATGAATTACGCCGGTATCTAATAGATTCTCCAATATTGAAATATACAAATTTTGATTTAGAATTTATAATACAGATCAATGCTTTGTTAATGGCAATTGGTGCCATCCTGAGCTAAGTGGATGAACTCAGAGACAAACATCTGGTAGCATATGTGAGCCTGACGATCTCAGCAGCTGAGATTTTACACCGTGACTGAGCATAAAAGCCTTGTAGTAATTTATGCATGTAAACAGTTTCAGGTGTATATTCATAAAACTCACTTCAAAGTGGTGACGGACCACTCCTCATTGCTTTGGTTGACTTAATTTGAGAGAACCAGAAGGGCGACTGGCCCACTGGGCATTGAAGCTTCAGGATTATGATTTTGAGATAGTCCACTGAGCTGGAGCTTCTCATCAGAACATGGATGGCTTATCAAGGTTACCATTGGTCCAGGTGGTATACCAGCAAGTGGATGAGCTATTCCAGAGAATGGTCAAAGGAGAAGTGAGGAACAAACCACAAGAAATCCAAGGTACGCTTTGAAAAGCGATGGAAAACACTGAGACCATGGGTTGACAAGTTTCCAAGATAATTAATGGAAAACAATTGCTATTTCCAAAATCATCAAAATGAGTGGCTATTTATAAGCTGCGCATAATGTTGTTGGGCATGGAGACCTGAGGAAGATGACTGATCACATTTGCCAGTATTATTACTGGGAGTCCATCAACTATGATGTAGCAGATTATCTGGCTTTTTGTGTGGATTTCCAGCTGCACAAGCCTCACAAGAACATGACTGGATATTGACTGATCCACCCTGGATTTGCCTGGCATGCAGTGTCCATCAATGTGATGGGACCATTAACCATGAGTACTGGGGGAGTCAAATACATTATAGTTGCAATCAACCATTTGATGAGATGGGTCAAGACGAAGGACCTGGTGAAAATATATGCTATGAGCACTGCAAGGTTTACCCTGGATCAAGTAGTATACTGCCATGGATGCCCGCAGGTCTCATTAAGCAACAATGGAACGAAATTAACACCTCATGTGATCCTGAGATTAAATGGGATAATGGGGATCTAAGGAGTCATGTCAGTACCTTACTAGCCCAGAGATGAACGGACTGGTAGAACGGGTCAATGGAACGCTTGTCACAACGCTGAGGAATTTGGTCACAAGGAGAACTTCCATATGAAGAATATACCTTAGTTTGGTGATATTTGCATATAATATGTCATCACACAGAGATGGGAAAAACGTTTTTGAGTTTTTTACGGAAGGAAGGCCACTTTGCTGCCAATTATATATTCAGTGGCGGAACCAACATTGGGGATGAGTGCTTAGCAGTACCTAATCCAATTTTCAGATATACTGATCAGGATGCTATTGCAAGAATTTAAACAACCTTGAAGAAAAGGATTAAGGCAAAAACAACGGATGATAAGCAATGACTGGTTTTATCAGAATACTAAAAAAGCTAATAAGTTGCCTATTGCAATATTCATGGTTTCAGGAGAATAAATAATTTAGATGGTTTGTGGTTGGATCCATTTGAGAGTATTTCCAATACAGCGACAGATGCATATTCCATCAAGAACCTCTTGGATGGAAGAATTATGAATTGAGTCCATGGTAAATATTTGAAGCATGGTTTAAAGAAAAATATAAAAGAGTGTTTCAGAAGACCGCTGAACCATTGATATAGTTATGTCCTGATGATTTGGTTAAGTCTGAAAAAAGAACCACTGAACCAAAACTAGATGGTTTTGTATTAAAAAATAAGACCTCTGACCCATAGAAAACTGGTAGGTCAAAGTATAACTTGGAACCAGTTTGGGGGATTAAATAAAAGAGATGGATCACTGAACCAAGTGAAGGTCATGTCCCATATAAAAAAGAAGAAAAAGCAAAGATTGATAAAAATATAGTTGGGGAAAACACATAAAAAACTCACATAAAAAAGATATATTTTTATATAATTTTTTATTGGTTATCCTTGATTCGGGGATGCTTCTGCATATGTTGCCTCTTGGGGAAGGGAGGACGTATCTCATTAGGAGTGAAAAACTGTCAAAATCTATGTGAGATTGGATGCTAGCTAGGGATGGACCTATTTAAAGCCAAGTTCACTTGAGCGGAGGCTGATCCTTTTGAGAACGTAACTAGAAGAAGAGAGATGAAAATATTGGTACTTGCCAAACGTGATACCCCATATTGGGGAGGGAAGAAACAGAACAAAAAGAGGAAATCATTGAATAGCTCTGAGTAATCCTGATATGGCACTAGAGCCAGAAGATTGGCCTTGAGTGCGTGCCAACAAGCTTCATCAAATACATTGGACATATGAGCTAGTATGGAGCAAGGGATACTAGGCGGGGGTTGCCAAATCATTCCCCCAATCAAAGCCATTAGGGAAAGGTACTGATTGGAAGCGCCAGAAATAAGAAAGACATGCAGTGAGCAGATGGCATCATGCAGATGACAACTACAAGCTTCTTAGAAGTGAAAGCAGAATGGGCAATGGAATCTGGGAGAGGATGGAAGCTTTGTGGCCCAACATAAAAGAACTTGGCTGGCAAAGCAAAGGGGATAGGTTACAATGTCACAATCTAGGATGGTTTCAAATCAGAGGAGTTCAGAGCTAGGGATAGAGCCTCAGTTACTTGGGTCCTCAATTATGCATAAGGGATCTCAAAATGATTGTGCTTTTTAAAGGCTTGTTTGGTTAATAGAACAGATGGTTTGTAAAACTAACCGTGTCAGAAAGTAACTCTGGAATTAAGTCATATTTGGCAAGGAATAATCAATCAAGTGTGGAAGACATTGCTTCAGGAGGTTTGATGATTATTGTAGGAATATCTGCAAATGGAGTTGAACCCTAGAGAGTTTAAAAATCTAATCTGGAAATTGATGATTAAGGGAGGATCAGTTGCAAGTCATTCAAGATGATTGCTAACCTAGTTTCATTGGGGTTGAATACCATTTCTGGTAATTCCATGGAAGGACTAACTACGGGTACTTGACTGGGAGTATGAGTCCAAGGGGGACCATAGAAGAAGTTTCATCATGCAGATCGAACCATCAGTTTAAAGAGCCAACCATCATTGTCAGACATACTGTCAAGCAGTTGGTGGTAAAAAGATTCCAAATTTGACATATGATCTGGACGAGAGGGGGATGTCAGACTTTTATGATAGTTGACATTATGCACTTTGGAATCAATTAAGCTCTAATTTTGGTGAAATTAATTTTAAATAAATGAGATAAGATCTTCAGAGAAGAGTTAAGAATTATATGAGCCAAGAAGTTATTATGGTAAAATAACAGGAGCAAATATAAATGAGCATGCTTAATTGTGCCACAAAATGAACATTGATGGCAATGACCTCCTGTTGAGGACATGGAGGAAGATCAGGAAATCGAGGACACCAGACCAAGAATCATGTATATGAAAGCAGGTCATATGCCCTGACAGGGGGAAAACTGGATCCCAGGATTAGTATCATCATAAGTAAATTGATTAGCCTGGCACGACAGAGGGTTGTGGGGACCATGCTCTAAGTAGTTGGTATCAAGGAGGAAGAGGAAGAGAACTGCATGCTAAAGGTTGTCCTGAGCAGCATTGAATGCTTATTGACTGTTCTCCAATGGAACCCAAGAAATATTTGACCTGGTGTCCAAGGCGGTATTCAACTGTCCCAATCCTAATCTGTAAGTCTAGGGGAACGCCCCCTTTGCGTGGCCTGGGCAATTTTCCCATTTTCAAATAAGAAGGGTCTGAAGAGGGCGGCTGTACCCCTCATCACCCAGGGCGACCTCACCTATGTGGTAGACAAGCGCTGAGTAACAGCGCTCCCTCTGAGGATTCCTCCCCAGGTACCCATGCTCACCTCTACTGAACTTGTCCAATGATTTGAGGAAATATGCACCGAGATCACTGAATTGAAGATGAAACGGCCAAAACCATTGGGAATAAATTCCAACAATCAGAAAACTAATAGTCAAGAAGGGACAAGTATAAAATTTTTGGCCAGAATTGCTGATGGTATTGATTAGCTAGCAGTACAATTGCTGACGCCAAACACCCCTCAAGTGTCCTGCACAATCCCTGATGAGCATATATCACCATTGGGACTATTGCAGATAATTTGAAACCATTATCTAAAGAATTGGGACTTTCACCCAACTCAACACATTTGGTCAAACAAATGCCACAGCGACCAGGCATGGGTGAGTTGGGCATCCCAAACCTGTTTCCAACCAATTGGGACCGCCCCTATGTGGGGTGACCCTGGGGAAATCCCATTTCCCATCAGGCCAGATGCCATCACGCCAACTAATGGAAATGCAGTCAAGCCTCAGTCCAGGCATTCATGGATGAACCAATAGCTTTTGGCCTGACACCAAATCCTTCAATGTCAGCTCTAATTTAAAATTATTTCCCCCCTTCCCCAAAAGTTTGCTAGTTTAGGTCAAATTTGAGGACCCTAATCCCTGCTTGGACTATACTAAAGATGAACACTATTTAATCAGTTGCATCGCACTAAGAAAATTGTTGGTCGATTATCTTTATTTTCCTTTCCAATAAAATTACCACTACTATCCAAATTTTTTTATTTACTTCAATTATTCTTGATGAATTCTGATGGCTCTAACTTGGTGGCTCGTCAGCCCCTACACAGGATGGTCTTTACCAGTTTTGATAATTACAATCACTAACAACATAGTCAACTGGATCCAACGTGCAAGAAACTTCTGGGAGTTTAATCCCATTATTGAAGCTATCCACTATCAGGATATTAGAATTCTAGGGCTGCATATATCTCACTTTCAAGCAAGGATCCGCCCCTAGTCTCTACTTTGATGACAAACCCTTTCGCCAGTAATCCTGAAGTAGTAAACTCAGTAGTACAATCCCCTGCAGAAAGACCCACAGGGTCTGAGGTTGTTTCTGTTTGGTTTGTTACCAGATTTCTTTTCACGCTCATCCTACATCAATGATTCATTGTTACCCAATTTGCAGCTCCATACAACGTCATATGAGCGCAATGCCACTGGCATTATGGCTTGCTTTTTGAGTGCTCATGAATCCCAACTGGCAGGATGGTCTTGACTTCTTCTGATGTTTTCCTGACATATTCTCACTGTAAATTTAGGCAAGAGGAGGGATGTGTTGGGTTTTTCCCACCTTTACAGCCATCTAGATTACCATGGATCACTAGGGGATAATTCCATTAGGCGAGTAAATTGGATATCAGTTGACCCTGATTTCTGGCTAATAATGATTGAGGGATATTAGGTAATTTACCAGGATCAGATCCATTGGAGATTAATTAATATGAACGATTAAGAATTTGTTGGGCAGAGTTGCCAACAAAATGAGGGCATCTGATAACAAACAATGATTAACTATCAGGTGTATCAATTAGTATTGGTCAGATTTCATCACCAACTAATTGGAAACTTAAGGAGCAAGTTGCAAGGCTAGTGATGCCACCTGCAACTAGCAAATCAATTAGTTGGTTTGCAACCTGCCATAGTGGGCAACAAGCTCTATTACATAAGCAGTACATTCACCATATATGGTTGGTTTGTGGGATTGAGTGGAAAACGTTAGGGACACATCTTCTGACTCTTTCTATTTTAGGTCTTCAGGATGTCCAACAAAGGAATCCTAACCAAGATGGGGAAGACCATTTCAGGTGAGATGACGAAGGAGAATTCAACAACAAAAGCTGCAATTCCTGGCTGAGACACCAGCTGATAGTTGGGCGCTTAACTCCCTCTATAAATTCCCCTGGTAATTCACAATAAAAAATAGTTAATTAGAAGCATGCATCTATTGGTTTTAGTTCTATTCATCTTCAGGAAATTATTTCTGTGTGCTTTATTTGTGAACTCTTAGTTGGGAAAAAAGTAATGATTGAGGATCCTTAAGAAGAGAAGCTGATAAAAGA
Organism: Massospora cicadina; assembly: GCA_022478985.1. Classification (NCBI taxonomy): domain Eukaryota; kingdom Fungi; phylum Entomophthoromycota; class Entomophthoromycetes; order Entomophthorales; family Entomophthoraceae; genus Massospora; species Massospora cicadina. Next base: position 85,587 of record JAKSZP010010601.1, on the reverse strand, counting down.
TGAGAATTGCTTTAGAATCTGCAAAACTCTGAGAGACAAGAGGAAAGGCTGTAAACTAGGATCTGAGCGTGGATCAAGTTAGGCGGATAAGGGTATAAGTCCCTAATGAATACATCAAAAGTATTTTAAGGAGAAATACAGGTTGAGCGTTGGACCTGAACTGGGTATATATTTTTTAACTATAAAATTGTCTTCATACTGTTTATAATTTAATATCATATTTTATCAGACAACGCAAAGAGTGCACAAAACAAAACTTTTCAGTTATCAATTTAGGGGTTATTCATGATTGAGCAGAGAAGCCCCTGAATTTTAACATACTGTAACTAAAGATAGTCTGAACTCAAGTGATTGATTGTAACTTGATACTACCCAAAACTAATAATATTGTAATTGAAACAGGATTTAGATTCCCATTTTCACGCAATTAAATTGAACCATCTTTGTTTGTAACGTAGCTGGTGCGTTTTAACGCCCTGGCTGTAATACCAGGTGGAGCATCATACACATCCCAAGACTAACCCGGCATATCTTGCATGTACCCAGCGTTGGTCCAGGGTATGTTTTAATCATGAAGGCCTTGAAACTTGATCTTTTTGGCCTTTTGACTTCCAGTTTTATCTTTAAATTGAATCTCTCAATTATGTCATTAAGCCATGGCATTACCCTCTCATTCTTTTGAGGCTCCACCCCTAATCCAGAGGATTTCTCCAGGGAAAAGTTCTTGCAGGAAGGGGCCAGCTTCATGGAGGCGATGGTTTTCTTTGACTTGGGTCCTGAAGCCTCAGGAAAACTCTCGTGAAAAATATCAATTAGATTTTTGGGTAAGGGTGCAGTCCTGCACTGGCACCCAACTATTCTACGCCATGTCAAATCTCTTCCAGGATACAGATACTCAAGTCATCTTCTTACACAGCAGGAGGCTACAATTTCCTCCACTTTTCACTATGGTGCCACATCAACGAAATAAGCCTCTGATGTCTCTGGTGGGGGCCCTCAATTAACGTCAGCTTGCTTTCATGAAAGACAGCAAAGATCTAAAATGAGGGGGAGATCCAACTGGTATGAAACGTGACCCACCCTTCTGACAACGCAGTAAGGCTCTATTCTCTTCAGTCCTAGCTTTTTGCATGACTGCTTGATAGGGATGTTTCTAGCAACCAGCATCACGAGATCCCCTTCCTTTTATTCAGGACTTACCCATGTTTCTATCAGCGTTCTTTTTATAAATTTGCATTGCCACATCCAATTTTGTGGTTACCCACTAGTGTACTTTTTGATAGTCTTAGAAAGTTCCACCACAGCTTCTACTTTGGATCCACAGCTAGGCTATATGTTGAAAGCGGGGTTAAATCCATGGTTGGCAAAAAATGGGGAACAACCTATAGATGCATGTTGAGTGTTGTTATAGCCAAATTGGCCTATGGGAAGATGGGAAACCGAATCTGAATGGTCCACGGCAGTGTAACACTGCAGGAACTGTTCCAGTCACTGTTTTGCCCATTTCATCTGCCCATTTAATTGGAGGTGATAGGCAGTAAAATGGCAGGGGCGAATCTGAACAGTATTGCAAAAATTTTCTAAAAAACATTGGTAAACTGGGGCCATGATCATTAATTACCTCCAGAGGCACCCCATGAAGGGCGAACATATGAGACACGAAGAGCCTAGCCATCTCAGCTGCAGTTGCCATGGTTCTACAGGGAATTAAGTGAGCAATTTTGTAAGCTGGCCCATCACTACCATGATGGCTTTATAGCCAACAGAGGCAGGTAACTCCACAATGAAATCACTAATAAGGAAGTCAAAAGCCCTTTGGCCTTTTTAGCTAGTACCAACAACCCTCAAGGGGCTAGTGATTTGGTTTCATTTAGTTGCAGACTAGGCACTCCTTACAATACCTGGCAACCTGTGGAGCTAATCCCTTACAATTATAGGTGCAGCGAATTAGTTCCAGAGACTTCGCCTTCACAGGATGTTCAGTGGTGATTCCAACATGATGTTACCAGATAAATTCCAAGAAAAATTAACCAGCGGGAACCCATAGACGTCCCTGAAACCACACCTTCTTGTCCTTCATGGGAAACCCCTGGTTTTATTTTCTTGGTTTAACTTGCTCTTGGTGAGGAACATATACTCTGTCAATAAAGGATGTGAAAGAGCTGACTTCCTTAACATACCATATTCCTCCACATTTTCCAGAGGAGAAAGCGCTGACTCATAAGCCATGGGAGAGGGATGTTAGGGCACAATCTTACCCGACAGTATCAACAAGTGGGTGTTGTGTGTCTCTATCTCCTTAAAGTCTGGAGCTAATACAGGGTTTATGGTCAAAGCATCCATAAAACCATTCTCCTTGCCCTTTGTAAACTCATAAGCAAACAAAAATCGGGCCTGGGTCTCATTACAGCGGATTTGAATTAGAGTCAATACATGAGTTGGGCGGTAGTATAAGAAGGCATGGTGTTATGTATGGATTAGAGATGTTAGGGGTGATTCATGAATTTTATGATGTCAATAGGTAATCGCTTCACCACTGTCAATAACTATTTGTCATAAACAGCGTAGTTTATCTCTGGTAAGGATATCTCCTGGAAAAATATCCCACCAGATGCTCTTTTCCATCTCTGCTCACTTATAACAAGGCAGCCACTATGTCAAAGTTGGAGGCATCAGTAACAACAATAAACTCCTTTTTGGGATCTTTATGGCGAAGGAAAGATGTGGACAATAGGGTGCACTTTACCACTTGCAAGCATATTGCAAACTGGGGGAACACTGGAGCACTTTTGCTCCATTTGTCTTATACAAAGGCACCACCCTAGAAAGATTTGGTGTGATTTTCTTAAGTAACGTACACGTACCCAAAAAACTCCTCAATTCCTTGACCAAGGTTGGGGGATCCACTCATTAATCTCCTTCTCCTTGTCTGAAGTTATCATGTATCCTTGGTCAAACATGACGTTGCCAAGGAAGGTGACCTGATACTTAAAGAATTCACACTTACTGATCTTCAGCGTAAGGTTGGTAGCCCTTAACTATCCACCACTTGCAGCAGGTGTATTGCATGGGAATCTTGATTGGGTTAAATCAGATTATCATCCATGTAGGCAACCGCGCATATGCCCAGAAGGTCCCCCAAGGCTGCACTATGCGGCGTTGGAAGATAGCAGGCGCACTTTAAGCCCAAAGGCATAGCCCAAAACTGGAAAATTCCTTATCTGTTTTGGAACGTGGTGAACCACTCCTGGACCTTATTAATCTAGACCTGATTAAAAGCATCTAAGCAATCAAGTTTGGAGAAGAATATAGCTTTTCCGCATAGCGAGGAATCTGCAAGTCAAGCAGGATGGGATGTAAATATGGTACTGTGACTTTGTTTAGATTCACATAATAAATGCATGGGCGTAGAATACCATCAGCTTTCTCCACAAAGAGAAGTGGGGAGCATACTGTAGAGGTGCACTGATATATTGCGCCTTTAGCTAACTGTCTAATAACCCACACGTCTAAAGCTGCTTCCTCCAGCAAAGTCAAAGGGTAAATGGGAGAATATATACGCACCAGGACAACGGTGAGTTTAAACTTGCAATCAAACTCTGAATGAGCTGGAAGTACATCGGCTGAAGCTGCGTCAAGTGAGGATTCCATCCCTTCTAAGCAAGAAGGTAAGGGTGCCTTAAAAGAGGGCTTCAGCAGCTGAGTTAAACTAAGTGTGTTGACCTTGGGCCATTGGGGTAAATTGCCCTGAGAGCTTGCTTCGGACATGGGGACAAAAAGTTCATGGCCATTCTGCAACGTTAATGATATGGTATTGTCTTCAAGTATGCCTTGACATCAAACTTTTGCCACCACTCCACTTCCAAAATAATGGGGTACAAAAGTTTTTGGATTTCTTGGAAGCAGTCATCCAAATGATATTTGCCAACTTGATAATCCATTAAACCCAGAACCTTCAGCGTGGGAATACCCTGGGAAGCCCCACCCCTAACCATACTTCATGGCAAGTAATTTAACTTAAGGTAAATGGCTAGGTCTTACTCAATAAATTCACTGAGACTCCTGTATCCACCAAAATAGTTGTGCTGATTTTCCCTGAAGGAGATAAAGGGTTGCAGTTAACAAAAAATATTCTTAATGGTCTTTATTCAAAGCAGAAAACGCTAACTCTACCATAAAACCCTACATCAGGCATAACTAAGCCTTTAGGATAAGTTTTTGCATCAAAAAAGGAGAGAGATAATTAGTCACTCTCACTACTGAGGTCATATATTCCACCATATCTAAGAAAGTTACATTAACATATTCATATTGTAATAGTAACTTTTTATCCACTTCCTGTGTTCTGCGGATCATTAAAGGGGTCAAGAGCGGGTTCTCTGGGGTAATCTGGTACACAGAAATAGGTTCCATGTCAAAGCCACAAGAGCCAATGCTCAACTCATTTTTGGTATATAATTTGCATCATAAAACGTGTTTTTGGGCGTCAGAAAGCCCATACCTGATCTGCAGATTGGTTGCACATTGTTATCCAGGTCCATCACCACCAGCCCTTCATCAATGATCCACCCTGCACTGTGGGAGTGCGGTGCAAAGAAAAAGCAAGTTAATCATTTCGTTTTTTGTAAACTTGAGGCTAAACTCATCCAAAGCCTTGAATTCCGCCAAACAATGAGGGAATTGGTGAGGAGCACTTCCCCATTCAAGGAAATCAATAGTCATGAGGCCAAATTTATAAGGGCCACCTCAGTTGACATCATAGTAGTGGAATCAACTGAGACATTTAAATTTAGTAACAAGTGATGGACCCCAGCTTGCTTTTAATTTCCGCCAAAATGAAAGATTGGAAGTATAAAAATTCTCCCTATCCAGAGTCGCATGCTAGTTTTTGGGGCCCATCTTTATAGGGGTCACTTCAGGTGAAACCATGACGCCAAATTAACTGACCCCTTCTGATATGGGGTGGAAAAATATTCCCAAAAAGCTCAAATAAGAAGATTGAAGCCAGCAGGAAATGTCATGTGCACATGACATAATAGTGGGGACTAACCCCAGATACAAGGCTGGGCGCCAGGAGGCCCAGAGGGTGAAGCTGCAGGCCTTTCCTGACCTGAGTCACACCCTAGACCAACGCTGGATTTAGGAAAAATATGCCCAGGTTGGGACTAGTGGTGTGCCAAACGCCCAGCCCTTGACGTCAAGCCAGGCATTAAAATGAATGATCTACCAAATGAATGAAGATGGTTTATTTTAGTTTGTTGAGGAGTGGGGTATCAAAACCTATTTCATTTTTAAAAAAAATGCGCTCAGCTTGAATCCAACTTCAATTGATCACTTATATGAAGTCAGTTTTAGCCTATTCAACCAACTCGGATGGCAGTATCGCCCTATTGGTGAGTTGGTGCTTGGGCCCACTGTGGCATAACCCCTATTCCACCGTTCAAGCTTAGATATGTTTTCCCTGACCAACATTCCTTGTTGGTCAACTTCCCAGATAAACCTTGTCCCTATTATACCATTTTACTTTATGTTTTTTAATGATCCTGTGCACAAACCTCTTTGATGAGGTCTCGCACTCTGTTTACCTTGCCATTATAAACACAATCCAATTCTCACTTCGCACACCGTTGGTCTGCCCAGGTCCTCTCCAACCTGGGTCATTTACCCTTTCTCTCTGTGTGCACTGCGACGCTTTTGGCTAATTTAATTCTAGCATTTCTTTGCTTATATTATTATTGCTCCAGCACCCTCTGCTGTGCAATAATTAATTTTATTCTAATGGCTAGTTCCCTGGCGTTGGGCTTGAGCACCGAGCACTGCCATGCTGGGAACTGGAAAGTTATAGACACTGTCCTAAAATTAGTTGACCAACCCCTTTTTCTTATGTGCACAAACTTTTTCCATGTTGAACTTTTCTGAAGTGGAAACAGTGGCCGTCAGCTGTGGGCTCTGGCTGTCATTAGCCGCACCACTGTTTCCTATTTTCCCAAAGGTTGGAGCAACTTGGCATTATTATGGTTACCTCCAACTGAAAAGTATCCACCCTTCATGTTTGTACCTGGTGGATTTGGATGCTTCGAGGTCTGAAAGTCGTGATTCCCTGACTTTCTGACCAACTTTATCAATGTTAATTTAAATAAACGAGTTTCCTTTCGCCCATGTGTTCAGCCAATAACATTGGAATCAGCACAGATTGGCCTGGGGGTGTTGGCCATGTATAACGTCAGGCATGTCATTGCAGATCAAGGGACAGGGTCATTCGCGTCAAAAAAACGTTTTATAATGAAAACCTTAGATATATCTCTGAACCATATTGGCCCTCTCATGGTTCAGACCTGGAACCCATTCCTGTGTATGGAATCACACCAGAAAATCCTCGTTTGACCTCTTCCATGATTCACAGCACTCAGGAAGTTGAAAAAGAACTGCGCTTACTATATGAAAACGTATATGCATATGCAGAAGGCATGGAGGGTTATGTGGCTTCAGTAATAAGAGTGGCCAACTATCCCTCCCCCTTCTTTGATTCCCAAACCTACCCTTACGGTTTGCTCAAGCCAGAAGATGAGTTAGGTGAAGTAGGGGCGTTTTCTGCTTTGAATAAATCTCACTCTGGATACTTCCTCTTGACTGCTACCCTTACATCCTCTCTTGGGAAGTTCAGCACAACTATTTTAGTGGATACCAGTGCCACCAATAATTTTATTGACCAAGATCTGGCTGACTACCTTGAGTTGAGTTACTCACCAGGTGGTATGGCTAGAGGTGGAGCTTCTCAAGGTATCCCTACATTGAACGTCATAGGGTTGGTGGACTACCAGGTGGGCGCCTATCTTCTGTCCAATCATTTCCAAGCTATCAAGCACCTCTTGTTCCCCATTATTTTGGGGGTTGAGTGGTGGAGAAAGTTTGACGTCCGCACTAATTTGAAAGAAAACATGCTATCCTTGTCTTTGATAAACGGTCACCAGTTGATTGTTCCCTTGTTGGAGAATAACGTCCAGGGCCCATTACCTCATTGGCCCAATGTTCCTACCCCTTATCTTGCTCCTTTGCTGAAGATCCCCCCTCCTTGGGATTTTCCTTACCTTCCTGTTTGGAGGGTTTGGAATCCTCTTTTGATGCAGCATCCGCCAACGCATCCCTGAGCACTCTGAGTTCAATTGTGACTTCAAGCTCATGGTGGATCTGGTGCATATATCTTCCCCCATTTTACCCATTAACTGTCCGGGAGGAAGAGGCGTTGGATGTGTGGGTGAAGGAACAGTTGGTCAAAGGTGTGATTTTTCAGCGTACCTCCCCTGTATGCTCCCCCTACTCTTTGTTGAGAAGTCTGATGGTACTTTACGCCCCTGCATAGACTATGGTAACCTCAATAACGTTACTGTACCAGACCTCCATCCCATCCCTTTGGATTCACAGATTGCACGCTATGTGGAGAAGGCGAAGGACTTCTCCAAGCTGGATTGTCTAAATGCGTTCAATCATATCCGGATTAAAAAGGGACAAGAGTGGTTGACCGCATTCTGTACCAGAAAAGGGATCTTCCAGTTTTGGGTCATGCCCTTTGGGCTTAAGAATTCCCCTGCTATCTTTCAACGCCGCATTGATGCCGTGTTGGGGGACCTGTTAGAGGTATGCGTGGTCGCCTACATGGATGATATCCTGGTGTTTTCCCCTGAAAAGGAGTCCCATGCAGTTCACCTTCGGCAAGTGGTGGAGCAGTTAAAGGCAGCCAGCCTTACATTAAAAATTTCAAAGTGCAAGTTCTATAAGTCCCAGGTCACGTTTCTGGGCAACGTTGTGTTTGACCAGGGACACATGATAGCTCTGGACAAGGAGAAGGCGATTTGTGAGTGGCCTACCCCCACCTCAGTTAAAATATTAAGTACTTTTTAGGGACGTGCACGTTCCTCAAGAAGTTCACTCCCAATCTGTCTGAGGTGGCGGCTCCCCTATACAAGGCTAGCGGTGCCAAGGTGCTTCAGTGGTCCCCCATTTTGGAGGATACTTTTTAAGCAGTGAAGTGCACCCTGTTTTCCACAACTGTTCTTCGCCATGTTGACCCTTCAAAGGAGTTCATTGTGTCTACTGATGCCTCCAACTTCGCCATAGCGGCCGCCTTGTTACAAGTAGGCGAAGATGGGATAGAGCATCCAGTGGGATGTTTTTATAGGAAGATGTCTCTGCCTGAGTTGAATTACGCCGTTTATGATAAGGAGTTACTAGCAGTGGTGGAGCCGGTGATGTATTGCATCACCACTTTCATGGCTCTACCCAACCATTCCGTGTATGTACAGACCACCGTGCCTTGCTGTACTACCGCGCCCCTCATGTCCTAACCCCACGTCAGACCCATTGGCATGAGACCCTTGCCCAATTTGCATTCATGTATGAGTTCACCAAGGGCAAGGATAATGGTTTGGCGGATGGTTTGATCTGCAACCCTGAATTAGCCCCTGACCCCAAGGAGGTAGAAGTGCACAGCACCCAGGTGATGATTCCTTCAAGCAAAATTATGTCGCTACTTACCTCTCCCCTGGCTAACGGGCCAGCGCTTGTACCTCTTGATAACGCATAGGAATATGGTATGTTCATAAAGGTCATCCTCTCTCAGCCGCTGTCAGGCAAATATACCCTGGTACTTGCAAAGAGCTCTTCAAATCAAGAGGATCTATCCAGGGACTATCATGAAAAGGATGAGATGGTGTGGTTTCAGGGACGCCTCTAGGTACCAGCTGGACCACTGAGCAAGGAAATCATCCGGGACCATCATGATGGAATCACCATTGGTCATCTGGGGAAATCAAAGTCCTTGGAGTTGATACGCCGCACCTACAATTGGAAGGGCTTGCCTGCTCAGGTGGGGCGGTATTGTAAGGAAGTGCCTGGTATGCAACCAGATGAAACCCAATCGTCAACCTTTAGCAGGGTTGTTGGTACCAGTCCAAAAGGCTGATGGGCCCTGGACTTCCCTCTAGGTTAATTTCATTGTGGAGCTATCTGTCTCTGATGGTTATGATGTCATCATGGTGGTGGTGGACCGTTTTACAAAGTTCGCCCACTTCATTCCTTGAAGAACCATGATAACCGCAGCAGAGATGGCGAGGCTTTTCATCACCCATGTGTTTGCACTCCATGGGGTTCTTCAAGAGATTATCAGTGACTGTGACCCCAATTTACCTCCATCTTTTGGGAAGAGTTGTGTAAGACTCTTCAGAATCGCCCTTGCCGTTCAACTGCCTATCATCCCCAATCAGATGGGCAGACTGAATGAGTGAACCAATGCTTGGAACAGTTCCTGCAGTGTTACACCGCCACGGATCATTCAGATTGGGCTTCTCACTTTCCCATTGCCCAGTTTAGCTACAACAATACCTTGCACTCTTTGATCGGCTGTTCACCATTTTTCGCCAGCCATGGCTTTAACCCCGCCTTTAACATGGAGCCCAGTTGTGGGTCGAAGGTTGAAGCGGTGGTGGACTTTGCCAATACAATCAAGAAGGCCCACCAGGGGGTTTCCACAAGCTTGGAGGCGGCTATGTGGGTATACAAGGAGAACGCTGATGGGAAGCGCCAAGTGGGTCCCGCATACAAGGAAGGGGATCTCATGATGCTTGATGCTCGTAACATCCCAAACAAGCAGCCATGTAAGAAGTTGGGACCAAAGAGGATTGGCCCCTACCGCGTTGTTAGAAAGGTGGGCCATGCCTCATATCAGCTAGATCTCCCCCTCATTCCGAATCTTCTCTGTGTTTCATGAGAGCAAACTGACGTTGTTTAAGGGCCCCCCACCAGAGACTCCTGAGGCCTATCTCATGGATGGGGCGCCAGAGTGGGAGGGGAGAAATAGTTGCCTCCCTCCATGTTTAAATAGTACTTAAGTATATTTTATATTGGAAGGGTTTTGACGCTGCAGAGAACAGTTAGGTTCCAGTGCATGACTGTGTGCATGCCCAAGATCTGATTGACGCCTTCCACCAGCGTTTTCCCCAGGATGCTGGATCCCAACCTAAACTGACCGTCGCCGCCATGAAGTTGGCCCCTGCCCACAAGGACTTTTCCCTGGCGCAAGCCCTGGAGGGGGGGTTGAGCTTTGCGGGAGGAGAGGGTAATGTCATGTGAACATGACATAATAGTGGGGACCAACCCCAAAGACAATGCTGGGCGCCAGGAGGCCCAGAGGGTGAAGCTGCAGGCCCTTCCTGACCTTAGGCACACCCTGGACCAACACTGGGTTTGGGTAAAATTTGCCCAGGTTGGGACTAGTGGTGTTCCAAACGCCCAGCCCTTGACGTCGAGCCAGGATTAAAACGAATGATCTGCCAAATGAACACAGACGGTTTAATTCAGTTTGTTGAGGAGCGGGGTTTTGAAACCTATTCCATTTTTGAAATAACGCGCTCAGGTCGAATCCAACTTCAATTGATCACTTGAGTGAAGTCAGTTTCAGCCTATTCAACCAACTCAGATGGAAGTATCGCCCTATTGGTGAGTAGGTGCATGGGCCCACTGTGGCATAACCCCTATTCCCCCGTTCAAGTTTAAATTGTTTTCCCTGACCAACATTCCTTGTTGGTCAATTTCCCAAATAAACCTTTTCCCCGTTATACCATTTTAATTCATTTTTTTAACAATCCTTTGCGCAAACCTATTCAAGGAGGTCTCGTGCTCTGTTAACCTTGCCATTATAAACACAATCCAATTTTCACCTCGCGCATCATTGGTCCGCCCAGGTACCCTCCAACCTGGGTCATTTACCCCTTCTCTCCGTGTGCACCGCGACGCTTTTGGCTGGTTCATTCTAGCATTTCTTTGCTTATATTATTATTGCTCCAGGACCCTCTGCTGGGCAATAATTAATTTTATTCTAATGGCTAGTTCCCTGGCGTTGGGCTTGTGCACCGAGCACTGCCACACTGGGAACTGGAGAGTTATAGACACTCTTTCAACAGGAAAAGCTTAACATAATTGAATTTACCTTATAGGGGCATCCAAACTTGCATGATAAAATGAAATTTTGGAAACGGCAAACAAAGTTAAGCCCAAGCCACAGTTAAAATTATGAAAATAAAGGCACATCAAACGCCCAACCCCCTGGTGCACAAATGACCCACAGGAAGGTTGGCAAGCAGCAGAGCAAGGATGCTCATCCCCAAGGGTCACTTCAAACTCTAATTATTCTCTAACTCCTACAACACAGTTTTATACACATAACCCCCAAGCTAGTGCCCAGGGTAGAATCTGACACAGCCATTAAACTACTGGAGTAGGGGAGTTGGAGCTGGTTTTATTATAACGTGAAGAAGTGGTGGGAAACTTGGAAGCCCAGCAACCAAGCCTCAAAAAGTCCATACCCACCATATACTTGATGAAAGTGTAGAAGCTACACCACAAACAGAAAAAAGAGAAACGAACAGCTGGCACACTGCCAACGAGAATGCTTTTACTGTGGACAAGAGTGTCCCAACCATGGTGCACAGCCAAAGTGCCTGAATATCACTATGACGACCTTCCACCTATAATAAGTTGACACGACCAAATATAAGGTTGGTTTTCTTATGTTATGAACGTGTCTGTACCGCTCCAGTTCCAGTAGAGGTGGTGGGTGAGGACCCACCCCACTGCTATGGAACCCTCCGCTGAAGAAAGTGTAAACAAAGCACCACCCAGAAGGACGGTGCAGAGAAGGACCCAAGCAAGGATTGCACGCATTTGGTTAATTTGGACCTCTTGGAGGTTAGCAAACAGGACTAAATAAATGCACATAGACAAAACAAAATAAATGGGGTTCTTTTTAAACCAGATGACCAATGAGGAAATTTGGTCTCAAGAAATCATAATTAAACAATGGGCAGGAAGTCTTTAATATGTGGGCCGGTGCTAAGCACTGATGAATCAATAAATGCACATTACCATCTGACCTGGTACTGTAACTCAAGATAGTCCGAACTTAAGTGATTTATTGTAACTTGATCCTACCCAATTATTAATATTGTAAATGGAACAGGTTTTAAAACCACATTCTCCATGCAATCAAATTGAAACATCTTTTTTTTGTAACGTAGCTGGTGCATTTTAACGCCCTGGGTGTCACTCTGGGTGGAGCATCACGAACATCCCAGAACCAACCTGTGCATATCTTGCCCATACCCAGCGTTGGTCCAAGGTATGTTTTAAATAAGGAAGGCCTTGTAACTTGACCTTTTTTACGTCTGACGTCCAGCCTTATCTTTACAATTGATGCCCTCAATTATGTCATTGTGTCATGACAGTTTGTGATAGTACATTAAGGATTTATGGTCATTGCGTAAGGTGATTTAATATCATGCTACCTATAGAAGATATCTCCAGTAGGTAAGTTATCCTGACACTGCTGCCATATTTATCGTAAAAAACCCATGAATGTTCTGTGGAGGTGAACTTTTAAGAAAGACACCATAAGATGATATGTATCGTCATGCTCTTGTAATAGTACTGCTCCAACTGAAAATTCAGATTCATCACAAGCCACTATGAATGGATTGGATCTGTCAGAGTGTCACAAAACTGGCACTGACAAGAAAGTTTACTTGATTGGTTTTTAAAAGCTTGTTGGCAAATATCTACCATTTGAAAAAACATTCATCCCCATCAGTGAATGGAGAGGCGCAGCCGACTGGGTAAGAGTTGGGGAGAACTTCTCTAAGAAGATCACAGTACTAAGAAAGCTTCAGAGAACCTTTTAAGTAGTGGAGGTTGGCCTGAACTGGATGGCCTCCAACTTACATGGAGGGACACTATAGCCATCCAGAGAATTAATTTCCCAAAAAGGTGACTTCTCTAAAAGGAATTTGCACTTGGAAGACTTAACAAAAAGACTTTCCTTGAGGAGCGCTGCCACCACTCCCTTCAAGTACATGAAATGCTGCTTATGCTTGAGGATTGGATTAATAAGTTGTCAATGTAAGCAACAGTGCAAGTAAACCTTAGGTTCCCCCAGGACATCAACAATTAACAGTTGGAAGGTTGCAGTGTATTTTTTAACCCAAAGGGAATCACCTTGAATTGAAATATTCCACGTCTTATCTGAATAGCTTTATGCCATTCTTGGCCCACCTTGATTCTCATCTGGTTGAAGGCGTTGACCAGGTCATGTTTTGAGATAACATGATACTTAGCAATGGCCTGGGCGATGGTTTGTTATAATGGAAAATGGTGTAAAGATCTGGAACCATCAAGGTATCAACGTGACCATAGTCCACACAAGGCCATAAGGTTCCTAAAGCCTTCTGGGCAAAAACTACATGTGAGGCAATTGGAGGAGACTTCTTGATAATCCGCCCTTTCTAACATATTATCCAGCCATATGACCAACGCCCTGTCTTTATTCTCAGTGTATGGGTACAACGGACAGTTGACCTTGACAAGATGCAATGTCAGCTGGAAGGAAAGGTCATATTATGAATGTGGTTGGAGACAGGTTGCAAAACTAGTGTCAAAGACATCCTTGTACTGGGCCAGAAAATCATTAAAGCCTGGTGGAGGTCCAAAGGAAATAGCTCAGATGGAGAAATTGAGCTATGTGAGGCCTCTGTTGTGAGAGTTTTAGTTAGTGGGAATTTCACACTGCACCTCTTGTTAGCAAATGATAAGAAGTTAAGATACAGGTTAATATTCACCCATTGATGACCCCACCAACCTACCCCATGATGACAGGGTACAGTAGTCAGGCACTGCTGTATAGTGGTCGCAAAGGCAGAATTCATGAAGAGGAACTGCGCTGGACGCTGAATGATATGACAGGTCAATGGCTCAAATGAGGCGCCCAATATATAAGGGGCAGCACAGTGTCCAGGTCTAGTGAGTGAGCAACTCTTAGATCACTAAAATTGCTTATGCCTCTGTATCAAGGAGTGCTTTTAATGTAGCTTCACGCATCCTTACTCTGAAGATAAATGGAAACAATAAGTAAGCTTGATCCTCTTTCTTGGTCATAGGGAGTGAGAGGGCAGCAGAATCTGGGGCTGGACCCATGATGAGAAGAGGACACTTGATCACATGTGAACTATATAATGGGTACTCTCAAAAAGATTATCCGCAAGGGTCTTTTGAATCAGAAAAGATGAGGTTGGTAGTATCTACGGCTATGGCCTTGTTTAACTCAATTTAATGGGAGGAATGCTCTAGGGTCAACATCTCAGAGGGACCTTTGTGAACCTGTGCAATAATTGGAATTGTCATAGTAGGAGTAGGACTTAAATTAGTGGTATGAAGATCAGTTCCCTAGTCATTATCTTCAAGGGCTTTCACCTGGGCCATTTGTGTGGGTGTTAAAGTAGGGCTTTCTGGGTCCAACGTTACAATCATATCTTCTTCAGTTGCAAGAAGAAAGAGATTCTCGACTGGTACTTTACTACTCTCCAGGGTGCCCTGAGAATAAGGATATACCACTTCAACATCAGAGGGATGCTTTCCTGGACCATTATTACCTGAAAGATAGGGACAGATGCCTTCAAAAGATATGAACTAGCCTGAAGGGGACCTTCTGGATGAGATGATGACAAGGTTGCCACTAAGGTTATGGTTTCATGGAGGGTTTTCCCCAATATAATACGCCAAAGAAAATGCTGCCTCCATATATACTGGAAGAGGATCCCATGAGGGATTGCTGGCTGCAGTTGGGTCCAAAGTTGCTCTATAGTATGACACCTCTACGCCAGTAGGAATTACAACTGGAGGATCTAATGCTGTGAAGGCTTTTATGAGTGAAGACAAATCAAAGATACCCTGGTAGGAGGTGAAGAGGCGAAAGAGGCGTGATGCTCTAGATTCAGGTGCTTGTACTGCAACAGATACTAGATTCAAAGAAGGAGCATGATTTCTCATTTTGTTCAAAGAGCGTAGCACACCTCTAACTTAGCAGCGAGCCTCTCCTTATAATGAATCAAGAGGGACACACTTCTTTATGTATTATTGGAATTAGGAGTTTGAGAACCTCCAGCTGCAAAGCGCGCATGAAGTTCCGCCAGGGTATCAAGCACCTGTTCTGCAACTTCAGGTGAGGTAACTAATGGAATCCCCACTACCACCACACCTACTAAAGGGGCAGCCTAGTTTATTGTTTCTGTATGGTTATTGCTTTGAGAAAATATAAGTTGTTTTCATGCCATGCAGAGTGAAAAAAGTGACCAACAAGAAAGACCAACTCACAGAGAGAATGTAGTTTCATTGTTGACATATAAAAAATTGCTTTTCCTGATCCCAGGAGGAGGGTGGAAAGTGCTGAGGTTATGGGTCAGTTCATTATGTCATAATTCTGCTAATTAAAGTAATATTGGGCTTCCAATCTGGGTGTGTGAAAATACAGCGAAAACTCAGAATGCCAGTGGTAAAGCACACTAATGACTTGGAGGAGGGACGCCCTATGATTTCTGTGAGGGTAGTAAAAGTCAATTAATGTTACAAAGGCCCATAGCAAACCAGATGTCTGCAATGGGGGAAACTGCGGGTCTTGTTAGGACAACCCAATGGTGTGAAATGCATGGAGGAGATAATTATTCTGGCTTTTCAGTTTCTGGCTCTTAGTTTCTAGTTACGAATTCTCCAAGTTCAGTTTTATATAGTCAAGAGTCCTTATGTTTAATGAACATTGTTGACACGCATTAATAAGGATCAGTTTTGAAAATCAAATTAATTGCTTGATTCAAATACAGGATGATCTTGGGCATCATCTCGCAGTTGTTCAGTTGTTTCAAGCTTCTGCGCATAGTTGAAAATATATTAGAATTATCAGATCTATTAATTAATGTAAATTGAGGCAGATTGCCCCAAGGAGTGATGCTCTGAATAATCCAGCAACTAAGTATTATCTCCAAGTTGCGAGGTTGGGTAATCATCACCCACAAATGACTTATTGAAATTAGCAGAGTGGGAGGCCTCATTTTGTCCATATTTCACCATACCAGTGGTGAGATGGTGAGGTAAGTTAAGCAGATAACGATGGCCATCTCATGTGAGGGGTTGTGAGACTTTTGGTTGTCCAGATGCGCTGAACCAGTAATGGAAGGGTAAACTGGATCTGGCAGATTGGGGAGCCCTTTTGGTATGGCGGATTGGAGAAGTAGATTGGGAACATAACTTCTGATAACCTCAGATAATATGTGGCGAGCCACTGGATCAATGAATTGGAGTGCCCACTCAATAATCATTAGTCCAAGAACGCTGATTAAGCGTGTTAAGTTGATTTCAAAAGAGAAATTTTGGTAGGAAGTAGGTTAGAATATTTTACAGAGAGATTTAGTAACTGAGTTTTTAACTGAAGTAAATAATAGACTTACAACTGACCCTAGGAGAGGCAGTTATTTTTATACTTGGTGGCAGGGGATAAGATTGATGGAATGGTTTAAACTGGTCCAGCTGATGTGCTTGTAATGAGCTACCTAGGTTTGAGGGGTCATCAGATAGCTTACATATGAAGTAATTTTTACTCTTACAATTTAATTCCTGGATCAGCGGTGGATGTACTATCACCAATCCAAACTTGAGCAGATTTTCATAAATCATAAGTTCAGAATAATTGGTTTTCAGCAGAATCTATTTTGACAACCAATTTAAATTTAGTTTTAATTTTTTTAGATGTATTTTTGACTCAGATCGGCGCCTCATGACCCAAAACTCAAATTCCGTGGCCCAAACCAGTTTTTATGGCTTACTAAAGCTTTCCAATGCTTTGAGATTGATTTTTTCAGTTTCCAAGGGGATGGGAGGTGACAGGGTGATGACCAGATGAGAATGGATCCTGCTGGTGGAATCTGGCCAGAACTACCTCCCTAAAGAACCATTTGATCTTATTCATAAGGAAAGAAGCAGAAAAGGGGAGTAAAGTGGGTGGGTTTTGGGGTAAAGCAGTTACCCAGCGCTTATCAACAACACGGGTCAAGTCACCCAGTAGAACCAAGGGCTCCTCAGGTGCCTTAGGTCCCTTCTTCCCTCTATAAGGGAACTTCCCACGATATATCCCAAGAGGTTGAGTTTCCAGACTTACAAGGTGGTTACCCAACCAGATTCTGGAATATAAGGCATTCTGCTACAGGCTAATCAAAGTCAAACTTATTATGGTGGGCCATCAAATTATAGTGGTGACAAGTATAACTAATAGTTTACCCATGGATTATATGGTGAGATAATTGTCACATTATACCAATTGTACCTAAAACCTGTTTCCACACTTGTGTTTATCCCCCAACTATGGCAAAATCCAGGTGCTTTTAGCTAACTTGTATCCCTAAATACTTATATTTAAGTGACATAATATACTTGTTTTTATTCATATTATCATTTTAAGAAGTTTTTAAGTATCCAGATTTCGGTAATCTGGATAAATATGAGCTTGTTAGCATTAAATGCCAATTGATATGTCCCCTGGTACCTTGGGAATTCCTCTATGTGTTAACTAAAAATAAAGAGAACCAAACGCTGGCTTTTTGAAAAGTAAAGTGTTTTCTTTTCTAAGGATGGCTTTGATTTGGGGTTTTCATGGGATGTGTTACACCATATCTTTCATACTTATAATAATTGTGGTGTATATTGCAGAAAATCATGAAGTTATTAAAGAAAAGGGTGCAAAGTTGGCTACCCTACCTGACTTTAACATACCTTGAACCAACGCTGGGTAAGAGCTAAACATACTTAGGTTAATACCAAGGGGTCACATGATAGGGTGGCCAGTATTACATCAAAGGCCTTGAGTACCACAAGTTACATTACTAACAAAAAAGGGTCATTATATTCAAATTTCAGAACAAGATGGATCATTGTTCTATAGTTTTTATAACTAAATTGGGCAGTATTTGCCTTTGATCTTCAACTCAAATTTTCTCATAATCCCATTATATTACTACCATCAATAATAGTTTTTATTGGCTCAAATGGGCTTGTTGCCGCAGAAAAATGACCCTGTTTCATCCGCAACTTCCTTTATAGACATTTTTTTAACTAACTTATTTGTTGGTTTCTTTATTATTTAAATAAATTCTATAATATATAATAGATGATATTTTTGACTGTCTTGGCCAATGACCTCATCAAGATGTTATCTCAATTTTTAGGTCAATTTATACCTTAAAAAAGAATGTGAATCTGATATCATGCTGCTTCTGCCGCTCCCTCCTCCAGCGCCACCCTGGCGGCTGCCTTGCCCCAATTTTTTGAATGAGGCGTGATCCTCCCACTCCCAACCTTGGTGAGTTCTGGCGTGGCTTCCAAAGCCACAGCCAATCAGGATTTTAGAAACTATAAATTTTGGTCAATTTACAGCGCCCTGAGATGATGGCTGAAACAGTTTCAGCTGAGCTGCCATGGTTGACAGCTCACAGCCAATCAGATGCTGCCAAACTGCCAACTATGGTGGCTGGGCCAGCACTAGCCGATTTAAATCCATTCAAAGCACTCAAATGGTTTGATGATTCAGATCAGGCTTATATTGTTAAGCCTGATTTTGCTTTGGAGGAATTCTTCGTCAATCCTCCTGATTCACGCCCCCACCATTTTTGCCCTAAAACGGTTTTCCAGCTTATAAAAATATAAATAAAATGGCATTTGAAGCTGCTGCTGCTCCTGCCAACACCCTACTACACCAGCAACTCCATGGAGCAATGGAACTCCTGGTTGAGGGTATTCCTATCCCCAAAAATCCCCAATGATTTTAAGGAAGATGCAAAATAAGAGATTGAGGAGCTCGCTTTTAGTGCAAGCTGCGCTTGTATCAATGTGGCAAAAACCTCTCTTTTTGACCCCAACTATCCCCAAACCCGCCAGCGCATCAAGTCTTTCACTTGTGTGCTGGCTCTCATCACTTTCGCTGAGCATTAACTTGCTCAATATGTTGAAGTGATGGATACCGCTGGCATATTAATGAAGAAAACCCGCAGCTATACCTCCTCATGCCCCATGTCGCTGATGCCCCTACCCCTATGTTGTCCACCGGCTAAAACGGGCACTGGAAGAAAGTTTCTAAAGCTTCCTCGCCTTCCAAGATGGCTTCCTAGGCTGATAACCTAGGGGCTATATTAGATTTTTTAATTTATGTTAATCCCTTTTTTGGCCCATTTGCAAATAAAGATGCATGGCGGCTCCCCTTTTGGGTTGGGCACCACTAGTGCTAAAAAATGAATCTGATATCACCTTTGGTAGGGTCTGGATCATCTCAAAACAAAGCACCTCAGGATTTAGAACCTGATTTTAGGTTGTCATTATCTCCTCCTGGGAGTCTAACCAACTTTTCATATTCTATTTCTACCTAGTGTTTATTGTTAGTTGTAACTTTTTAGCCTTCTTGGTATCAGCATCGTCCTCAGTGTCCTGGTTTCTATATGTTTAATAGTATGATCCCTGGAGATTGGGGCTTGATTGTTCCATCTCCTATCCAATGACAGGGGAGTTACGGACAAACTCCTAAAAATATCAATACCAGTAATCATCTGCTTTTTTTATGTCATATTAGTTCTCAAAGAAGGAGGTTAAAGACATCAACAAAGAATTTAACCAGCTGGTGCAGCATAAGATGTTAGTGCCATCCAAGAGTCCCTAACCTCCCAGGTGTTGATCATCAAGAATAATGGTTATAATCATGTGGTACTTGATTTTAGAAGGCTCATTAGTGCTAAAAAAAGGACTCCTATTTTTATCACATATTGCTGGTGCATTAGACGCATAGGTGGCATGAAATATTTTTCAGCCATGGTTTTAATTTTTGGCTATTGGTACATCAAGCTTCCCAAAGGTGAGAAGAAGAAATGCTCCATGATTACTTCCAGGGCCTTTATCATTCCACTAGGATGCTTCAAGGGTTTTGTAATTCCCTGTGACTTTTCAATGGGTTATAAAAAATATATCCTGCCACTAGGATCTATATTGTTTCCATTTTATTATGAAAATATAAACGTTTTTTCTAAACTGATAAAAAATGTACACCACTTGGAAAAAGGTTTCCATCTCCTTGCTAAGGTTAACCTTAAAATTAGACCATGAAACTGCAAATTTTCAGAGAGCAACTTAAATATCTAGGACCACCATTGACAAGCATGTTTTATGGCCCCAGACAGCAAAAATTGAGCCCATTGAATTATTTGGCTGAGTAACAAGCGCATCATTCAGGTGCCCCTTGGAATGAGCAATATTAAGCTAATTTGTCAAAAAAAACCAAAATAGGTGAATTATTATATCGCTTCCTCAAAAATAGCATACAATTTGAGTGTGCGGCAACTTACTAGCTGGCTTAAACAAACTAAGGCTTTGCCTCAACCTTGCACCTATACTAATGTACCAAAATTCTAAGAAATATCTAATATTCAGATGGACGCAACTCTCACAGCCATAAGAGCAGCGTTAAAGGCTGATTCTGAGGTTTTTGAGCATCCTGTGGCTTACTGCAGCTTAAAGATAAAATGTGCATGAACATGACTATGATATTACTGAGAAATAGAGTTCAGCAGTAATCTAGGCATGTAAATAGTTCTGATTTTATAATAATACATTTTATATTTGTAAATGACCATCCCTCATTTCTCTGTGCACAGAATCTAAAGGAGCTAGAAGGTCATCTGCACAGATGGATTACAAAATTACAAGCTTATGATTTTAAGATACAGAACCAAGACAACGTTAAACAACAAATGTTGATAATCTTTCTTTGCTACATGACATGGACTTAACACTGATTTAGACAATGTATTGTTTTGATTAGATGATAATTTATCACAATGTAAATGAGCCTGAAGAGGCTCAATGCACATTAGAAAACTCAGGACAGAATAATTTTTTAAGAATAGGAAACTTCACAAGGTACTAATAGACAACTCTTTTTGCTTCCTCAGCCTATGGATAGGACTGAATAAATAATCACAGCCCATAAGGCAACAGAACATGGATTAGATATTAGGGAATGCTTAAACAATTTTAATCAATATTATTATTAGGATCTAATGCCTTCTGATATATGTAAGATGGTCAACTGTTGCAAAGAATGCCAAGATGAAGATCCCTTTCCGAAGGACACTTCCTATCAACTGATTATATCCATAATCACCTGGTACATCATTTCTATTGATGTTTCAGGCCTATTGCCTAACAGTTGTGGATATTTTTAGGCATATAATTGTTCCATTAATCACTCACTGAATGAGTGGAGGCCAAGTGGGTAAAGGATTGGGCGCCACAACTAACGCTTACTTTTATTTTGTGTAACATAGTAAATTGCCATGGTTTCCCTAAGTTTAGTTTTACTTATAGTGAGACTGATTTTCATCTCAGATTATTGCTAACCTCATCGACTGGATGAATATGCAAGAAGTATTATCTATGATCTACCACCATGAGACCAATGGCACAATAGAATGAGTTAACAGTACTTTTGGTTATATTCTTCATAAGATGATTACTGAAAAAGCGCTCATCTGGAATCTCTTCTTGCCCTCCGCAATTTTTTGTAAATAATATTGCATATCTCTTGAAAATGGGGCAAAGCTCCTATAGTTATAAATATGGTAAGGAATCTGCGCTATCCAAATTTTATACTAGCGTCAATGAGGAGCATATAATCCAATTGATATTTGAAGAAACTCACACAGACTCTAATCCAGCTACAAAGAAAAGCACACTATAATGCACTGGCTTGGAAAATAAGTTCATGAAGCATAATAAAGAGGATTTATGGGCTTGCTACCTTTGCTGCAGGGATTATGATTTATATTTTAACTACTATGACTTAGCATGACAATATAACTTGAGAACATGTGGAAATCGCCCTTTGAAATTATCAAAAAGACAATATTAATGGACAAATATTAAAGAATCTGCTAAAAGTTATCTTATTAAATGAGGGCATTTTAAGATCCTGAAGAAGTACAATCAAAGCTCCATACCTATGGCCATAGGTTCTCAATAACCTAACCACCATCCACCCATTAATTTCGTTCCCTAAAGTTTGGTCAATTGTGGAGAAATGTTGTGATTGGATTACTAACAATATGTATAGATTTTAATTTAATTTGCTTTATTTTTAACAAATATAACTTTTCTTTCCTCTTGATCTCATTTTTGAGCAATTTTACAAAAAAAATTATCTACCACCATCTATACACATCCATTTCCCAATTGATGTCCTCAGATCCACCTCCTGCTTCTCTAGTGTGGGGAAGCGGTGATCCACCTCCCAGCATTTTCCGCCCTGCAGGGAAACAAATTTGGATGGTCTCAAATAGTCCACCAAGCTCTACTGGCCAATATGTTTCTCCACAGGACTTAGCGCTTCACCTTGTGCACATCCATCTGACTCACCCCCATCCTTTCGCCCTACCCAGATCAACTATCCAGTTTTGCCTCCATTTCACCTATGAGCATTTGTTCCCATACGCTGACAAAGCAATAATAAAACTCACCACTTCTGCTTTTGCACTATCTGGCTTTATTGATTTCCGCCGTTTAAGGGCTACTTTGACATAGGAATTCCAAACAGAGGAGGATGCTGCAGCAGCGGTGTTAACTCCACTAATTTACAAAATACCCCTGTCCCTCTACCAAACTCGTCTCCCTGATGACACCACATTAGTGGTATCATTTATCAACCTCTCTTCGCATCTCCCACTCCAAATTTTATATGACAAGTTAATTTCAGGGCTTTTGTATTATGGCACTCAACCTAACCTTGTCTTCACCATTCCTTCTAGTGTGGAGTGCCTGGCTGCCCCTTGAGCCACTGCCACCATCATCTCAAATCACTCTACCATTTCCTAACAAATCCCCCCACTTGCTTGCATTGCTGCGGCACTGGAGCATACCTTTTGGGCTTGTGTCAATAGCGCTCAACAGATTTGTCCCATTTGTTTTGAGCTTGGCCACAATAAATTGTCCTTCCTCCATGCCAATCCACTAGTTATAATTTCTGGACACTTTTCAGCGACTTCTTAATGGGGCGTTTTGTTTCCCCCTACCACCCAACATTATCACCTGATGAGCTAGCATGGGATGGCACCCACCAAAACATCCAGCCACACTTACCACTCTGGGCTCAACCCAACTGACAAGAGTCAGGATTGGACCACCATATACAACCAATCAACCCACTCAACTACTAAAACCCACCCAAATTCTACATCCACTCTTCTCATCAACCAAAATTTTTGAAACTATTAGATGAGGTCAATGAATCAGGTAAAATTATTACAAAATAAGGATGCAAATCTGGTAAAGAAGGCCTGGATAAATATGATTGGGCTGAATATTATAACTAATTTTGACAAAACCCTCTCACCAAGAGGATATGCTCCTAGATCCAATGACATATCATTCCAAAGTGACCACCAGCTTGCCTTAGAAGTGTGGCCTCACCCCATTGCCACTAACTCCACAAAGCAGTGGCACAATCAACGGTCTATTTCCATACTGGGCTGAGCACAAACAACTTACCCTCTGGTTTCTCCAAAGTAGCACATGAGTAAATCACCAAATTGGTCAATGATGCCAATGACGCTGTCCAACATTTTGCAGTACTATCAGCATTTGACCCAACCTCTAAAATTACCCAGCAAATGATCATAAGCTTGGACCAACTCCCAGATGCCCGCATCCAAGCAGAACATCATGTTGCAGAGTTAGCTGAGGCTGTCTTCCAAATTTAAGCTTGAGGCAAGTAACCATTATCTCAACCTCATCCGATGAACCACACTGATGCCCCAATGCCCTTGCTCTCTGCTTTTGTCCACTTCTTCAACCGATATGCATCTTCTTTTTTTAGTACTAGTGGTGCCCAACCCAAAAGGGGGAGCCACCACACATCTTTATTTGCAAATGGGCCAAACAAAGGGATTATCATAAATTTTAAAAAAAATTAATATAGCCCCTAGGTTATCAGCCTAGGAAGCCATATCAGATAGCGAGGAGGCTTTGGGAAAACTTTTGTCTGGTGCCCGCTTTAGCTGGCGGATCATGGCGGACAGCATTGGGGTGGGAGCATCAGCAACATGGGGCATAAGGGGGTATAGTTGGGGGTTTTCTTCATTAATGAAGCCAGTAGTGTCTATCGCCTCAACATATTGAGCAAGTTGATGCTCATCAAAAATGATGAGAGCTGGCACACAAGTAAATTATTTTTATGTGCCAGCGGGTTTCAGGATAATTGGGGTCAAAAAGAGAAGTTTTCTCTGTATCAATGCAAGCATGGCTTGCACAAAAAGCAGGCTCCTCAATATTGTACTTTGCATCTTCCTCAAAAATCATGAGGAAAATTGGGGATAGGATTACCCTTGACAAGGGGCCCTATTGCCCCATGGAGTTGCTGGTAGAGGAGGGTGTTGGCCGGGGCAGCTGCAGCTGCAACTGCCATTGTGTTAATATTTTTATAAGTGGGAAACCAGTTTTTTGGACAAAGATGGCGGGAATGCAATTCAGGAGGGTCAACGAAGAGCTCCTCTAAAGCAAAATCTAGTTTCACTTGGCACGGCCATCCATCCTCCTCAATCCATTCAAGAGCCTCAAATGG
Source organism: Massospora cicadina (assembly GCA_022478985.1). NCBI lineage: Eukaryota > Fungi > Entomophthoromycota > Entomophthoromycetes > Entomophthorales > Entomophthoraceae > Massospora > Massospora cicadina. The sequence goes on along the minus strand of JAKSZP010010601.1, from coordinate 61,070 downwards.
ATTGGATTTGGCCAGCGCTGGGCCATGCACAGGAAAGGGGCTGTGGCCAGAGCTGATTTGCCACGTGCTGTCAACCATGGCAGCTCAGCTGAAATTGGTTCAGCCATGAACTCAAGATTCCATAATCTGGTCAAATTTTCAAAATTTTAGATTTTTTAAATTTTGATTGGCCGCCGCTTTGGAAGCAGCACCAGAATTCCCTGACGTTGGGAGTGGGAGGATCAAGACCCATTAAAAAATTGGGGTGAGGCAGCCACCAGGGTGGCGCCTGAGCCCTGAGCAGTGGACGCGGCAGAAGCAGCAACTTTAGGGCACTTGCACTTCAAGTGGTCAAGCTTAAAACACAAGGGGCAAATGACATGGCCATTTTTGATGCGCGCCCAGAATGGGTGATCAGGGGTGGATCTGATCACACTGCAGGGGTTAATCACAAGATGAGAGTCATGGTGAAATGGGCAGATTGTTGCAAAGGCGTGAGGCCCTGCCAACTGATCCGCCCAATTGAGAACCACAAACTGCAACATGGGGTCTACGCTGTAAATGGCCATACCCTCTGTGAGCTCATGGCAGAGGCGTTTAGGGGAAAGTAAAGAGGGCAACCTGGCGAACTGGACCACCAAAGTGGCCTCATCTGGGAGCTGGGTGCAAACGGTGGGCAAAGGAATTTTTTAGAAACAATTTGCAGCTTGGCTGCTGCTGCTGCATCAGCTTCAGAGTAGAAGCTGAGGTCAAAGTACCCCTTAAAGGGGCGGAAGTCAATAAAGCTGGCAGGTTTGAAAACTGCCGTGGCATCTCAATAATGGCCGCGCTTGTATATGGGAAGAGATTCCCATAATTGACCAAGAGGCTGAAATGCAAATTGCTCCGTGGAAACACCAAAGGGCTCCAGAGAACCGCCTGAGAGCTGGCCAGGTGGTGGGCCAAGTCCCAAGTGGGGACATAACGCCCAGTAGCATTGGGAGGGCTAGTAGAGCCATCCTGGGCGCACACCAGCGGTGGCCAAAAGATGCCAGATGGCGGTGCACCACCACCCAAAGCTGGGTCAGCAGGCATCAATTGCATCAACATCATTAAGTTTTGGCTCAATCAAGTGGTAGTTTTTTTGAATTATTTTTAAAAATCTGAATTTGGCTTCAGTTTGGGTATTGAAGCAAAAGAAAGATACCAATATGCATCTTCCATAATATTTCTATTTGAAGAAGATCTGCCTGACCCTCCATCCCCCTCTGCCATGGTGGGCTATTGGTACTCTGCTCCCTGCCTGGTCAGAGGTTTTTTGATTTTCTTTTTGTTTTGTCACCTGTTTATTTTTAGTTTTTTGTTCTGAATTGGTGATGTCCGTCCTTGGTTAGCATGCATCAAATAAGAAACAAAAAATTTAAATTTAAATATTACTAACAAATATGTAGACAAAAGCATTAATATCCAATGTCAATGTTAACCTATAGTATTTTTACTATGTATTACTTCACCCCCATGTCCAAATTTTTTATGAAGTTGCAAGCAGTAGTTTATAATACTATCAATTACCCTGTTTGGTGACTCAAATTATTGATAATCATGAATAAGAATAAATTTACAAACCACACTAGTACAACTCTTGATTCCCTTTATCAATGCTTATTCTCACTTCATAGAAATGCTTTTCTTATCCCCTATTCTACTCTATTAACTATCCAACCCCATGATGGCATAAACTTTCATCATTAGTTTTCTCATTATTTGCTTCAGCTATTTGCCAATTTCTTAATTATAATTGGCTGATTGATATTATATATGAATGTCATGACCCTAGGCATTTATTTCCCTGATCTATTATGAGTACTATACATCTATACTGCAATTCTTAACTGAGCTCAGTTAAAATAATTTAAAACAATTAGAACTCTGAGAGTTAGAAGAGCATAATTAGGTGGGACTTCCATCTGAAAGATTTAATTATTACAAGCCTTTGTGAATCCTGCAACTGAGAATTTTAGTATAATGAGACAGATGGCCAGTGTTAGTATATGTTACTACAAACTGTTGTTTGTTTTTATAACTTAAACTTATTGTTAAAAACTGATTATTAAATATATTTTAGAAGGTCTGTTCTCCATATGGTACAATGCTTTTATGTGTTTTTTCCTTGCATTAGGAATCAGATGTACCTGCGCCAATTTCTACAAAGGCTTTGAACCCGTATATAGCATAAGATACAATTTATTCTAATGACTTAGTTAATCACATCCTTGAGTTCTTTAATCACTAAACTTTTTTATTAAAGTCTTTATATCTAGTTATAGTATATTTTTTATTCTAGTGACTAATGTTATAGAATATATCAGCATACATAACTAGCACTTCAATATTGAACGCTATATCATAATCAGATACAATAGATAAAAACACCAAAAGTCAAATTGCAATACCATCTAGTACTAAAAAAAGTCAAATTGCAATATTAAGTCCTTAAATCTTATTGTCAGGTATAAGGTTGATTTATTCTTGCTAAGTATCACTAGTGCCCTTCTAGGGAAGAACAGATACTGAAATATATAACCTATGATACATACATTTATAACAGTACAAATCCATGATGGCAAGACAGCTAAACTTGATAAAAGAGATGCTTTCTGGTTGATGTCAAAGTTTAACAATTTTTTACTACTTGATGATATTTTTGAAAAGATATATATTATAAATAAATACAAAAGAAACTTTTAACAAAGTAAACTGTATCGTCAAGAACTATATAAACATTAATTCTATATATAACTTTTTACTAATACAAAGCTTTATGATGTAAATAACCTAATTTCTATTTAAGATTTCAATCTTAGGTTTATTGAATGGTATGTTTTATCATCTAATCATCAAAAAATCTGTTGATAATGGCTTAGTTAATTTTAGCATTAAAATAGCATGATTGAGTTAAGGATCAAAATTTTCTTTTAATCATGAAATTATGTTTCAGGTTATATACTCTTTTTAAGGGAGAGTAAGCCATTTGTCCAACCCCCTTATCAGATCACAGATATAAAAAAAATCAACAATGCAGAAATTTTTTTTAAAATTATCTTTTAATTAATTTTAAGTTTTCTCATTTCTCCTTCAATTTTGATATCATATGTTGTTAGATTTTAACCAGGTGATATTCCTCAGATATTAATGAAGCTATTATAATAATTAATTGAGGATGATTGCCAATTAGTTTGCTAATTTTGATTCTTTATTTAATGATAATACCCTAATTTGTGCTCCCCAATTGGTTGGGTTGAGCTGTCTTGATCCACAGGATCAAGAAAGTATTGGGCATCATGCCTAATAGAAGAGAATTTCTAACATCCCTAACACATCTAAATCTACCAGCAAGTTCTTTCATCATGGGAGACATGAACTGCTGGATTAATCCAGATATGGACTGATGGTCATACACAATGGAGATACCACAAGGGCAAGTGGAACTCCGCGTACTAAAGGCTACCCTGAGACTATATGATTTGCTACCAAAAAGGCTACCCCTGCTACAAAACATGACACGCTGTGAGTTTTTGAGGATTAGCTCGCTTATTAAATATATTACTGTTTTGTAGTCAGGAAGAGTTTTGGCCAATAAATCCTCAAATATGCTATGTGTCTTATGGTATTTCCTAGCCATTCAGAAGCTCACAAAGCTAAACAACAATATCTGACTCTCTTGGTCTCTTCTAGGGTAATTTTCCCTCTCTAATTGGGAACTCTCCAGACACAGGTAATTATGACAAGCTCTCCTGAATGCTTGTCTACACTCTTAGTATGAAGTTTGAATTAAGATATGAAGATATAAAACGAACATATGAAGTTATGGAAAGATGATGATTTTATTTTAGGGCCAGGCGCCAGTATTTTATACCTCTAGGACATCTCCTGGCCATACTCATCTATTAGATGAGTAAATTAAAACCATGCCAATCTGCTATGGATTATGGCAGTGGTTATTAAAATATCCCCAAGTTAATTTGGCCCTTGAATTAACTTAATTACAATTGTTTCAGCCCGATTGAAGGCACTACTACTATTGTAGTCAGGAAGATTTTAGGCATAATACCAGCACCTCAGTGGTGTATATTTGCCTTTCATTCAGCCCAATTACATTTTGTCATACAGCTGACAAAATACAATAAGTGATGAAAATAATATATAGAATTTGAATAATGATTTATCCCTAATTGGGACATTGGCAGGCCTCTCAATAGTAATAGGTACTCCCTATTTGGGCCGTCCATGTGCAAGTACTATTGTTTCATCATACAGCTGATGAAATACAACAATTGATGAAAAGAAAATATGGATTCAAATAATGATGCGCCCTTGATTGGGATGTCAGCAACCCTCCTAATAGTACTTGGTACTCCCTAATTGGGAAGTATATATGTAAGTACTATCATGCCAATTATGGTGATCGCCATAAATAAAAATTATTATTCATTAGTCATACTGCATTAAATTTATAAATGCAATTAAGTTTGTGCCATAGATTCACTTGGTTCACCCAAGTGGTTTTCATAATCAGCCATAAAGTAATAATATCATAGCTATTATTAGCTACGATAATTGGGACAATTTAAGTACAATTGAGGCAGTTTTGGGATGAATCTAGTTATGCAAATAAATTGGGAAAGATCAAAGGAACCATCAATGGGATTAATCTATTAGCATTGATGGTTTTTTCAAAGGGTTTATTTTTGAGTCAACCATCAAAATCTAACATTTTCCCCTACTTGACTGGAATATAACCTTGAGTTTCCTGATTCTCTCTTCATATCTGTAAACAACACCATTTCAGCATATCAGAAATTTGTCACTGCTCTTATTCCCAAACAACGCCATTATTTTAAATAAATTGGACTAAAAATTTTTATGAATATGTTTTCAGATTGTTTTAAAGTCCAGGTTAAAGTATCTTATTATTTTTTCCAACAATAATGATGTCCCTTTGGCCCTGTTTTTTTCCATTCAGCTTCTAGATTGGGCTTAATTGGTGCATGAAGATGAAGAATCAGATTAGGAGTCACCTCCCCCTTGAAGCAGAGGAATAAAATTCATTTTTATCTATTAAAAGTCACAATTTTCTTATTACTTCAAGTAAAAAATCTTATTCTTTTTTTACTATGTATATAGATAGATAAATTTTTCCTTTTACTACTATTATATATATTTCTTCTTATTATTTTTTTCTCATAACTATTAATTTCATTTATTTGCAAATACTTATATTTGAATTCTTCTCTTCTAATCATCCCGCTTCCTAAACTTTCTTAGGAATTTAGCATAGACTCAACTATAAATATGGCTTGTTTTAACCTCTTTGATGGTATAAACAAACCTCAACATTTTCTCAATAATCACAGATGGGTCAACCCAAATGTAATATTACTCTGTAATCATCCTGATCCATGTGTGTTACAGAATAGTACCTCTTCACCAACTTCAAATTTAGCCAAATCATATTGACTTTTTGAAACCTTTTCATGTTGGGCCTTTTTAACAGCAAAACTGTTGTCAAAGGCTTGAGCTTGCAACTTAATTAGGGTTTTGGCAAGCTTCTCAATGTATTGAGGATAACTGCTTTCACCAGGATCTTCTAGGACTGAATAAAGCAGCGATGGTAGGGCCAGATGTCTTCCATATAAGACCTGGAAAGGTGACAACTTTGTGGCCAAGTATTACGAAATGTTGTAAGTGAACATGGCTGAGCTTATGAATGTACTCCATTCAGATGGTTTGCTTGAGGTTAACTTTTAGACAATATTCATAAGCATCCCATTTATGCGCTCAACTATTCAATTTGTCTCAGGATGGTAGGGAGCAGAGAGTACACCTTTTACTCCCATCAGCTGGTCAAGCTTTGTAATTACGTTGGCTGTAAAATTGGTTCCATTATTGGTCAGAATAACCTGCGGGCAACCATGCTTGTTGATAACATTCTCAAGGATAAACTTGGCCGTGGTTGTTGCACCTACTTCCCAAATAGCCTTGGCTTCAATCCACTTAGTTAAGTGGTCAATAACCACAATGATGTATTTGGCCTTAGAGGTGCTAGTGGGAAGTGGTCCAACAACATCTATTGATACGGTATGCTAAGCAAACTTGGGCCAAACAAGCTGGTAACATGTGATTTTTGAAACGGTTTTTTGCCTTGGCTTTCGGCACAACACTCCAGTGTTTCCTGGATATCAAAATGAATCGACTCCCAGTAGTAGTACAATTTAAGATATTCCTTTGTCTTCTTAAATCCACCATGACCTATGGCCTTATGCGCTGCCATTATTAGGTCTGTTTGGGCTGAGGGTCGTAGAAAAATAACCTTTTTTTCTTCAATTAATTTGTAAAGTACCCCATTTTCAATAGAAGTATTTTTTCATAGATCTGTAAGTAATTTTTGAATGGATTTGGGCTCATCCTGGAATTCTCTACTGACCATCTTTTGAAATAGCTCATCAGCGGCTAAACTGACAGTGGCGATTGTAGGTAAACGGGATAGGCAGTCAGCGTTTTGGTGCTTCACTCCTGCACAATGTTTAAATTGTGTAATTATATGCTTGAAGTTATAGCGCCCACTACGCTAATCAGCCCTCAGGTTCCTTCAAGTTGTTCAGCCATCTTAGGGACAAATGGTCTGTAACAACCATAAAGTGAGTGCCATGGAGATAGCCCCAAAATTGTTTGTAGGCATATATGACTGTTAAACATTCCCATTCTGTCACTGTGTAGTTCCATTTGTGGATGTTTAAGGTCTGACTAGCAAAGACAACTGGGTGTTCCTCGCCATCCTCCCCTATTTGAGACAAAACAGCTCCAACTGCTGTAAGCGATGCATCAGTTTGGACAATAAACTCACGCTCAAAATCTGGATATTGGAGGACTGGGGCCAATATTAGGGCCAATCAGAGCTGATCAAATGCCTCTTGACAGGCCCAATTCCAGTCAAATATGACCTTGTCCTTAAGCAGATGAAACAACGGCTCTCCAATTCATGCAAAAAGGGCAATGAATTGGAGATAATAACCAATCATGCCCAGGAAAACCTGTATATCACACTTGGATTTAGGCATTTCATCTTTGATATTGCATCCAGTTTGGATGGCTGGGGTTGGAGTCCTTCCTTATTAATAACAAACCCAAGATATTACAATTGGTCTTTGAAAAATTGGCACTTCCGGGGTTTGATTTTCAGATTTGCAGCCGCTAGTCTCTTAAAAATGCTTCTAGATGTTCCAGGTGGTCGGTGAAGGTGCGGCTAAAGACATTTATATCATCCAAATAAACCAACACAAGATAATTTTAATCTCCAAGGATCGTGTCCATCTCTCTTTGAAATGTAGCTGGGGCATTGCAAAGTCCTTGTGGCATCCTTGTCAGCTGGAATAGGCCCTCTTAAGTTATAATGGCGCATTTTTCGCGCTCCTCTTTGGGCATATTGATCTGCCAATATCCACTTATTAGGTCCATAGCGGAAGAAAACTTTGTGCCTCCAGTCAATCTAAGGTGTCATCAATCCGTGGGAGGGGACAAGAATCCTTATTGGTGATGTTGTTTAATTTTCAATAATCAATGATGACCTGATTGTTCCCATCCTTCTTTTTTACTATTAAAATCGGGGCAGCCCAAGGGCTCTTCAATGGGACCAGCATTCCACAATCTAGAAGTTCTTTTATCTCTTTGGAAATGACTTCATCTGCTGCTTTCAAATGTCTAATTGGCCATAGTCAGATGGTGTCATGGTCATTTGTGTCAATTGTGTGTATTACATTTTTAGCACAACCTAAGTTGAAATCATCTTTTGCAAAGATTTCCCAGTATTTTTGAAATAAATTCTGGACTTGAGCCTTTTCCATGTCAGTTAAGTTCCCTAATTTGGCCATAGGTACAACATTATTAATACTTATGATTTCATCATCAGGAAGTCCTATCTCATCTAAGGTCCCAAATTCATGAAATGTTTGACTTTCAGTGTTCAGAAATAGATGTAGGTAGGCAATAACTGATGTCTCCATATCTCGATGGGCCAATTCTGGAGGTTTGCACATAAGATTTGAATTTCCTCATGACCTGAAATGACTATCCCCAGTGCTATATTCAGCTCCAATTGAGATCTACACCAAGGCTGGTATATTTCCCCATATAGTCCTTCTGGAATTTTAATAGTAAGCCTGGTAGGAATGACTACTTGAGTTCCAAGTAGCACGGTAGTCTGCTGATTTGATCATAATGAAATTCTCTGATTCTCGAATCTGCATTGGAAGGGCCTTAATTTTTAAAGGGGTTTCATGTACTCAATCAGGACTATCCCGTCCTTATAGGCCAGGTTAAAAAATAACTTCAGCTGAATCTCTTTTCAGCATTTCCATTTCTGTTATAATATAATGGGATGCTTTGCCCCAAAATAGTCAGTGTATCTTCCTTATGGTTCGTGACAACACCAAATCTTCTCATGAAATCAGTCCCAATAAGAATATCATAGCTGGTATTCAGCAAGACTATGGCTGGTGCTGTCACTACAATGGATCCAAACCATAATGGTAACGTGCTATAAGCCCCAAGCGAATTAGTATTATGGGCTCCTGTTGTACCATATTCTTGTTAGTGTGCAATGTCGGGCACAATTTTCAGCTTCTTTACCAATTTAGTGCTGACAATGTCGATAGGTGCCCCACTATCAATGATGGCCCAAACTCGAACTTTATTTTATTGCAATATCCACATAAGTACTTTTGGAGTAGGTATCAGAATCATTTATTAGGTAAATATTGGAGTAAGTGTTCAGTTCCAAGTGGGACTTCAGACTTGAGCAGATCTCTGGAAAAATCTCTTCTAAAGTCCTCATAGGTATGGCCACTTGCATGTCCTGTAGTGTTGGCATATTGGCTGAGCATTTAGGATAGTTACTCAGCCCTTGGTCAATGACTTGCTTGGCGTAGGGCTTTGCTACTTCAGCCCAAGCTTCTTAAGTGCCTTCTAATTGCTTTAATTTTTTGCTTTGGCCCAGGTGGTAACCATATAGACGTCAGCAGCCACAATGTGGTTTAAGCTATCTTCAGCCACTTCATCAGCCAAGAAAAGCTTGCCAGAGTCAGGTGGAATGTGCGTTAAGGCATTGGTGGATGTAGAGCATTCCGCCTCTACTTCACCTGTTCTTTTCCACCTGCTCTTCATTGTTAACCTTTAAGGCCATATTAACCCCAGGTTTCTTATCAGGCCATCTGTAGCATTGGCTAGAATAATGTCCTTTTAAGCCACAATTATGACAGGTAATTGGCCCTATTTGCTGATCATTTTTTGGATTTATGTGCTGATTGTTTTTTCCATGTTCATTCGAATTTCTATTTTTGGGTCTGAAAATTGAAACTTTGATTGCTCTTTGGGCTGATTAGGGGCATCAAAGCTACTTGCACATTCTTACAGATAATCTATAAGTTCTAACGCTCCCCTGGGCCAATTAAAGGCTGGGATCATGGCACGCTGCAAGTCTTGGTATGGCTTGATGGCATGCTGCATTGCAATCTTTGCATCGAATTTGTCTATGGCACCTGAACCAAGTAAGGCCTGAGCCTCATGGTAGAATCTATCCGCAAAGTCTTGGATAGACTCATTCTGCTGAAATTCAATATTGAGTAATTCTGTCTTCCTGGCTTATAGTTTATCAGGGCCTCCAATTTATCTTATGACGACCTTTTTTGCATCCAAATAGGACCAATTGTCTCCCAAATAGGGTATAACAAGATCAACACTATGTGAGTCCAGACAATTAATGAGAGTTGTAGACTTCGAATGATCTGATCCTCCTCGCATAGCCTTTTCAAACAATTTTATGAATGAATAGACATTTCCTTCTTTGTCAAATTTTAGCAAATTCAAGGCTTTGAAGTCATTGCGCCCAGAATTGGCCAGAGGAGTTATGCTTCATCTAGAGTTCGAACATCTGGGGGAATCTTCAGTCAGAATTGAATTTTGTTTGCAATGAATGTCATCTGGAGTTGGGATGGAAGCAAGAATTTTTGGCATTAAGCAAACATCCCTAATATCTGTTTCATTATCCATCTCAACTCTAAAGGATTCTGCTTCATGAAATTGCTCTGAACTGCTCAATTTGGACTCCTGAATTCAGGCCTTATGTTATTTCTTCAGTTGTGTTCTGCCCAAATACTTAGAGGTTTTACTGCTCTCCCCCTCGAGGACTAGTCAAACAGTTGCAACTTCTCTCCTTTAGGTTGTTGATTTCCTTTTTAAGGTCTTCACGTTCTTTCTGAAAGATAATTTGAGAAGCCAGTATATGCTTCACATCTTTGGTCAGATTAGCAACGCGGTCATTAGTTACTGATAGCTGTGTTTGAAGATCTTATTTTTCTTTAGTAATTTCAATGTTCTTTGCTTGCACAGATAATACTGTTGACCAGAGTTTCATAAATTCTTCTTGAATTTTCTCGAATTCTTCCTTGTTATTCAGCCCTACTGGCATGGCAGCCAGATCTTTGATGCTCTTTTGCAATATTCCCAACTCAGTTCAGACATATTCATTGAGATGAACATGCATGTTTTTCAATCCCAAGTGGCTTTTTCAAGAAAATGTGGAATTTTTGATTAAATGTTTGGTCTGAGATGACAAGAATTCGGAGTAATTCTTCAATTTCTGACAGCATTTATTGATATTATTGACCCACTCGCTGGTCAGTCCATGTAAAGAGAGGACCTCAGCTGCAATTTTCAGAACTTTTTTATTGAGTTGATCTTCCAAGGTGTTCACTCTTCTGTGGGAATTGTTCACCTGTTCTGAATTATTTATGATAGCCTTTATTAACTTCATTAAAACCGTAATTTAGCTTATCCAGTAAGCCTAATTGGGAAGATCACTCTTCCTCTTGTATTCTGTAAATTTCCGCAAGCTCTAAATTCTGTCAAGCCAGAATCCTTTAGGTGTGCTTGATTGAGGGCTGTATGAAGCTAACCAAAAACTATTTGGTTGCTTGTGTACAATTGAGGCGTTTTTCCCTGGTTGCCATGGTCACCTCTTGGTACCACATATACATCTCCATCTTGAAGGTCTGATACTTCAAGTAGTAAAACAGCCCGAAAAGATGGGTCCATTTTCGATGTACCAATTCTATACCCATGGAATAGGGTCTCCATCATCTCCTTCACACTTTCAGAGGTAAACTCAATAAGCCAGTTGTGTCCACATGCCCTCCTCCCGCCGTGATTAGATCTAAGGAGTATGAAGCGCTCTCCTCGGTATTCTGGCGTGCAGTGTTGAAGTACTCAGTGATTTCTCTGTCATTGGTTTCCATGTCGTTTTTGTCATAACTTCTGGCAGCTCCTGCTTGGTATTTGGATGAATTATTCATATTAAAGTTTAAAGTGGTTTTTAGTGAGCACCACTTGTGAGTTTTTGAGGATTAGCTTGCTTATTAGATGTATTCCTGTTTTGTAGTCAGGAAGAGTTTTGGCCAATAAATCCTCAAATATGCTATGTGTCTTATGGTATTTCCTAACCGTTCAGAAGCTCACAAAGCTAAACAACAATATCTGACTCTCTTGGTCTCTTCTAGGGTAATTTTCCCTCTCTAATTGGGAACTCTCCAGACACAGGTAATTATGACAAGCTCTCCTGAATGCTTGTCTACACTCTTAGTATGAAGTTTGAATTAAGATATGAAGATATAAAACGAACATATGAAGTTATGGAAAGATGATGATTTTATTTTAGGGCCAGGCGCCAGTATTTTATACCTCTAGGACATCTCCTGGCCATACTCATCTATTAGATGAGTAAATTAAAACCATGCCAATCTGCTATGGATTATGGCAGTGGTTATTAAAATATCCCCAAGTTAATTTGGCCCTTGAATTAACTTAATTACAATTGTTTCAGCCCGATTGAAGGCACTACTACTATTGTAGTCAGGAAGATTTTAGGCATAATACCAGCACCTCAGTGGTGTATATTTGCCTTTCATTCAGCCCAATTACATTTTGTCATACAGCTGACAAAATACAATAAGTGATGAAAATAATATATAGAATTTGAATAATGATTTATCCCTAATTGGGACATTGGCAGGCCTCTCAATAGTAATAGGTACTCCCTATTTGGGCCGTCCATGTGCAAGTACTATTGTTTCATCATACAGCTGATGAAATACAACAATTGATGAAAAGAAAATATGGATTCAAATAATGATGCACCCTTATTTGGGATGTTGGCAACCCTCTTGATAGTACTTGGTACTTCCTAATTAGGAAGTCTAAATTTAAGTACTATTGTGCCAGTTATGGTGATCGCCATACATAAAAATTATTATTCATAAATTGTTATGCATTAAATTTATAAATGCAATTAAGTTTGTGCCATAGATTCACTTGGTTCATTCAAGTGGTTTTCATAATTGGCCATAAAGTAATAATATCATAGCTAAAATTAGCTATGATAATCAGGACGATTTAAGTACTTTTGAGGCAGTTTTGGGATTAATCTAGTTATGCAGATAAATTGGGAAAGATCAAAGGAACCATCAATGGGATTAATCTATTAGCATTGATGGTTTACTCAAAGGGTTTATTTTTGAGTCAACCATCAAAATCTAACACACGCCCACATGTACACAATGGTACACTTGTCTCTATTTCAAGAATAGACCTGATACTCATACTAATAATTTTCAGCACCAAATTTAAAAATTTAAAAATTTAAAACTACAAAAATTGAGATTTCTGACCATTGTCTAGTTTTAGTGTCCTACAAACTGGCGGAACCAAGTACCCAAGCACCAAGATGGAGCAGAATATGCCCAGAAAGTTTAGTCGACTCAGATTTCAATCCTGGATGGTGGGATATTCTCAACCTGGGATTTTCAAACACCCTTTTGCTCAGACCCACTAACCACCTGGGAAAACTTAAAAAATCAACAACCCAACAAATAAAACATACATAATCTAGAAGACACAGGGAAGCTTCAGCCATTATCAAGCACATCTTGACAAAATTAACCACCTAGAAAACAACGTTTTATGCATGGGATACAGCCCTGGATGGGGTCGCAAATGGGTGGAGGTTTCTGCTCAGCTAAACACCCTGATCCGCAAACACCAACATCAAGTTGGAGTTCAATTTTTTGGCAAAAACATAAGAGATGGAAAAACTTGCTTGAGCTACTTTTTCCGCCAAATCCATGCCCAGAAAAATATGATAGCTTGCACACAGGTCCATTGACCAGACAAATCCATAGTGGAAACACCCAAAGAAGTTGTGACTGAAGTGCACATGGTTTATAAAAAATTGTATAAATCTGAGCTGGTCAAACCAGAAAAATCCATAAAATTCCTTAAGAAGTGCACATATTGACACTGTGGCCCAAAATAACAATTTAATCAACTTAATATCACGCGAGGAATTATGGGAAGTAGTACGCGGTGCACTAAGAGGGAAAAGCCCTGGACCTGATGGGTTTTCTATGAATTTTACATAAAATATTTTGCTAACATCTCTAAAATTCTTCTAGCTACAATGAATAAGTGTATTATGGAAATATGCCTCCTACCTGGAGGCAAAGAAGCCTACACTGTCACTTTGTTAAAAAAAGGAGACAGACTAGATCTTTCCAACTGGCTCCCAATTTCCTAATCAACACAGATACTAAAATTTTTTACAAAAATTATGGCCAAACGACTGGGAGAAATTGCAACTGACGCAATATCCCCATCACAATATGGATTTTTCTCAGAAGATCCATATGGTACAACATCCACACAGCTGCAAATGTCTGCCAGTCCAAAACCTCTGGAGCACTTGTCTTTTTAGACCAGCAAAAGGCATATGACAGGGTGAACTGGACCTATCTTAGGGCCTGCCTTAAAAAATTCAAGCTCCCAAATAGATTCATAAACTAGGTGATGTTGTTCAATGAGTCTGTTACCATGGCTGTGCGGGGAGCAGGCTTTTTAACCAACTCAGCCACCCCACAGAGAGGACTCAAAAAGAGACCCCTTAAGCCCTCTACTTTACAATTTTAGCTTAGACCCTCTAATCCGGAATACAAACACACTTCCAAAGGTAATTAACGCCAAGGGCCAACCACCAGTCAAAATGATGGCCTTCGCTGATGAGTGTGTGGTGGGCATATCCAACAATTAGGACGCTTGCATAAGTGAGAAGATAATACAAGATTACTCAGCCATAAGTAACGCATCACTTATCACTGAGAAAATGGAAATCATACTCCTGGGAAAATATCAGACCCATTGGACGCCATTTACCCAGGGCCAACATACTAATACAACACCAAGACTCCTTACCAGACATAGGAGGCGTAAATCAGCAACTACCCCACTGAAAAATCCCATCATCACCAAGCCAACAGCTGGACCTGTTCGTCACTTGGGGGTATGGTTAGAAGCAGGAGATTACGCTAACTTTAGTATGGAAATCAACTTCTAGACAAAATAACAAAACGCATTTCCTCCTTACATGAACACCAAACATGTCTAACAGGAAGGGTCACGGTAGTCAACTCTATGATTCCATCAATCATATGGTTCACGGAATATGCAATCGCTTTCTCACCATCCTTCTTCAGCACAATTCACGCCTTATTACAAGGATGGCTCTGGTCCAACCACAACCCCCTGTACGCCTCAAAACCCTATTTGGCTCTAGAAGGAATGGAGGTATGGGGCTCACTAAATATGTAGAGAAAGCGACCCATATACTAGGATCCTGGATAGCTCAGGTGACTAGCCCAGATCTTCCAGATACACACCAGTCTAGAACAGCAAGATATAACTTCACAAGTGCACTCCAAATAAGAAACCCAGATCACCTAAACACATTAATCAAGTATCTGCATCCCATCCTTCAGCTGCAGGACCACACGGCACTCCTGCACATTTCAAATGAATACCCCTAGCCATGAGAAGAGCGATATGGCGGATCCACATAAGCGGCCAAACCAGTCACTGAGGATACCCAAGGCTAACTCACAGACAGGAAATCAATGACAAAATAATCACAGACAATATAATATGCAAAAACCCAAGTACCATAGCCAGGATAGAATACCTGAATCATATGGACATACCCTACAACCTGGAGACTCAAATAAGATTATGGAGATACACACATCACCCTCTACTCCAACCCAGGATAAGAGCAAATGTATGGAAGTTCATGAGGATAGTATACCGCACAGATGAACGGTCAAATGCCACTCACTCCTAATGTAGAATATGTGCTCATTATGGAAGCTTAGCCCACCATTTAGAATGATGCCAACATCAGTGGCTGTATGGGAAGAGGCTATGCGTCTATTCCGCCAAGAAAACGGACAACTATTCAGCCTAGCAAGGAACATGTTCGCTATAAAAATGGACTCTACTATCCACCAATCTCTCAGGGCGCTAATAGTAGCAATAGCCTTATGGACGATACATACAATAGTACTGGAATTGTTCACAGGAGCAGAGCCTACAATCCAAGAAACCATCCATCACTTCCACGGCCATATATTGGAACATTTCCTAGCATGGCTGTTTGGACACATGAGCCCTCATAACAGAAGGACAATCAACACATGGTTCCCTATATAGTTCCTAAATTTTGATCCTTTTCTTCACAAATGCTTCATCCAAGAATAAGCCAGCATAACCCCCCTTCCCTACCGTCCTAAACTTGGTGATCTTGAAGACAACAAGAGGGACCTTGAACCCTCTGAGATATTTCTAATTTTCAAATTTCATTAGTTCCCCACTATATCAGAAGTGCTTATCCCCTAGTCAACCTTCCCCAAATAAATATCATGTCCGATAAAAAAATTGGTTGGTCTCAACACCTGTGACTGAGGCTGAGGATGTTGAGATAACTAATATTATCAACTAAGACAACGAGTTGCTCAAATTTGATGTCAAAAAGTATTGGGAATGATCCCAATAGAGTTTTCAGTCAACTTTAACACTGGTAACTTATTCCAAGCATGTCAAACAAAATAATACTAATTATTTAACCCTTTCACTGATTTTCAAAAAAACATCCATCTTTTGCCTTAAATTTGGCACAAATTTCTTAACCAATGTTCACTATTTTTAAGCTTATTTTGGTCCTTTTTGTAACATGATATTTGATAAAGTTTGAAATAAATTTATATAGATCTCATTTTTATTGTACTCATATATGCGTTTTTAGATTTTCATACCCTCATTTTTATATGAGTATATGCATTTTTAGTTTTGCATACCCCTCAGTTTTTGGATGCATATATAAGTTTTTATATTTATATCACCCCATTTTTGGACGCATATATTTATTTAAGAAAACTCCATGATTTATTTAAAAATTAAAAGGAAGTAAGAGGGTGGGCGGAATGCAGGTGATTTAGCTGAGGATAAAGGACCAGGAATTTGGGCTGCTAGTGACATAGCACCCCTGACCATTGCTGATTGTTAATTTCCATCGCTAGCCATGGTTATAGCATCAGCGTGCTTATAGGCCATTCAATCTTTAACTCAATCCATTGCTTCATCATGTACAATGAGTGATCCGGTGGGAAAAGCCAAATGCGCAGCTTTGTAACACTAGGGGATTAGGCGTGAGAATTTCATGATCCATCAGAGTTGATTGGAGATAATCCAAATGGTCTTCAACACCAAACCTTTGTGATGGGGCGCTCATTGACCAAACTCTTGGCAATGAGAGCAAAGTGTATCAACCATAAACAATAATGGTAGATGAAGGCTTGCAATAAGATAGGGATGCTCGCAGGATTTTCACAAATAAAGTCCTGCGATGGATGTATTTCCATCAGCAATTGTTCACCTAAGAGGATGTAGCACATCGTGGGCCAATATTTTTTGAACATGGCACATTCATGATATTGGTGAGTGATATCTACTTCTGGTTTAGTGCATACAGGGCACTCCTTATGCGTGTAGTCCAGTCCACTGTGTTTACTGAATTTAAACGTGCAGTGAAGGATCTGCCAGGTTCTGACTGTTGCTTGGCCGTTACTAGTTGGGAGTTCAGGCCCAAGATCAACTCCTTTATTTGGTAGTTGGTGTCATGGAATTTGGTTGCTCAGTCATTCAAGATTTGTGGGTGAGCAGGGGGTTGCACATGGGTTTTGATAGCATATTTCCATATTCAATCTAGGTCAATTTGCAGCTTATATTGATTGACTTGGTGGCATATTTGTGGATGCTTTGATCTTGTTCTTCCCAACTTGTTGTGGAAATCATTGTAAAATATGGGCCTCGACATCCCTGTGGATTTGGTTGGCATCCTAGTCCATTAGTTCGAATGACCAGCTTCCCAGGCGCACTTCCAGATTACACAGTCGCCAGTAATGTGGGGTGTCTTTTTGGGAGGATATTTGTGGGTGGCTTGACATCAATTCGCATAGTGAGCTTGGTGAGACCAGCTCCTGAAGGCCCTGAGCTCTAGCCCAGTTCATACTCCAAGCTAGGGTTGGGCAGCGCATTTGCATTTGTGTCAGTTTAATTAATGACTTTGCCTATATTTGCTGAACGTGGGATTTGAAGTCCAGAAGGCCCATGCCTCCTTCAGATTTTGGTTTGGATAGAGTTTCTAGTACTATCGGTGCCACCTTTGCCTTGAACCATAGGAAGGTCTGGAGCATTGTACTGATTTTTCTCTAGGTTTGGGCTCATTGGCAGCACATGGGCAAAATACTAGACTTTTGGAAGATGGAAACGTTGATTGCCAGCACTTTCTCCTCAAGGCATAGTCTGGCATTTTTCCAGCATGCCATCCAAACTGATAGTCTCAATAAAAACCTCTTGCTCCATCTCCAGTACCAGTGGCCCTTTATTATTAAAGAGTATACAAGGTATCAGATCGTCTGGGAGTTTGTAATTGGTGTTGTGTCAGTCAGTGGGCTAAAGTTTGGGGCGCCAATCCTCATTCAGAGGTTTTTGCCAAGTTTATCTTTGCATTTGATGCTAACTGGTATAGGTCCAGTAGCTCCTCTGTGCCCTGTAGGTCAGTCAGTGAACTAATACCTACCACCATATCATCAGTAAAGGCCATCATCTTTGGCAGCATCTAATTGGGGTAGACTAGGCCCCTGAGTCTTGCATCCGCCATTGCCAATAAGACGTTAGCTGCAAAATTGAACAAAATTGGTGACATAGGATCACCTTGTCAGAGACCCTGCCCAACTGGCATCTCATTGGTTACGCCCTCTGTGACAATCACCTTGGTTACTAGGCCCAAGTAAGTGTTGTTATCCATGGCCTAAAGGTTTCAGGGATGCCAACCGCTATCAACATCTCGTGTAGGAATGACCATATTACTTAATCATATGCCTTTTTCATGTTGAAAGACATGAAATTCCTGCTTGTGTAATGATCGCAATTGCACATGAATCCCATAAGGTTATGAATTATGAGATTCATGTGTGTCAATAGTTGCAATTCCGTTATTCCAAGTAGGATTTTCCTATTCAGGTTAATAATGAAATAAATGTAAATAAATTAGTTCGCCTGATTGGTTGTTTGTTCTGAGGTTCCTCTCTGTTTCTCCGCTGAGTTGCCTGGTTGCCATCAATTTGGGAGGCTTTTGCGCCCCTCATTACCCACAATTCTTCTAGCCTTTTTTGGAAGTATTTCAAAGCAAGTTCAAGCCCCAATGGGTCCTCACTTTTGAATTCTATTCCAACTTTGAGTTCACCTATTCCAATAAAGGCCACTTTTTGCTAATTAATTTTATTTAAATTTAATTTATTTAACGCAAGTTTTGGGCCAGCAGATGGCGGTGCTCCAGGGAAAAGGGGTGGATGCGCCGGGCTCCTTTTTTGGGGGAGTCTTGCCCTAGTTGGTGGAGCCAGAGTGGCCCAATGCAACAGAGGCCAGTTGGCTGCACCTCAGCCCATTGACACTGTGAGTGGATAGAGGTTTTGGGAGGGACCTCTGCCTGGGGTCCGAGGTGACAGAGGCTGGTGCACCGCACCTCGGCATGGCATGCCTGGCAAGGCCATCCAATTGGACAGGACCAATTGGAGTTGGTATGGCCATATTTGGGGGTGAGTGGTTTAGGGCCGGTGGCGGCCTGGGCCTTAGGGAGCCCAGTCTTGATAGCTTGGTTCCCCAAGCATCTTGGAGTATGTTTTGGACCACACCAATGCTGTCCCAAATACTACAGCCCTTAAAGAACCCATTTTGGGCCTTATGGAGCGTGAATGGTGTCATTGCCATCAGTGGATTTGATAATATTTACGTCGGCAGCTTATAATCAGCATTGGATAGTGCAATCAGGTGCCAGTTCCATAGTTAGCACTAGAGCTCCTTTTTGTACAATAGTACAATCTGGGTCTCCTGACCTCCCAGGATTTGCTATCCATTTTGTAGGCAGTGATTAAATAGGGATTTTAGTTCTGGTGCAATGCGGTCACAAAATGCACTGTAAACCTCTGCACACATGTTGTCAGGTCCTGGTGCCTTCATTTCTGGCAACTCTTTTAGAGTCCACTTAACTTTTTCAATCAAAATCTCGGCAGATAGGTTAGTGACATCTTCCAGTGTACAGCCCCCAAGAGCTGGCTTAGCCAGGTTAATTAGGACATCTGTCACTGACTCACTCATTACTTGTTGGCGGAATAGTTTTCCATAGAAGCATTAATCTCACGCTTGATTATTTCTGGTCCATTGATACTTCCCCTTCCTCCATCTCTACTTCCTGTATCCTAGCCTTGGTTCAGAGTTTCTTGAGGTGCACCAGGCCCTCTTTGGTCATCATCCCCGCTAAGCTCTGATATCAGTAGGTAGAATTGGTCCATCTCTCCAAAATCTGTTTCACCATTAAGGCATGATACCTTTTGTGCATTGTTTGATACTCGCTCCACCATTCTGTGCTGTCCCACCTATAGAGCTTCAACTTCTCCAGTACGGCTTTCAGCCATTTTGTGGCGGCAGTTTGCTTGTAGGTTATCATTTTTTCGAACTTCATGCTTTTTTTAAATTTATTGCGGGGAAGGCCGACCATGGGACGGACACTTCCAAATATGACTCAGACGAGACAAAACTTAGTACCAGGGGAGGCACCCCAGAGAAGCGATGCTTTCTCTTGTTGCCAGCGGGAACGCCACTTATGGGAAGGGGGAGGGAACGTGTGTAGGGGACGTAGCCATTATTGAGCACATGTGGAGGAAGGTGTCTGATTTGATGAACCAGACTGGGAACCAGGAGGAGACCAGCTGTCGGTGACGCGGTGGGAGATATCCAAAAATCCACGCTTGAAAGTGATCCACCAAATGAGACCGGAATCTGTGGACAGCTTCAGGGAGGGTGGGGATGGATTCAGCGATGGCATCCAAGACAATCGTGTGGATAGTCCACATGGCGATTGCAACCACCAGAGCACGGAGGGAGGGTGGGAGGGGGGAGGCCATTGATGAAGCAAACATATCTCTTGACAGACTGAAGGGATGTGTTTGATCCTGGCCTAGCAGACGTTGGAGTTCACGCCATATTACTTTAGAGGTGGGGCACTTCTCCAGGCGGTGAAACAGCGTTCCATACTGGCCACACACGACACAGGATGAGTGTAAAGCATTAGAGCGCTCAGCTGTACGATACACCCGCCTCAGGCAGCGCCACACATGGGAGCGGACTTGAGGCTGCAACAGAGGATGGTGTGCGTATTTCCAGATAGTCTTTTGGGTCTCAGTGGAATAAGGGATGTCCATAATGTCCAGGTAGTCCACCCTGGATAGGACTTGGGGTCGAATGGGGATCACGCCATCATGGATGGGTAGCCCCTGTACCTCTTGTGTGAACTGAGGAGAGGGGCGGCCTCTTCGGGTTGTATGTCAACTAATATGAATTCTCCACTCTGCGCTTCACATGGAGAGTAGGATTCGTTTGTAGTGGATTTTGGTCCCGTGAGGACCTGTGGCTGATGTGTGTGATGCGAGGTATTTCATCAGGGAGTGGGGGTTTGATGGATTGTTGAGGCCCAAGGCTTGGGAGAAGTTGGAGCGGGCCGCGCGGGACCAGTGTTGGGATGGGAGTGTAGGAGCAGTGACGGCCGCAATCCAGGTGCCCAGGATCTTGGCGGCATGAGCTTTGAAGTCAAGTAGGCCCATGCCACCATGATGATGAGGGCCAAACATGACCTCTAGCCGTACTGGTGGAGGGCGGCCTGACCAAAGCCAATCTTGTAGCAAAGCATACAGGGATTTGAAGAAGCTTGGGGAGAAGGGGATGGCGTGGGCTCCAAACCAGACTTTGGATAGGAGCATAGAGTTGGCAAGAACAACCCTGCCAGTGAGGGTAGTAGGGTGGGCTCTGAGAGAGGCGATTCGCTTCGTCACGTTGTCCGGTATATGGCACTCCATTACTGCTGACGCTTATCCACCTGCCTCTAACCACACGCCCAGATGGCGTACCGGTCCTATGGTAGGTCGTGGCACAAAGGGGAGCACCAGTGGAGCGGTGTGTTTTGAGTTAGTAAGGCGTGGACGTGGGCGAGCAGATGGGCCGGGTTGGGAACTACTTGCTGGGGCCAGCAGTTCTGAAACCGACCAAGGAGGATTATTTCGGTTTTGGAGGCGTTCAGTGCCGCGTTGCTTACCCAGGAATATTCCTGGATGAGGGCTTCAAGCGCGCGTGCATCTTTGTTATTAGACACCCCCACCACGCAATCATCTGCAAATGCCATCATCTTGACTGGGGTTTGGCCTGGCACATGGACCCCAGTGAGTTGGGCATTCACATTTCGCAGTAGTGGGTCAAGGCTGAAGTTGTACAAGAGTGGGCTCAGGTTTCGAACTTCATGCTATCATGCTTCACCTTCTCTTTGATCCTAATCTATTGTTCCAGATAGTCTATCTCCAGAAGAAAACTCATATATTCAACCAGTTGATTCAGTCCAGCTTCTATTGTTTGGCGCCATTCCCTGTCCCTCAGTGTAGCGGGTGTCAGTTGCCATCTGCAGTTCCTTGGGGGTTCTTCCAGATCAATATCCATGCAGATGATCATGTGGTCGTTTTTGGACTTAGTACTGACTTTGCTGTTGGACTTCAGTGGCCTGAGGTCAGATGACACCAGTATATAACCCAGGTGCAAAACAGCCTGTGGTGTACCAACGGAATCATATGTCCATCACGTTAGGTTGGCCAGGTCGCACCCTCCTCATCAATTGTAAGGCACATCCCCAATTTGATTAGGTAGTACAGCATCTCATTGGCCTTCTGGTTGGGACTTTCCACTTGTCAGGAATGTATCCCAACTTGCATTTGTCCAACAGTTTAGGTCTCCTGCTATAACTGTCATTGTGTTAGCTGGTACTTCTGATATAATTCCCAAAATATTCAGTTTTTGCAGGGCTTTGGCGGAGCATAGACTGCCACCACCTGAAGGCTCTTGCTAGTTTCCCTATGTATAGTAGTCACTATCAGGATCCTTCTGGCATTAGTTTCCTCCCCAAATTCCAGGTCAATGTTCTTGTTAAATGTGACAATTGCCACATGATCCATCCAGAGCGCCTGATATCCAAATTGCAGGACCATGGGTGATTCTTTGTGTCACAGTTCAAGCTTGGCACCATTTCCTTTTGACAACCTACTTGAATTTCCAATATTAAAATTATGTCTATATTATTGTTTATTTTGAAATGGTGTAACTTCCGCCTTCCTGTTTGTATGCTTGCCATCCCCTGAGCATTTGTGGTCACAATCCTCATTTCCGGCTTCCTGACCCATGGGTATGAAAATGATTATTTTTGGTGTTGTAAATTGAGTCACAGGTGGAGGTTTGCTTGTTGGTGGTCGGTGTTTCTGAGGGTGGGTGGGGGGTAATGGTCAACCTGTGGGGTCGGTTTGATGGGTCTGGGATCGCCTTACTGGGCATTCTGTACACCTGGAATTCAGTCTCCACCCCATCTCCCTATCAATGGACAACGGGGATGGTTTAATTACCAGCTCAGGGTGCTCCATCATCCCTACTGGTGGAGCGGCGGATTCCCCCTCATCCATCAATTGGATTCCTGCACCTTCGTTCAATTTTAGTGGATCTGATATTTTTGGTTGGAGCCCAATTGGCCGATTTTGCTGATCATGTCAATTTGGTTGTTTAATTGCTAGTATCCTCAGGTTTTTTGCTGATAATTTTTTAGTTGACTTTAATTTTCTTTTGACTTGTTGGGCTTAGGTTTTGATTTAATGGTGTCTTGTGCTTCCCATCCCTTCTTGGGGTAATTTTGGGTTTGTCTTCTGCAATTTTTCTTCCTTGCAGATCGTCCATTCTGCTTGGGATGGGCGTGGCTCCGTCAGTTCAGGGCTTGTTCCTTCATCAATTCTGTAGCACTTGAGGTTTGAGTTGATGATGGGCTCAACATCCGCTTAAGGTTCTTGGCCGCTTCTCAATCCCATGCTTCCCTATGGGAGAGGTCTAGCTCTTGCTGTTGCATTCCATGTCCGCAACCTCTGTTAGGTTCTGCAGGATCCATTCTTTGGCTTTTGGTCAAAGGAATGTTTTGGCCCTGACCTTTGTGATCCCTCTAATGGAGTTATATTTGTACTCTTGAGGGGTTTTTCCTTTGCAATGGTGGCATTGGGCCATTGTATGGCCAGTCTGGTAACAGAACTGGCATACTTGCTTAGCATTTTCCTGCTCTATGTACACAACGCTGCTTAGGCTGGGCAGGCGGATGAATCATCGTAGGGTGATTTTATTTGGTTTCATCCACGGGGCTGGTTCATATAGCGCTTTGACTGTTCAGGGGTGAAGGCACTTTATAATGTAATTACCACCGGCTTGCCAAAATTCTTGTACTTCCCCATAGTATGATAGTTTAGTCTAGATCGCATTATTTACCCATTCCCTCTCCCAATTGGTGGGAGGTTTTGGAATGTTACCCACCATGCAGTTTGGTTAGCGTATCTAGTTGGTTCCATATTGAGATAGAAACCCTTATACTTGATTCCAATCTCAAGGAGATTTTTATGGTCCAATTCGCCTAGTATCACAATATCTATATAGCCCTATTTGAGCACCCAGTGGTGATTGAAGTCCCCTCATTCTAGGACCTCATTGAGCTCCTGATATATCACTATTATCAGGTCAGACCACTCCTCCTTTTCCACCAGCCGTAGGTGGATTCATAATGCATCCTTAAGATATGACTTAGGCCTGGAAGTCTGTGAAGCCTCTACTGATTAGTTGGAGGATGTATTTGATATGGCTTCCAGCCCCATTCCATGTGTTATTGTTGGTATGGGCTGCCACAACGCTGTATGACTTAGATTTTGTGCTAGGCTTTGGTACTTAGATAGGGGTTTTCCCCTTCATTATGCAGCTTACTGACTCATTTGTCTGAATCCTTGATTAAGAAAAGCTTCTATTTGGCATATGCTGATATCGTGGCAATTAATGAACCAAGCCATTTGCACTCCAATTTCAAGGCCTTGCCACTTAAGGATGATTTTCAGCAAAAAATCCCAGTCAGTACCATTTGAGGGTTGATTCTGGACCACACGTTGGGTGAAGGTATTTCTGGAGGGCCTCCAGTGTAATCAAACTACGCTGGCACCAGTCCCTTACCATAACGCTGTTTCACCTACTGTTTGTGAATATTTATGCCATGGCGACTGGAAATCCTACCTCACACCACTGAGGATTTAGAAGGGGCGAAACTTTTAGCAGCATATGGGGTGGCTACCGTTGGGTCTGGAAAGGATTGCTTTCAATCACTGATTTTGATTTGGTTATCTGCTTTGAGCCATTAATGGCCCAGGTCCAGGGTTATAATCCCTTTCATCGCTGATGCCGCCTGTGGTGAAATATTATGTTTTGTCAATGGTTGGGATAACTCTGGGGTGAACCCCACTGCATCCCAGTCTGTGGCTTCAGCTAGTGTGGTGGCGTCATGCCAGAGTTTCCATTTCTCAATGGGGAATGGTTGGCCTCAGAGGGTTTCATGGATGGGTTTTGTGGCTCCCAGATCCACTCATTCATGAACTTAGTTGATACTGGCTCATGCGTGGAACCAGTATTTCATTTCCAGCGGGGTGAATCTGTTGGCAGACCAGTTAATGGCCTCTTCCGGTGACCAGTCCAAGAAGGGTCCCCACTCCACCACCTTCTTCATCCAGCCCGCCTTCATTAGGTTGGATGTGGTGGCCGGTGGGATTCAAGTGTATTACCAGTGTAGGGCCTTGGTGGCCTTGAACCTGGCCGCAATCCATGGCAATGCCTTCTCTGGGGATTAATTGGTGTTATACCATTCCAGCGCGGTGTCAACTGGAATGGTATTTCAGGCCCATTTGAGGGAGGTCAAAATGTTCAAGAAGCATTTTGCGTAGTCAGATAATTCCAATAGGATGAGTCCCGAGCTCCTGACAGCTTGATTGAATCTTGCTAATATTCCAGCCTTATTATATTCCATCGCATTAAGGAGGTTGATACTGGCTTCCATCCAAGCCTTCACATCCACTGGCTTTAAATCTTCCCTAAAAGCGTTTTGATCACTTTATGCTCCAGGGAGAGTTTCATCCATTCAAGGGTGTCTTTGGTTTGAATCTGTGATATTTTGAAGAAAATTGTTATCTCAAGCAATATTTGGGTGTTGAGCCATTGTTTGGCTGCCCTGGCAGAAAACTTATGTTCACACCATATGGCTGCAATGGCCAGCGTAATGTTTTTGGAGATCCATTGGGTTGATGTTGAATATAGGAACTATAGGGTCTCCCATTGCTTGATTTCACGTGAAGACACTCCACAGTGGGCTAACATGTCCTTCTGGATGGGGGTGTACTTTACCAGGGCTCTGGTCATTGACTTGACAGTTGTCAGGGTTTAGCCCCTTCTGGTAGTATTTTAACTTTTTTGATGAACCTTTGCAGGTATCTGATCCTTCAGATTCAGTGCCCAATGCTCCTTCATCCCCAACAGGGATCATCCCCAATGGTTCACTTTATTTTCCAATCAATTTTAGGCTGATTTTACCACTGCTGCTGCCTTTAATTTGTTAGAATTGCGCCTGCTGGTTCATTGGGGGTTGTGCCTGACAGTTTGCTTTAATTTGTCAATTAATTATGGGCTGATTCTGCACCCACTGTCAACTTTGATTTGTTGGGGATTGTGCCTGATGGTTCATAGAGGATCATGCCTGACGATTTGTTCAGTTTGTCTGTTTGATTGTTGTTAAGGACCGTTCTCCTCCTGACTGGCCAATGTCATTACTGGTCTCCAACAATTTTTGGGTGATTGTTTTGAGCGTTGTTTGATACTTTCTCCATCTCATTAGCAACCATTTTTTGATGTTGCCCAGTTGAACTGGGACCTTGGCTTTTGCTGGTCAAGTTGGATTCAGTATCTGATCCAACCAAAACTTCATTGGGGTTTTTTGTTTTTTTTTTCAAAAAAAAATTCCCCTGTGAGGCCCAGATCCCCTCACCTATTTGAGGTTTGGTGTGGAATATCCCTGACGCTGCTGTTCTTGGTGTTGCTTTACTCTCCACGAGGTCAGCATCATTCAGCAGGTTTTCAGCGGAAACCAATCCTGGGGAGTTAGTTGCATTTGGCATGCCTGTCACCATGTTTTAGTGTTTTTTGTTTGAGTGTGATCATTTTTTCGTTGTTTGCATTGCCAATTTGTTATTAGTGCCTTTGTTGGCGGGAAGTCATCTGGATGGTGCAGGTCTTCTTGGCATACTTCATAATTAGGGTCATATTCAGCACAAGCATCCATCCATTTCTTTGTGCTTCTCACAGATGAGCAGAAAGACCTACTTACACTAAGTGTTATGGCCGTGGTGTACTTCTCTATAGGTGCAGTATTCCACAGGCAGTTGAGTGTTCTCTATGGACTTGTAATAATCGCTTTTAAATTATAAAAGTAAGATTTGTGAGAGAAAAGATCATTTTGGATGCATATATGCATCAAATCATTGAAATAGTTAAGTTTACCAGGCTTTTATCCTGGCGCCAACTCCATGTGAAAATGATTGTGGGATTTCTGGCATAAATTCAAATCGCACTTTATAATTGTGAGAGTATCAGGAAGAATCCCCAACAGTATTTTGGTTTAATTTGACACTAGCAACTTATGCCAAGGATATCAATATATTTAATTAATTCAGATTATGATGAATCAAGGATCAACGTAATCATGGACATTTGATGATGATAAGTATTGCCAGTGAGAATGCTGATGAATACTAAGCAGGGAGAATTACCAGTGAGTGCTGATGATGCTGGAAATAAATGCCAATGCTGTGGACAGGCAAGAAATGCCCATAAATAGTTTGATCTCCCTCTTAATAAAAAGATCTTCTATATTCTAAGCTCAAAGATAATATTTGTTTGCCCATCTTTATTAAGTTTTAGTTAACAATAGTTAGCTTAGCTTGTAGAGGTGGGACTCAGGATCCTCAGTTGTTAGGTGCTGGGTTAAAACACCTGGAGTGAAGGTGCAACTAACTCCAACCTTGAACTAAATGGAAACCCCATGGGAACTTGGGCAACTAGAAGCAACAATGAAGGACTGGAAGGATTGAAGGGAAGAAGCCCTGAGGGAGTCACTATAGAGGCCGCTGAACCACAATTATTGGACATGTCCCAGGAGAGGACCTCTGAGCTATAACGAGTGGTCATGCCTCAGAAGGAAAAGTTGTTGGTCTGCTTGGTTGGTGGGTTACCATGTAAATTTGTAGGGAAATGTCACCAATGATTGCAAAAAGCAAGGGCCAGAAATTCTTCATACTGTTTGGCCTGGCACACTAATGAAGTCACCTAGTATTTATAAGAAAAATTCTTAACACATGATAAAAATTGTCCTTCTTTAGATATATTTTTTAACAATTGAAGGGTTAATAATATGTTTATATTTGTTTAGTATCGACTTTTTTTAGTTTACAAGATTTATTTTGATAAAAGTCTATCTAGATAATCAGATTAATATTCTATACATCTAAATTATATATTTGAATGCAGAATACAGGCATATAAAGAGAAAAGGGTAAGCAGTTTCACACATCTTCTTTATCTTCACAAATAAAATCTGAGATGTATCATATAGAATAAAACCAATATCTGTTTGTGGATACTACATAATATATTCCTAACTTTGAGATAATAAGTGTTATAAATTAATTAGCATCTTATGGTTAACTTTAAAATCTTATCCTAAAAATAAAGTTTTATTAAAGTTACAATTGATTTTTTTCTCATGTATTTTGGTTTTTTATACTCTTTTAGAATGGCAGTATTATCTTTCACGTGTCTTATAGTTAAGCTTAAGTATATGCTATATGAGATTGTTTCTACTTTATTGTAATGTTATGTAATCTAGTAAGCAAATAAGTTTTTAGCATATTAAAAAATTTATAATTAATATCATGTATCCAAACTAAAAATTTGGTATATAATGCTAATAATTGATATAAGCTTAATATATAGCCATTCTGATTAATGTTATTCTATAACAGAGTGAGTAGAAGCATAAACACATTAATTGCATAAATAAAAGGTTTACCTTTCACTATAAAAATCAAATACTATACTGTTTACATCTGTTAAAATCAAGAGTTTCTCATTAAACTTATATCCACTGATATATGGTTTGGCGCTAACATTAACTTTAATACTCTAAATTTCCAATACTAATACTAAAAATACTATTATTGTTTTATATAAAAGTTCAACTAGTATTTTAATTTATTTTATGCTCTTTTTATTTATTGAATGTCATACCTACAACATCTCTATAGGTTTGACGCTAGGGTACACATATTTTAATTGTTGAATATTTCTGAAATATACTTCCAAATTTTTATAGATACTTTGTGACTTTTTTAAAAAACTTTTAATGCTAATTTTTAACAATTATTAAGTATTTATCTTAGATTATAAGAAAGTGAAACTCATTTATATAATCTAACAGATTTTTTAGATTTAAACCTAGGACTGATGCATGATTTACATATATATGAATTGTGTATATTATTTTTATATTTTTTAACTTTAAAATCACTTTAGAATTAATGTTATTCTTATATCATTGTAAGATATCAGTATTTAAATCAAGCACTTGTAATATACTTATGGCTGTTAAAAACCATCTAGCCTAATTTTTGTACAGTTATATCTTTAAATTAAACAAAACAGGTTTGGTGCTTTTTATATTGACTTATTGATCTTATAAAATTAATTAAAATTTTGGGGCTATAAACTTTTTCAGATATCAGTAAACAAAGTTCTTTTTGAATAAGACGTGGTAAAATATACCTTAATTGTTTATATCTGTATCAATTTATCAAGCATACCAATAAGGCCTTAAGACAAATGACATAGTAAGCTTTAAGATAATAGGCTTTTGAAGATTTAAATGACTATATGATCCAACTTAGCTTAGATTAAACTTTTTATTTAACTGCTCATCAATTAATTAATAAAAATTATGCTTATTAAGCTTTGTGAAGTTTTATTTGAGTTACTTGTTAAAAGATAATCAGTTGATAGGTGATAGTCATCAATTTGAGCATCAAATAATAATTGCATAGAATTTTAATCCTGATGTTATTTAGTGATTAGGTTTAATTGGGACGGTTGTTGGCAATAGTTTCATCTTGGCTCATACAATGAGCTTTTACATGTGTAAATTGAGTCATAGTAAATGCCAAAATCAATAGCTATTATCTTGGCAAACTAGTATGCTATTTTGAAGGGAAACAGCTGGGAATGTCTTTGTGTTAGATCACTCTAAGAATTAAACTGATTTATATTCATGAGCCACTATTATTTGATATATAGATAATGTTTGCCAAGTTGAACGTGATAGCAACAATTATTATTTCTCACATGTCTTCTAGTATTTTCGAATATTATATACTATCTATAATATCATTAATATAGATGAGTGTAAAATTTCAAATTGTTTATTTGTATTTACTTTGGTTGAAGTGTTAAGCTTGGTCTTTATATATTTGGGGAAGGTCAACCAGGGGATGTACACTTCTGATGTAATGGTGATTATATAATATGATATGACTAAAATAAAAGGACACCCCAGAGGGTTCATAGCCCCTTCTGTTGCTAGCCAGTACCGCTAGGTTTAGGACAATGGGGGATTTATGCCAACTTATACTTGGATGCAGCATGAATGAAGGAATGAGTCAATATTTTAAAACCATATGGGGAACTATAAATTGATTATCCATATGTTACATGGGGTCATGTATCCAAACAATCATGCTTGGAAATGCTCCATTATATGGTAATAAAAAACAAATGATGGCTTCTTAAAGAGTAGGCGAAGTTCCTGTGGATGAATCCAAAACTATGGTATGAATTGTCCATAGTGCTATTTCTACTATTAATGTTCATAAAGATGGATGAATTGGTGATATCATGTGTGAAAGCAAACATGTTCCTGGCCAAACTAAAAGATTGTCCATGATCTTGATGGAATAAGCGCATGACTTCTTTTAAGATAGCTACAAACATTGGACATTGTTCTATATGGTGTACTAGGCTTCCATATTGACCACATATTGTGCATGAAGAGCGGGCTGCGTTTGACCTTTCTACCATGCAAAACACTCTCCGTATGCATCTTCATATATGTGCCCATATCATAGGTTGTAGTAATGGGTGGTGTGTATATCTCCAGACCATTCTTTAGGGTCTCCAGGCTGTACAGTATATCCATTTGATCAAGGTAATCAATCATGGCTATGGTGTTAGGGTTTTGCTTTATTATGTTGTCTGTAGCTACTTAGCAAATAACTTCTTTTCTGTAAGTTAGCCTTGGGTGACATTGGTGACTGGTCTAACCACTTATTTGGATCTTCCACTATGCTCTTCTCATGGCTAAGATATTTATTTGAAGTGTACTGAAGTGCCATGTGTGTCACAGCTAGTGACATAATTCCTGAAATTAATCGTCCTTCTAAAGCCAAGTCCAACAAGCCCTTGGGGAAGAGACCAGAACCCCTAAGGGTCACCAATGACCTATCTAAGGTCATTGACAAAAAATGGGTTTTGGCTTTGCCAGCCAGGTCTGAGGAAAATGGCTTAATTGAGGCAAAAGCCAAGGCGGGAATCAAACTCAAGACCCAAAAAATCATAAGATATGAGGTTTTGAAATCTGGCCAAATTCGAAAAATTTTGATTTTGTTGAAAAATGACGAATTTGTAGCTCATATCAAATTCCAATAATCACTGGAATCTTCTTGAAGCAAACCCCTATAAAGTAAGTCCTAAGATGAGAAAGGTTTTGCTTTTCTCAGATACACAGATCATTTTAATAAAGTTTAGGATTTTGGGCACACTTCCTGTATTTCGGTTTTTCCAAAAAATACAACTTTGCAAAGTTCTGCAATGGCTGGAGTCCGTTTTCCGCTCTGGTTTGCCTCTACTGTTGTACCTGAGTCCTCCGCTTACTCCACCACCTATTCCGCCGGCTCTGCCTCCTCCTATTTTGCTGCCTTTTGCCTAGATTTTTTGCCACCCTTCCCAGCTCCCAGGGCCTCATGTCCCTGATGATTGTGGCCAGTTTTGTGCGCGTTTTGTTCCACAGATCTATTTGGAAACACAATAATGAACGTTTAAGACGTCTCTTCATTTTGTTGGGTCACTTGGCCTTGTTGTGTCACCTTCGGCCTGGTCTTTCCCTACAGCGACCTCCTGCGCTCCAGTTTCCCTGACATTATCTGAGAAAAGCCTAGATTTTTTGTGAGTTTCTTCTACTGTTGGGTGGCTAGAATTATCCCAATCCTCTCAGAGTTGTCACCCGTTAAAGCGGTCCACTGGGCTGAAACTTTTGTATCACTTCTGGCCTTGGTTGTTACCTTCCTCAAAGGGTGTGCTGAGGGTGTTGCGCGGCTCCCCTCACTAAAGACGCTCATAAAGTCACTTTCTGCCACTACTGGTCATTCTCCACTTTTCACGGGATTCCAAATTTAAAAATGAGACCTTCAACACGTTGTCCAGCCTTAGGGCCCGCCTGAAGTCTCAAGGAAAAGACTTAGCCGACGTCCTCCTCCTCCAGCTGCTGCTCCATGAAATTTCAGAGGGAGTTTACCAATGATTACTCTCCATGGGTGAGAATAATAGATCCATCCTGGAATCTCTCCCAGCGTTGGAATCCTTTGTTAAGCCCTGCGAGTATCCC
The DNA here is from genome assembly GCA_022478985.1 of Massospora cicadina. NCBI lineage: Eukaryota > Fungi > Entomophthoromycota > Entomophthoromycetes > Entomophthorales > Entomophthoraceae > Massospora > Massospora cicadina. Next base: position 28,933 of record JAKSZP010010601.1, on the reverse strand, counting down.
TCTGCTACCTTTGAGGACTATTGTCAGGGAAACTGGAGCGCAGGAGGTCGCTGGAGGGAAAGACACAGGACAAAGATGACACAACAAGGCCAAGTGGCCCAACAAAACGAAGAGACGTCCTAAACGGTCAGTATTGTGTTTCCATATGAATTTTTGGAACAAAACGCACACCAAACTGGCCACAACCATCAGGGACATGAGGCCCTGGGAGCTGGGAAGGGTGGCGAAAAATCTAGGGCAAAAGTCAGCAAATTAGGAGAAGGCAGAGCCGGCGGAGTAGGTGGCGGAGTAGGCAGAGAAGTCATGTACATCAGTAGGGGCAAACCAGAGAGGAAAACGGACTCCAGGTTGGGACCATCTAGTACTAAAAAAACGGACTCCAGCCATTGCATAACTTTGCAGAGTTGTATTTTTTGGAAAAACCGAAATACAGGAAGTGTGCCCAAAATCCTAAACTTTATTAAAATGATCTGTGTATCTGAGAAAAGCAAAGCCTTTCTCATCTTAGGACTTACTTTATAGGGGTCTGCTTCACGAATATTCCAGTGGTTATTAGAATTTGATATGAGCTACAAATTCGTTGTTTTTTAACAAAATCAATATTTTTTGAATTTGGCCAGATTTCAAAACCTCATATCTTGTGATTTTTTGGGACTTGAGTTCGATTCCCTCCTTGCTTTTGCCTCAATTAAGCCGTTTTCCTCAGCCCTGGCTGGCAAAGCCAAAACCCATTTTTTGTCAATGACCTTAGATAGGTCATTGGTGACCCTTAGAGGTTATGGTCTCTGCCCCAAGGGCTTGTTGGACTTGGCTTTAGAAGGGCGATTGATTCTAGGAATTATGTCACTAGCTGTGAAAATATAACTCCTTTGTACACTTGTCCCAAGGAGACCTCACTACAGTTCAATACTTGCGCCTGTTTCAAGAGCGAGCATCAAGGTTGGAATCTCTTGAACAGTTGAAAATGGCCCTTCTCCGCAAGTCCCTAAATAATACTGGTGCTTCCCTTGGCATATGGGATAATTCATCCCCCTCCTTATCTAGGACATGCTCCATCCTTGCATCCATGTTGTCTATCAACCTCTGTGCCACCAAGCCTAATTGTACCGCTGAACTCCAGATCCTAGAACTTGATGACTCCATCACTGTGGGGCACCAACATGTTTCCAATCCAGTGGTGACATATCCAGCTGAGACACTGGCCGTTATGGATACTTATAACCTGATTCTAGAAGGCCCTACTTCCGTAATCTCCCAGTACCGCTTGGAACCAGCAGTGAGCTTGCTGGAAGGTGATACTGAAACCTCCGTCATAGGTGGGGGTCCCCTCACCACTTGCCCTGCACCGCCGCGCTCCACGGAGTAACCCTCACTTTTGTCCTAAAAAGTAAAGTGGTTAAAAAGTCTAACCCATTTGATTCAGATCATTCACTTCATCCAGGGTATGGACCTGGCGTTGCCGTTTTAGAACCTATGCCCTCTGCCCAACCTGTCATCCCAGTTGGCCCAGTTGAACAACTCCTTCCTATCACTCCAGAGTCACCTCTTGTAGTGGACTCCATCCAGAAACGATAGAGATCCATGAGAGGATGATCGAAGAAGAGATAGCCATGGCTGACCCCACTAAAAGCTTGGCTGTCCTGACTGGTGTAGTCTCATGTGATAAAGACCTTCCTCCCGCCGAACATAGAGCATTAAGCTACCCCACACCATTTAGGTCCCGTGGACAACTTTATGGCAATGTGAAGACATATGGAAAAAACTTTTAGGGGATACTCCACATTATACGCCACCCTCAGGGCTTAGAGCTATCCTGTCATCCCTTGGCTCTGAGGGAAATAAACCCTCCTCTGCTTACTATTTGTTCATGGCTACCTTTTCTTCTTCAGGGAAGAGCTTTCAAGCATTCACTTTGGTGGACACTGGTGCAACCGAAACTTCATCCTCCAAGAGTTGGCAGAGGCCCTGGAGCTACCCCTGGGAGTTGGTCAGTTTGTGAAGGGTGGTGCATCTCAAATCATTCCAAGTTACCGTGTGTTACACCTATCCCTTTCATTGCAGGTGATGATTACTTTGTTGAGAGCTTCTCCTCGATAAAGAACCTCCTATACCCTGTTATTTTAGGGGTTGGCTGGTGGCGCCGATTTGAAATTGCCACTAACCTCCTAGACTCTACCATGCATGCACAATTTCCTGGTGGAGTCACGGTTACCATCCCTTGCTTAGATGAGAGCGCCACGGTGCTCCCCAGAAGGTGGGGCCCCTCTTCTAAGGTAGGCCTAGCCTCTATTCAACCTACTGATGCCCTGATCCCAACACTTACTCTGCCAGAATGCATCCGTGGATATGCTGATCTGTTTGATCCCACAAAGTCCCGCCCACTCCCTGATCACACCAAGTTTGACTTTGAGTTTAAGTTGACCGTGGATCTCGTCAAGATATCCTCCCCAATTTACCCCTTGTCCCTGAGGGAGGAGGCTACCTTGGACGCTTGGGTAGAGGACATGCTCTCTAAGGGTCAGATCTTTAAGAAATCCTCACCTGTGTGCTCCCCCTCCTGTTTGTAGAGATGTCTGATGGCTCACTTCGTCCCTGCATTGATTATGGCAATCTAAACAGCATAACGTGCCTGACCCCCATCCGCTCCCTTTGGAGTAACAGATTGCCCGCTACATGGAGAAGGCTTGGATGTTCAGCAAGCTTGACTGTCTCAACGCTTTCAACCAGATCCGCATTAAAGAAGGCCAGGAGTGGTTGACCGTCTTTTGCACTCGGAAAGGTATCTACCAGTTCAGGGTTATGCCGTTTGGTTTGAAGAACGCTCCCGCCTGCTTTCAGAGGATCATTGATGCTGTCTTGGAAGACCTTATGGGCACATGCGCGAATGCATACATGGACGACATACTGGTTTTTTCCCCAGATGCAGAATCACATGTCCGCCACCTTGTGTCTGTCATGAAGAGACTTTCACATGCAAACCCACAATTAAGGCTAGCAAGTGTGAGATATTCCAACCCAAGGTCGAGTTCTTAGGAAACATTATCTTCTCCCATGGTCACATGATCGCCCCAGATAAGGATTCAGCTATCCGTGATTGGGTTACCCCCTCATTTCTCACAGAGTTACGCAGCTTCCTTTTGACATGTAATTTCAAGAAGATCACCCCCCAGCTCTAAGAAGTTGCCGCCCCTCTCTACACCGCTTCAGGGAAGAAGACTTTTAGCTGGGCCAATAAATGCAATGCTGCATTCCATGCCGTCAAGTCCATACTATTGTCCAGCCCGGTGTTGGTACATGCAGACCCCAGCCGCCCCTTCATTGTCGCCACTGATGCTTCCAACTTTGCGGTAGGAGCTGCTCTGCTACAAGAGGGGGAGGATGGAGTGGAAAGGCCTGTTGCTTACTTTTCTAAGAAAATGACTCTGGCGCAGCTCAACTATGCAATACATGATAAGGAACTCCTTGCAGTTGTGGAGGCAGTACAACACCGGCGCCACCATTTTGTATGTGTCTAAGTGGCCATTTACTGTCCGTACTGACCATAAGGCATTGATGTACTACCGCGCCCCCCAGAAGCTATCCCCTCGCCAGTCCTGGTGGTTAGAAATCCTGTCAGTGTTTGACTTCAAATATGACTTCATTAAGGGCACCCAGAACATGTTACCTGATGCTCTATCCCGGAACCCTGCCCTAGCACCTGACCCAGCACTAGTTGATGCCCACAATACCCAGGTGTTGATTAAGCCGTAACAGGTGAAGGAGATCCCACTGTCCAGCCCCCGCTCTTCTTACAATGGAACCTTTGGAAGGTGACACTGACACCCCTTCCCGTGTTAGGTCGTCCCAACCTCTGTCAGCTTACTATGCTAAGATTAAGCAGGCCTGCCATAGAAATGGCGAATCCCTGGACAAAGGCTACCAGTTGATGGATGGTGTCATCCTCCATCAGGGCAAGTGGTGGGTACCTCCTGGACCCCTGCGTGAGGAAGTGATCCATGAAGCTCATGACCCTCCAACTGCTGGCCACCCTGGCAAGGACAAGACGCTTGAGTTAGTCCGCCACTCCTACAGTTGTAAAGGTATTGCCACTTATGTGGTAAAATTCACAAAGTCCTGCTTGACGTGCAACCGGTCAAAGCCAAGCCGCCTGAAGAGTGCTGGATTGCTTGTTCCCCTCCAAACTGCTGAGGGCCCTTGGACATCAGTATCTGTTGATTTTATTGTGGAACTTCCCTTGTCCCAGGGTTATGATGCATAATGGTTGTGGTGGATCATTTCGCAAAGATGGCCCACCTCATCCCCTGTAACACCACCATTACTTCAGTTGAGACAGCCCGCCTCTTTGTAGATCACGTCTTTTGCTTACATGGTCTCCCCAAGGGGATTTTCAGTGATTGGGGCCCACAATTCACCGCTCAGTTCTGGGAAGCCCTGCTTACCATCCTCAGCATCCGCCCCTGCTGCTCCACAGCCTTCCACCCCCCAGTCAGATGGACAGACGGAGAGGGTGGACCAAGGTTTGGAGCAATTCTTGCGTAGTTATTCCAATTATGAACAGGAAAATTGGTCCTCTCACCTCCCACTGGCGCAATTTGCTTATAATAACCTTATTCATGCCTCTACAGGCACTTCCCCTTCTTTGCAAACTATGGTTACAACCCCAGTTTCAACCTAAGTCCGCGGATTGAGTCCACCATCATCACTGCAAATGAGCGCGCTAAAGAGCTCAGGGACATACATCAGCAGTGAAGGACCATCTCGTTGATGCTGTGAGGATCTATAAAGCATATGCTGAGCGAAAGCGCCGTGAAAAACCTGAGTATAAGCCTGGTGACTTGATCATGGTCAACGCCAAGAATCTCCACCTGAAGCAACCCTGCCACAAGTTATATCCCTAGCGTGTTGGACCCTTCAAGATCCTCAATAATGTGGGCCCATCAGCTTACCAGGTTGACTTACCCCCTCAATCAAAGTGTTCAGCACCTTACATGAATGCCCCCTGACCCCCTCAATGGTCCCATGCCACCTCACCCAGATTGTGATAGTGGATGGTGAACCCCAATATGAGATTGATGCCATTCTTGCTTCTCGCCTATTCCGGCACCGCCTGCAATACTTGGTGTCCTGGAAAGGATATGATGAGACAGAGAACAGCTGGGTATCTTATCAGGACATAACCAATGCTCAGGATCCAATTCATGACTTCCACTCTAGATTCCCAGATGCCGCAGGACCTTCCACCCAAGTCTCTTTAGCTGCCATGAAGTTACCCACCCCCACAAGAACTTTTCCTTGGCCAATGTCCCCTCAAGTGGTGTAGAACCCCGTCCAAAAGCGGAGGGTGATGTCACAGCTAGTGACATAATTCCTGGAATCAATCGCCCCTCTAAAGCCAAGTCCAACAAGCCCTTGGGGCAGAGACCATAACCTCTAAGGGTCACCAATGACCTATCTAAGGTCATTGACAAAAATGGGTTTTGGCTTTGCCAGCCAGGGCTGAGTAAAACGGCTTAATTTGGGCAAAAGCCAAGGAGGGAATCGAACTCAAGTCCCAAAAAATCACAAGATATGAGGTTTTGAAATCTGGCCAAATTCAAAAAATATTGATTTTGTTAAAAAACAACGAATTTGTAGCTCATATCAAATTCTAATAACCACTGGAATCTTCGTGAAGCAAACCCCTATAAAGTAAGTCCTAAGATGAGAAAGGTTTTGCTTTTCTCAGATACACAGATCATTTTAATAAAGTTTAGGATTTTGGGCACACTTCCTGTATTTCAGTTTTTCCAAAAAAATACAACTCTGCAAAGTTATGCAATGGCTGGAGTCCGTTTTCCTCTCTGGTTTGCCCCTACTGATGTACCTGAGTTCTCCGCCTACTCTGCCACCTACTCCGCTGGCTCCGCCTCCTCCTACTTTGCTGCCTTTTGCCCTAGATTTTTCGCCACCCTTCCCAGCTCCCAGGGCCTCATGTCCCTGATGGTTGTGGCCAGTATGATGTGCGTTTTGCTCCAAAAATTCATATGGAAACACAATACTGACCGTTTAGGACGTCTCTTCATTTTGTTGGGTCACTTGGCCTTGTTGGCACACCTTTGGCCTGTGTCTTTCCCTCCAGCGACCTCCTGCGCTCCAGTTTCCCTGACAATGTGGTCCTGTAGCAGTTGGGTGAGATGCCAAATACTTAATTAAGGAGTTTAATGATCTGAATTTCTTAATTAGAGAATTCATGTAAATTTAGATCTTGCTGCTCTGTCCCAATATATGTCTGGAAGGTTTGGACTAGTCACCTGAGCTATCCAGGATCCTAGTATATAGGTCGCTTACTCTACATAATTAGTTAGCCCCATACCTCCATCCCTCCTAGACAGTGGAAGGGGAAGTATAAACATACCCAGAAACAATCAAGCGTGAGATCAAACAATTCTACAGTGAACTTTTCTGAAAATGAGAAACATATGAATCAGCAACAAATGCTTAATTGACCTGGCCAAGCTGGCACTGGGGGCTGTATGCTGGAATATGTCACCAAATTATCCACCAAAATTTCTATCAAGGGAGTCAAGTGAGCGCTAAAGGAGTCACTAAGAATGAAAGCACCAGGCCCTGACAATATGTGTGCAGAAATATACAGCACATTCTACAACCACATCATGCCAGAGCTCAAAACCCTTTTTAACCACTGTTTGCAAAACGGACAGCAAATTCTGGGGGGCCAGGATACCCAAATTGTACTCTTGTACAAAAAGGGACTCTGACGCCAGCTTTGGAACTGGCACCTGATTATACTATCCAACGCTGATTATAAGCTGCTGACGTAAATATTATCAAATCAACTAATGGCAATGGCACCTTGCACACTCCATAAGGCCCAGAACAGATTCTTCAAGAGCCGGAGTATTTGGGACAGTATCAGTGCAGTCCAAAACGTACTTCAGGATGTGTGGGGAACTGATCAGGGGTATTTTATGTTCCTTGACATGGAAAAGGCATATGATTGAGTAGCATGATCATTCCTCATGAGGCATTAAAGTCAGTTGGTATCCCCCGACACTTTTTGAGAATGGATAACAACACTGTACTTGGGCCTGGTAACCAAGGTGATCGTCACAGATGGCATAACCGATGAAATTCTGGTCAGGCAGGGTCTCCAACAAGGTGACCCTATGTCACCAATACTGCTTAATTTTGCAGCCAATATTTTGTTGGCTGTAGCGGATGTGAAACTCTGGGGCCTAGTCCACCCAAACTAAATGTCACTGAAAGTGCTGCCATTCACCAATGACACAGTAGTAGGCATAAGCTCACTGACTGAACTCCAGGGCACCGAGAAACCACTAGACCTATAACAGTTAGCTTCAAACGTGAAAAAACAACTTGGCAAAACCCTTAGTAATGAGGATTGGCATACCAAATTTCAGCCCACTGACCAACACAGCGCCAATCATGAACTCCCAGATGATCCAATACCTCAAGATTCTATTCAATGATAAGGGACCCATGGTACTGGAAACTGAACAAGAGGTATTGTCAAGCTTATCAATCCAAATGGCATGCTGGAAGAACGCCAGACTATGCCTTGAAGAGAAAGTGCAGGCAATCAATGTCTTCATTTTCTCAAAGTTGTGGTATATCGCCCATGTGCTGCCAATGAGCCCAAACCTATAGAAGAAAATCAGGACAATGCTTCGCACCTTCCTGTGGTTCAAGGTGAAGGCAGCGCCAATAGCGCTGAAAACCCTGTCAAAGCTGAAGAACAAAGGAGTCATGGGCCTCCTGGACTTTGAATCCCACGCTTGGCGGATATGGGCGAAGTTGTTCCTTAAACTAATGCAAATGCTTATGTGTTGCCTGATCTTAGAGTGGGGCGTGAACTGAGCAAGAGTCCAAGGTCTCCAAGAGCCAGTCTCTCCCCGCTCAATACTTGAATGGATGGCACACCACCTGCGGATACCCTCCCAAAAGAGCACCCCACACTACTGGTGACTATTCAATTGGCTGTGCACCAGGGCAGATGGTCATTCGAGCAGTCAGATTAGGATGCTAACCAAATAAAAAGGGACTTTGAGGCCTGTAATTCCAAAATGATTTCTGTAATGAGCTGGGAGGAGTGTAACCAAATCACTGACGAATATGCCACCAAGTCAATCTAAATAAGGTACAAATTGACATTAATAGAGTATAAGGATCCACTCCTAAAACCTGGGTGCAACCACCCACTTGGCCATGAATCCTAAACGACTGGGCTACTGAAGGCCACAATACCAACTACCCAATGAAGGAGAGATTTTGGGCATGAACTCCCGTTTGGTAATGGCCAAGCAGTGGTTGGTAACCTGGCAGAACCTAAACTGCACATTCAAATTGGGCAAACACAGTGGGCCAGATTACCCACACAAGGAGTTCCCCATATGCGCTGAACTGGAATCAGATATTGCCCACCAATATTACAAATGCTCCATGTTCAAAAATACTGGTCCATGATGTGACACATCCTATTGGATGAACAATCGCTGACAGAAATACATCCATTGCAGGATCTATTTTTCATGAAAACCTTGAGAATGGCTCCAATCCAAATGCCAAGCCTTCATCTACCATTATTGTGTATGGGTGGTTCATTGTGCTCTCATTGCCAAGAGTTTGAGCAATGATCGCCCCCATCACAAGAGTTTGGTGTTAAAGACCATTCAGATTATTTTGACCAGCTCTGATGGATCTCCAAATTTCTAATTTTAATCCCCAGGTGTTACAAAGTTACACATTTGGCTTTTCCCGCCAGATTGCTCATTATACACAAGGCGACTAATTGATTAAGAATTGAATGGCCTGTAATACCGCTGATGCTAAAATTGTGACTAGCAATGGTAATCGCCAATCAGCAATGGTTGGAGGTGCTAGAACTCTAGCAGCTTAAACTCCCAGTCCTTTATCATTGCCTGAATCGCCTGTATTCAGCCCTCCCCTCTTACTTTCTCTTTAATTTATTTTTAATAAAGTATGGAGTTTTAAAAAAATACCTTCATCCCTCCTAGGGACATATAAAGTTGTAAGGCGCACAGAGGCGTTGTGGTAGACCAAAGCCATCCCTGTATTAAGGAATATAATGTGTTAAAAAAGGACGGTGAAAAAGCAATTTCATGAGCTGTAAACTATATAATTGATTGTATCATGTAATTGGCTATTGCAACTCATCCAGTTAAACCTGTATGATGACCATACAAGGAGGCCATGCGTTTTGTTAATTTAAAAAGGAGTTGATTTTCCATCATGACGTTAGCAAATCACCTTGTCTCTAACCATACCCCCAAGTGACGGACAGGTCCATCTGCAAGCTTGCTAGTGAATGAAAGTTCCAGTGGGGTAATTGGTGATCTTCACATCCTATGTCCAGTGAGTAGTCTTGATGTTGTGTTGGTCTTTTGACCCAGGGTAGATGGCGTCCAATAAGTCTGATATTTCTCTAGGAGTATAATTTCCGTTTTCTCAGCATTCAGTGATGAGTTGCTGAAGGATGAGTATTCTTGTATCATTTTCTCAAGTATGCAGGAATCCTTGTTGCTGGATATTCCCACCACACAGTTGTCAGCAAAAGCCATCATTTTGACTAATGACTGGCCATATATTGATTCCATTGATGAGGTTATTTGTATTCCTGATTAGGGAATCCAGACTAAAATTATATAGTAGAAAGCTTAGAGGGTCCCCTTGTTTGAGTCCCCTCTGTGGTAAAACTGGGTTAGTTAAAAAACCTGCTCTGCGCACATCCATGGTGGCAGAGTCAGTGAACAGCATCACCCAGCTTATAAACCTATTTGGGAGTTTGAATTTTTGGAGGCAGGCCCTAAGATAAGTCCAATTCACCCTGTTGTATGCCTTTGTTAATCTACAAAGACAAGTGCTCCAGAAGGTTTAGATTGGCAGACATTTGCAACTGTGTGAATATTGTCCCATATGGATCTCCTTGGGACATATTCATATTGTGATGGGACTATCACCTCAGTTGCAATTTCCCTAATCGTTTGGCCATAATTTTTGTAAAAAGTTTAGTGTCAGTATTAGTTAAGGAGATTGGGCGCTAATTGGATAGATTTAACTTATCCCCCTTTTGAATGAAGTGACTGTGTATGATTCTTTACCTCCAGGTAGAAGGCTGTTTCCATAATGCACTTATTCATAGTGGCTAAAAGAATGTTAGAAATGTTAAAAATATTTTATATAAAATTCATATGGAAGCCCATCAGGTCCAGAGCATTTCCCTCATGGTGCACTGTGCACTGTTTCCCATAATTCTTCATGTGCTATTAAGTTAATTAAATTATTAGTTTGAGCTGTGGTGCCAATATGTGCATTTGTGAGGAATTTTTATTTTTTTCTGGTTTGACCGGATCATATTTATATATAATATGTATAAAACCTGTGTACTTTGGTTGAAACTTCCTCAGGTGTTTCCACTACGTTTTGTCCAGTAATTGGACCTGTGTACAGGCTACCATGTTCCTTCAGGCATAAAATAATTAGAATAAAATATATTAAACAATTTTCTTCGTCTTTTAGGTTTTTTGCTTGGTATTGAACATCAACGCAGTGTTGGTGTTCACATATCAAGGTGTTTAATCATACAGAAACCTCTGCCCATTTTCGTCTCCATCCAGGGATGTATTCTGTGAGCGGAACATTATTTTCTAGGTGATCAATTTCAGCCAAGGTGCATTTAATGATGGCTGAAGCTGCCCTGTATTTCCTTGATGCTGTGTATTTGACTTGTTGTATTGTTGATTTTTTAAAATTTTTCAAGGTGATCAGTGGGTCTGAGCAAAAAGGTGTTTTGAAAATCTCTTGGTGAAGATTTTTCCTCCAACCAGGAGTGACATTCTGATTTGTCTAAATTTTCTGGGTGTATTCTGCACCATCTAGGTGCTTGGGTAAATGTTTTTGCCAAAGTGAAGGACACTGAAACTAGCCATTGGTCAGAGAATTTTATTTTTGTAGTTTTGAATTTATAAATTTGGTGTTGCTTGAAAATTAGTGGCACAAGTATTAAATCAATTTGTGACATATAAACAAGTTTACCATTGTGCACATGCAGATGTGTCATGTTTTGTGGGAGAGGCGACCATTTAGGTAGAGGATCATATAGGCCCAAGGTGGCTTTTAACATGCAAAGTTCCACATGCCCTTGTGGTATCTCCATTGTGTGTGGCCATCGGTCAGTGTTTGGGTTATTCCAGAAGTTCATGTCTCCCATAGCAAAAGTGTTTTCTCGAAGATGGAGGTGTGTCAAAGTTGATAGAAACTCTTGACGCTCCATTGCACTGTTTGATGAATACACACTGGCTATTGTGTGCAATTCTTTATACCATGAGAAGGTTATGGTTAGTATGCAGCTGTTTAAAAATAAATTTTTATTAATGAATTTAAAATTTTGATTCACACATACTATCAGCCCACAGTGTTGTTACCAAAATGATATTGTTGGGAGGAGCATGTTTTCTCATGCTTCCACCTTTACCTGTGGACAGTGAGTTTCCTGTGCCACCAGGATATCCACAGGTGGGTTTCACAGGAGACTCAAATTTTTAGCCTGGAACATTAAAGCCTTGAGTCCCGCTATGTTCAGCATCCCTATCTCTACTGAGACGCCTGGTGCAACTCATGAGCAGTTAGCAGGGCCCTCTGGCCCTACTCTTCCTCCCACTTTGCTCACCTTTGCGTCCTTACTGTGGGTGCCATAATGATGAGTAGGTATTGGGGTATACTCTACCCCTTTCAATACTGCTGTGTTGGTTCCCTTCTTGCCTTTGTTTGCTTTCAATTGATCATTACAGTGCATATGTGTGTTCTCATTGGGCACAGTTTTGTCTGATGCATTCAATTGTTGATTTTCAATCCTGTTTAGATTATAATTTATAATGTTGGGATGTGCAAAGACCCTGTGCTGATGAATTTGTTTTCTAATTGGGTTCTGCATAATCCTGTTTATTTTGATTGGTTACTTGATTTTCTGTTGAATTTGATTATCTCATTGTTTCTAGTTCTTACATGTCTTCCTGGATCTATTCAGGCGAGATGGATTATTCCACTGATGTCTTTGCCTTGGCCGTGACCAACTTGTGAGCCTGTTTGGCCATTTTCCAATCCTTCAGTAAAATTAGGTCAATAATTTCTATCATCTGATTTCTCCCCAGTTGAATGCTTGTGTGTTATCAGTGATTTTGGTATACTCTGAGTCATTTTTACCCATTCTTCCTCACATAATTCCATTTCTCTTAGGCCTTCTTTTATGGGACAAGCATGAATCTTGTGATTAAAGGCCTGAAAGTGGTTGCATATAGGTGACACACTATCCACTGCTGCACAGAATAATTGGGGATTTTTTCTTATCAATTATAGTAGAGGTGATGTGAGGGATTTTTGTGAGATCCTCTGCTACCTCCAGGTTTAAAAATTATTGCTATTGCCTTCCCTGTGCTAAGAGTCAGCATCAACTGTAATCTTTGCATCTCAAATTATTTGAATTCTCTATAGGATTCTAATCCTTCTCAGAGATATTTTTTGACTACTGTGCGCACCAATATAGTCAGAAGGTAGTCAAAAATTATAAAAATATCTTTTGATTCTGTCCAATGTGTGCATTTGGTTGATACCAAACATTGGCCATTGGGAAGGTCAATCACCACTCTGACCTTTGCAGCTTCATTTGCTTCCTCCGCTGTATCAAACCCAAGATCTACCCAACCATGACAGATAGTATGGGTTATCATGTACACAGCTTGTGGGAATAAATTTGGTTGGGCTTTGCCAAACTTTTCCCACATTGCCGGTGTGTCAAGAGAGTGTCTGTAACTCTCTCGTTCCCAGCAAGGTGATGTGGGATGTAAACCCACATTGCTAGGGAACTAGCCGTTAAGAAAAAGGGTAAGAAGACACCTCAAACGGTGCCTGTGCCAAAGGTACCCCAGGCCAGGGTGTAGAACGCAACATATAAGACCAGGTAAGATAGAAACATAACAACTTGAGTGGACCCCAGAGGGGAGTCCATAATCAAGTGTAACTTGGCGTCAGGGAGCTTGGGTGCCTTGATCTGGAGGGGACCTGGGCGACCCAAGAGAGCACCTGGGATTTTGGTAAATTGTGATAGAAGGTAGTGGCCCACATAGTTGGAGACCTTCCCAAAGAGGTCCGCCACCAGGTTAGCCCAAGGAACCATAAGTAAAACGTAAAAAATGGGTATTTTTATTTAAGAAAAGTCAACCAACAAGGAATGTTGGTCGCGAAAACATATTTAAAGTGGACTGGGGAAATTCAGGCTCTGCGGAAGTGCGCCCAAGCCTTGATGCTCCAATAAACAGATGCTTCTGTCCGTTTTAGTAAATACACCAAAAGTGCCTTCACTTGAGTAATCAATTGAAGCTGTATTTTACCCGAGCTCAAAATTATATAACTTGAGCGGGACTCAAACCCTTGCTCTCCAATAAACTGAATCAAACCATCATTGTTTATAATGTAAATTGTTCATTTAAGTGCCTGGGCCGAGATCAGAGGTTGGGCGTTTTGCACCCCATTAGTATCAACCTGGGCATGCTTGGCTTGCACCCAGCGTTAATCTAAGGTGTGTTTCATGTCAGGAAGAGCCTGAAGTTTCACCTTCTGGGCCTCCTATCGCCCAGCCTTATCTCTAGCATCAGTTCCTACTATAATGTCATCCAACCATGACATTACCCTCTCCTCCTTCTTGGGCTCCAACCCCCTCCAGGGGCGTTCTCTAAGGAGAAGTTCTTATGTGCTGGCGGCAACTTCATAGCAGCAACGGCTGGCTTAGGCTGAGATCCTGCAGCCTCAGGGAAATGATTATGAAATGATTTGATCAGGTCTTGGGCATGTACACAATCCCGTGCTGGCACCCAACTGTTTTTTGCTGCGTCAAACCCTTTCCAAGATACCAAGTACTCAAGGCGTCGCTTAACCTGGAGGGAGGCTACTATTTCCTCCACTTCCCATTCCGGTGCCCCATCCACAAGATAAGCCTCAGGAGTCACAGGAGGAAGGCCCTCAAACAGGGTCAACTTGCTTTCATGAAAGATGGAGAAGATCTGAAATGCGGAGAAAAGATCCAACTGGTATGAGGCATGTCCCACCTTTCTAACTACACAGCAAGGACCAATCCTCTTTGATCCCAGTTTTTTTCATGGCTGCTTGATAGGGATGTTGCAAGCATCAAGCATCACGAGAGCCCCTTCCTTGTATGCTGGACCCACTCAGCGCTTTCCATCGGCATTCTCCTTATAAACCAGCATAGCCGCCTCCAAACTTGTGGACACCCCTTGATGGACCTTCTTGAGAGTCTTAGCAAAGTCCAGCACCGCTTCCACTTTGGAACCACAGCTGGGCTCCATGTTAAAAGCAGGGTTAAAGCCGTGGTTAGCAAAAAAGGGTGAACAACTGATTGATGAATGCAAAGTGTTGTTGCAGCTAAACTGGGCCATAGGAAGGTGAGAAACCCAATCTGAATGGTCTGCGGTGGTGTAACAACGCAGAAATTGTTCCAAGCACTGGTTCACTCGCTCAGTCTGCCCATCTGATTGGGGGTGATAAGCAGTTGAACGGCAGGGGCGAATCTGAAGAGTTTTACACAACTCTTCCCAAAAGATGGAGGTGAACTGGGGTCCCCGGTCACTAATGATTTCTTGAGGAACCCCATGAAGCGCAAAAACATGGGCGATGAAGAGCCTGGCCATTTCAGCGGCAGTTACAGTTGTTCTGCAAGGAATAAAGTGGGCGAACTTTGTAAAGCGGTCCACCACCACCATGATTCCATCATACCCATCTGAAACGGGTAACTCCACAATGAAATCCACTGATAAGGAAGTCCAGGGCCCTTCAGCCTTTTGGACTGGTACCAGCAACCCTGCTAAAGGTTGCCGATTGGGTTTCATTTGATTGCAGATCAGGCACTCTTTACAGTACCGCCCTACCTGAACAGGCAAGCCCTTCCAATTGTAAGTGCGTCGTATCAACTCCAAGGTCTTTGCTTTTCCAGGATGACCAACGGTGATTCCGTCATGATGGTCCTGGATGATCTCCAGGCGTAGTGGTCCAGCAGGAACCCATAGGCGCCCCTGAAACCACACCATCTCATCCTTCATGTGATAACCCCTGGATAAGTCCTCCTGATTCAGGGCGCTCTTAGCGAGAACAACAGCATATTCAGCTGATAACAGCTGAGAAAGAACTACCTTCCTAAACATGCTATATTCTGCTGCATTTTCCAAAGGCATGAGCGCTGGCGTATGTACCGTGGACTTAGGAAGTTGAGGCAGAATCATACTCGGTGGAATCATCAACTGGGTGTTGTGAATCTCTACCTCCTTTGGATTGGGAGCCAAAGCAGGGTTGCGGCTCAAAGCATCCGCCAAACCATTCTCCTTGCCCTTGGTGAACTCATAGGAAAATGTAAATAGGGCAAGGGTCTCATGCCAACGGGTCTGACGTGGTGTTAGAACATGTGGAGCACAGTAGTACAACAGGGCTCGGTGGTCTGTGCATACCCAGAATGGTTGGGAAGAGCCATGTAAATGGTGACGCCAATAAATCAGCGCCTCCACCACTGCTAATAACTCCTTGTCATATACGGCGTAATTTAACTCATGCAGAGACATTTTCCTAGAAAAATATCCCACAGGATGCTCAGACCCATCTTCACCCACCTGTAACAGGGCAGCCGCAATGGCGAAGTTGGAAGCATCTGAGGACACAATGAACTCCTTTGCAGGATCAACATGGCGAAGGATGGATGTGGATAACAAGGTGCACTTCACCGCTTGGAAAGCATCCTCCAAAATGGGGGACCACTGAAGCACCTTGGCCCCGCTAGCCTTATATAAGGGAGCTGCCACCTCGGAGAGATTGGGTGTGAACTTCTTGAGGAACGTACACGTCCCCAAAAAGCTCCTCAGTTCCTTGACAGAGGTGGGGGTAGGCCACTCACGAATAGCCTTCTCCTTGTCTGGAGTTATCATATGGCCCTGGTCAAAAATGACGTTGCCCAGAAAAGTAACCTGGGACTTGAAGAATTTGCATTTGCTAATCTTGAGGGTAAGGCAAGCGGCCCTCAATCTCTCCACTACTTGTCGAAGGTGAACTGTATGTGACTCATGATTGGGGGAAAACACCAGAATGTCATCCATGTAGGCAACCGCACATACCCCCAACAAGTCTCCCAACGCAGCATCAATGCGGCGTTGAAAGATGGCAGGGGCATTCTTAAGCCCAAAGGGCATAACCCAGAACTGGAAAATTCCTTTTCTGGTACAGAATGCGGTTAACCATTCCTGGCCCTTCTTTATCCAGATTTGATTGAACGCATTGAGGCAGTCCAGCTTGGAGAAGACCTTCGCCTTCTCCACATAGCGCGCAATCTGGGAATCTAAAGGGATGGGATGGAGGTCGGGTACAGTCACATTGTTTAAATTTCCATAATTGACACATGGATGTAAAGTTCCATCAGCCTTCTCCACAAAGAGCAGTGGGGAGCAAACAGGGGAGGTACGCTGAAAGATGGCACCTTTGGCCAACTGCTCCTTCACCCATACATCTAAAACCTCTTCCTCCCAGACAGTCAATGGGTATATGGGGGAAGAAATACACACCAGATCCACAGTAAGTTTAAATTCACAATCAAACTCAGAATGTTCTGGTAGCGTACTAGCTGAAGCTGCATCAAAAGAAGATGCCAACTCCTCCAAACAGGAAGGTAAGGAAAGTCCCACAGTGGGCTTCAGCAAAGGGGCAAGATATGGACTGGGAACATTGGGCCAATGGGGTAATTTGCCTGGGGCATTATCCTCAGACAGAGGAACAATCAACTGGTGACCGTTTGTTAAAGACAAGGATAAAGTGTTTTCTTTCAAATTAGTTCTGATGTCAAACTTCCGCCACCACTCAACACCCAAAATGATGGGAAACAAGAGGTTTCTGATAGCTTGAAACTGGTCAGACAATAGATAAGAACCTACCTGGAAATTGACTGACTCCATGATGTTTAGTGTAGGGATACCTTGAGAAGCCCCACCTCTAACCATACCACCTGGTGAGTAACTCAACTCAAGGTAGTCAGCAAGGTTTTGGTCAATAAAATTATTTGAGGCACCAGTATCCACCAAAATAGTTGTGCTGAACTTTCCATAAGAGGATGTAAGGGTAGCAGTCAACAAGAAGTATCCAGAATGGGATTTATTCAACGCAGAAAACGCCATCAACTCACCAGAAAATTCTTCCTCTGGCTTGAACAAGCCATCAGGGGGAAGGATAGTGGGCCACTCTTACTACTGAGGCCACACATCCTACCACACCTTCTGCAGGTGCATATACATTTTTATATTTGTGACGAAGTTCCTTTTCCACTTCCTGAGAACCCCTAATCATGGTAGGGGTCAAACGAGGGTTCTCAGGAGTAATCTGGTAGACTGAAATGGAGTCCTCATCCAGACCATATGAGCAAATAAAAGGTTCATTTTGGAATAAATTGCTCACATTATGAAATGCATTTTTTGGCTCAAATGAACCCCACTCGTTCCATGGGTTCAGTGCGCATTGTTATCCAGGGCCATCACCCCCAAGCCCTGAGCTGATGCCTCAGCATGCACCTCAGAAATGTGTTGGGGAGAAAAAAATGATAACGGAATTGTTTTTGTTAACTTTGGTTCAGACCCTTCGATGTTCCCAATTTCTGCCAAGATGGGGAGGAAATCAGTGGGAAGCATGACCATGGGTGACATCATCATGGCAGAATCATCTGAAACCTTTACTTCATTCTTGGGTCTAGACCCCTGTACATTTCCAAATTTAAAAAGTAGAAGGATTAAAAGGATAAAATTTGCTCATTTCCAGAGGCGCGCGTGACTTTTCAGCTTCCATATTTATATGATTTGATCTGATGATGGCCAAATTACCTGGCCCCTTCCAGGTTGGGGTGGAGAAACTACTAAAAGGGTTTCAACAAGATGATCAAATTTGGAAGGAGGCGACTGCCAAATTGGGGAGTTTCGCATTGATATGTCCAAGGTCAAATGGAGAAACAATGTTTTAACTTTGTCAGTTAATGGCAAAGCTTGGGCTTTTTTGCAGAATTCACTCAAGTATACTTTCATTGGATGACCCACTCGATGCAGAGAAAAGAACCTGAAGAAGGAATGGAAGGATGCTTCATCAGGTCGATTCTGCTCCAAGACCTGTTCCAAACCCCTATTGCTTGCCATAAGAGCAGCTGTGTGCGGAGTACTGCAAAACCAAGTCACCCACCTCAGGAGACAACTGGGACAATAGATTCACTCCTTGCAAAAGTGGATGGGAACTAGACAAATTGTTTTTTCCTAACGAGGGTTTTGGTTCCAGGGAAGCTAAGGCCTGATGAATTTCTAAGTAACTTTTGGGAGAAGGTGGGGAATCATGATATTAGGATTGAAAAGTTTGAGACCACCAGGTACAAGCAGGAAGGGTGGGCACTTCCCAATTGGTAGTTGCAAGAATAACGCTGAGATGCACCAATACAAAACCAAATGAAGAAAACTGTGGTGAGCACCATTGTGGTAGTGACAAATGGCCAGCGCACCCAATTTACTTTTAATGAAAGTCCCACATGGATAATTCTTATGCATGTATAATAAAATGGTTGGTCAACTAATGTCAAGAGAGTGTCTGTAACTCTCTCATTCCCAGCAAGGTGATGTGGGATGCAAACCCACATTGCTAGGGAACTAGCCATTAAGAAATAGGGTAAGAAGACACCTTGAACGGTGCCTATGCCAAAGGTACCCCAGGCCAGGGTATAGAACGCAATATATAAAGACTAGGTAAGATAGAAACATTAAACTTGAGTGGACCCCAGAGGGGAGTCCATAATCAAGTGTAACCTGGCGTCAGGGAGCTTGGGTGCCTTGATCTGGAGGGGACCTGGGCGAACCCAAGGGAGCACCTGGGATTTTGTAAATTGTGATAGAAGGTAGTGTCCCACATAGTTGGAGACCTCCCCAAAGAGGTCCGCCACCAGGTTAGCCCAAAGAACCATAAGTAAAACATAAAAAATGGGTATTTTTATTTAAGAAAAGTTGACCAACAAGGAATGTTGGTCACAAAAACATATTTAAAGTGGACTGGGGAAATTCAGGTTTTGCAGAAGTGCACCCAAGCCTTGACGCTCCAATAAACAGACGCTTCTATCCATTTTAGTAAATTACACCAAAAGTGCCTTCACTCAAGTAATCAATTGAAGCCATATTTTATCTGAGCTCAAAATTTCATAACTTGAGCGGGACTCAAACCCTTGCTCTCCAATAAACTGAATCAAACCATCATCATTTATAATATAAATTGTTTGTTTTAGTGCCTGAGCTGAGATGAGAGGCTGGGCGTTTTGCACCCCATTAGTATCAACCTGGGCATGCTTGGCTTGCACCCAGCGTTGATCTAAGGTGTGTTTTAGGTCAGGAAGAGCCTGAAATTTCACCTTCAGGGCCTCCTGTCACCCAGCCTTATCTCTAGCATCTGTTCCTACTATAATGTCATCTAATCATGACACATGACCCACAAGACCACAATAAGTTCACGGCTCCTTCCCTGGTTTGAACTTGGGTTTAGTTGGCATTGCATGGATGTAAGTACAATGATATTATAGGAAGCCAGATGTACTACCCCATTGGGAAATTCCATAAGTGCTTCCTTGATGTCAATAATAGAGAGAGTTGAATTCCGTTTTAAGGACTTCAATGTAATAGTAACTGAGTACAAGAAGCGAATGCACAAAGTACAGCTGATATAGCATCATCAATGGTGATCTGGTTGCAAGTGACAAGTGTCTGGGCCCCATGGTAGAATCGCCTGGCAAACTCCTGGAAAGACTCTCCTTGTTTGATTTGAATATTCATAAAGGCCTGCTTTTGGTTGGCGAGGATTTGGTCACCCTAAATTCCTTAACGAGGCGCGGTTTTCACTTGAGCCCAAGGAGTACAGACCTTGAGATGAGGAACCATGATATCTTGTGCAAACTGGCTTAGGCAAGGGGTAATATGACAGACCTTCTGTTGATCAGTAGCCCCATCCATGCCGCATTCATACACGAAAAGAAAAGAATAAATGCTTCATTCACCCAGTTCAAACTTATTTTTGAAGGTAGGTTTGAAAAGGGTGTTTTCTGTACTCAAGACATGTACACCCAATACCCTGGCCAGCTCAGCCTCGGAGGGTTAAGACTCTGTAAATTGGGCAGCAGGGGGAACTTGATCAACCTGTTGTCTTAAGTGGTTCAAGTCATCTTGTAGATTTTGAACCCATTGACTAAGATGGTCATTTGTAGGTGCTCAGTTTAATTTAAAAATTGCAGTAATCATCTCAGCTTGCTTGGCCTCAAGTACTTCACATTTGGCAATTAACCGGTCAATGGATGTGGTCAATGTAATGAACTGGGTATCTTGCTTAGTTTGATTTACATCGCATAGACAATGCGCATTCTCAATACCATCCAGTAAGTTGATTAAGGAGTAATCTGGGTCTGTTTGAAGGCTTCCAAGGATAAGAAACATCCTTGAGCTAGGGCTCAAATTTGAGTTTACAACAATTGAACTCATGAAGCTAATAGATTCAAATGTTCAGGATTGGACAATGGAAGCGAGGAACCAGGGGGACCAGGAGGTCCCGGAGGACCTTATGATCCATCTTGACCTGCTGGTCCTGGTGGCCCTTGTTGACCCACTGAACCAGAAGGACCACGTTCACCCAGAGGTCCCATGATTACCAATGGGGAGCTAGGTGGTCCCGACGGTCCAGGAGGACCAACAGGGCTAGGTACCCCTTCGCTGACATTACCTGCCAGTTGAACAAGATGTTGGACTAACTCATTAAGCTCACCAAAGCGCTTATCATGCTTGACCCGCAATTGGTCTATTTGGATTGAGATTTCAGCCTCCAGGGAAGTGATATGGTGGTGAATGGGATTGGTGACATCGCTAACTTGTTGAGATACTTCTTTGTCCAATGTATCCCACAACCCCATTGTCGAAGCTCATCAACTGGGTATGGATATTATTAAACATTTTGATGATTATTATGAATAGTTTCCTGATTATCCCTTCCAAAGTTAGACGCTGTCTCATAGAATGAGGATAGCTGAGAGTGAAATTGTTGGGCCAGAGTTAACTGGCGCTGGATTTTGAGATGATACAACACCAAAATCTGGAATACATGGTGGATAGCAGGATGGACATAATGCCAGAGGTACTGTTCAGTCCTAGCCAAGCCCACTTTGGTAGGCTGTAACACCACTCAGTTGTATAAGTTCATCATGTTTTCAGCAACTTTAGACGCTTGTTCACAATTAGGTAAGTACCAGGTTGATAACCTCCCATATCAAGCCTTTGACAGTCTCCTCTACATTCACGGCTTGAATCTGATAATTATTTTGGTCCGTGCCTTCAATGGCCAAGTCCATAGAAGCTTGAAATTGCATATTATTGGTAGTAAAGAAAGGCAGATCCTGCCTGTTGGAGAGTACCCATTGGGTTATACTCATAGATTCCTCAGAAGAGGGGCTCTCTTCACTAGACATATTCATTGGCATGAAAGTATGTTTTCACCAGGTAGCCTCAGAAGCAGACCTGGCAGGGAGCACCAGTATTAGAATTTTGTGAGAAATTCTATAAGCAGGCACTACAAAGGCTACAAAAGTATTATAGTTACATGGCTCTAGTGAAGATCAAGTCAATCACAATGAAGTTATTAGTTCCATTGCAATAGTAAATTCCAATTGGAAGTACTGAATCCAGTAAGAAGATAGAGCAAAATAAAGCTATGTGAGACAAGATTTTTGGTACTTTATTAATTAAAAATTAGAAATATTTATAGGGGAAGATTTAGTGGGTTTTTGCGAGGATTTCCTTGATGCACCTGAGGAAAGATCTTTTCTAACAGATGACTGATATTGCTGATTATCATTATTATTAAAATAATTGTGATGGCCAGATCTGTTAAAGTGCTTATTAGATTTGATTGACCTTCTTAACGAGGGCCCAGCCCCTTCAAAATGCTTGGTCATTTCAGATTGCTTGGTTTCATCCATCATAGGAGGCCAATAACTCTGAAGAGTCTTATGTCATTCAATTGAAGAATTGGATTTTTAACATGGATTTTATGAATATCATTTGACCAAGATATCAAAGCTTGATCCAAAGTTATTCCAGTCATCTTAGAGGTATCTCCAACAACTACACTAGCATAATTAAAAAATTACTTCAGTTAAGTACTCCCCCACTGCTGTCCATTTTCTGCTTTTACAAATTTTTGTGAGCTTGAATCCCTTTTACTTATAATTTTCTTATTACAATCAATCAATTTTGCCAAGAACAAAATATTACTGAAGCCAATCCTGACTCTCTCTTTCAATATATTACCACCAATTTTCAATTTAACTTTTTTTGTAAATGGTTTGACCAACCATATGGTATATATCATTTTTATACATTTAATTTCTACTTAATTAATAATTTGATAGAGGATTTAATTGGTTCTTAGTATATAATTTCATCTCACAGTCCATAGTTTTATATGTAGTTGGTCAATTGTCAGTTTACTATTAAATGAACACCTAATCCCTGCTGGTGCATTTTTGTTCCCATAAATTATCAGCCACTGATGCCATGGCCTCAATTGCCTTATCACCTCCTATTTTAGCTCAGATTGATATGGTATTTTGTTCCAAGTCATTGTAAAAAGACCACTAATAGGGTCTCTATAACGTTTATGGACAGCTTCCATTAATTCAATTATATTCTGCATATATTTAATTACAGCTGGCATATTGAGCTTATGTTGGAAAACCCTGAGCCCTATTCATTTGTTTGTCTGGCCTGATTAGGATATCACGCCGGTAGGTTGCCACTCTTAAGTGATGCTTAGTAACCACAAAATGCACCAATGAGAAACCTGGTAAAGAGAGCATATTTGAGTGAGATTTTCATCTATAAGGGGAGTCAGTTTTCCTCATTAACTAATTTTAGTATATTTTTAAGTTTAGTATAGTGAGCCTCAGAGCCCTTAACACTAGATAATACAGTGTACTCTCTTATTTTAATTAATAAACCCCATATTTTCAAAACTAGGTTATCTTTTGTTAAGTTTTACCCAGATTGCTGTCCTCAACCAGTATCTGGTTTAGTTGTGTGTATTAACCTGTGCATCTGAAGTATGACGCCTAAGCGCCAAATTCACCAATTTTCACTATAAATGAAGGCTAGACCTCTGAGAGTAAAGCAATTCTCAATTTTAATTACTAGTGTAGCTACCAAGTAATGCTCAAGGTTATTTATTTCCAGACAATTTGAACTGATCAATTTAGGTTTTATATCAAAGATAACATTATACAGTTTACTTATTACCATTGAATTTATTAAAACTGATTATTCACCAACAACTTACCAACAACAGTTAAACATATCAAATAAATCAAAAATCACCAAATACTTAGCCAAAACCAATTGTATGTAAAAAAACAACTAAATTTACTAACTCCTTAGCTAAATAAAATTAAGCTATCAAATCAATCAAAAATTACCAACTTTCAGCTTAATCTAATAAAAAATCAATTGATAAAAAACTCACCAACCATTTATCCAAAACCATTGGTCTATATAATTGACCAAAAAGCACTAACTATTCAGCAAATTTAAAAATAAACCTATTGGGTCAATCAAATACCACCAAACTGTTAACCAAAACATCTCTATATTTAAAATTTATATTAAGTTTTATGTGACATTTTCTATTTTAAACTACTGAACCAACTATAACCTAACTTGGCACAGATACTTTATAAATTAGGGAAAGTTAATTAGAAAGACATTAACTTTTCTTTCCTGTAACAATAGCATTAGTTACCACAATTCAATTCAAACAGCAAAATTTGATAATTACACAGGAGAGATGGGCGATATCAACAAATCACAATTAAATTGGGTGATAGCCATCAGGCAATGGGAAAACGGTGCGCCAAAGGGCAAGAAATGCCCTGGAGGGGGACCAGGAACCAATTCTATTAAGAAACCACAAACTCAGACACCATCCAGGTTTGTGGAGTTCACCACTAAACAAAACTTGTACATAGATATCCAGTATGCCCAACCCCTATCAAAAATAGAGCACAGGCTCAGACTTTTTCTAAGGCTGACTCTCCAACTCTTTGGGATAAAGTGGGCGATGAACAGGCCTCCCTTTTCCCCACGCAGTGTATGTTACCAGTCATACCATTCACTATAGCTGGATTGATATGGGCTTCAAAACTGAAGAAGATGCAGACGCTGCCACAAAAGTCTGCATCAGAATCTCCTTCCTGAGAGCAAATAAATTGTGTGCACCACACACACCAGATGGAACAAAGTGAACACTTTGTTCATCTCCTTTGACTCACTACCTACTAACCTTCCCCGCAAGGTAATCAGGGAGGAGCTCCAAGCTGGACTTGCCAGCTATGGAGAAATTAAACAATTTGAACTACAGCATTTTCACCTGATGCTGAACTTGTGCACAGGAAAGGCAATTGCCATGATCAACCTTATCCCTGAGGTGGCTGAAGACCTCACCAAAATCCTATGCATAGTGGTGTTTCACCTCCTAGATGGGGGATGTCAAAGGTATTCCATATTACACTGGAAAGCGCACCGCCTATCTTCAACCACTGCAGCGCATTGGGGCACAAGGTACATGCATGCTCTGTAAAGAAGGGCATACTGGCAACAGACTTCAGAATGACACCATGGACAAAGATGATGAAGACTTTGCCAAAATAATCAACACCAACTACGCCTTCCTCTGGGGAGAAAATGGGAAATACATCCTCATAGACCAAGTATCACCCAAAGTATGAAAATTGGTACAGAAGGCCCAATAGCATGCAGCGGCCAAGGCTGTATCACTCGTGGCCTCTCCATTGACCCTGGCCAAATTCAGGAGGACATAGAGGAAATCAACTAAGACAATCAATCAAAGAAGAATACAAGATGAAAATTTTCCTCAACAATTCGCTGAAACATCATGTGATATCAATCAAGCGAATTTAGCCAGAAAATTCAGCTCCATTATTGGTGAAAATGTGGGACCCGCATCTAAAAATTTGAACCATGAAACCACAGAAAACAATCAGCAAACCACTCCAAATGACCATGAGTCACAAGCGGAAAAATCTGACTCAAACCCTAAAAAACCACAATACCTATGCAAAATTGGCACAGGGTAAGGGATTGGAAGATGCCAGTTTGGACAGGCCCAATGACATGGAGCAAGTTCACAAAACAGTGCGCTGGGTTTGTGATGGGTGGCCCTCCCAACTGCTCCTGAGGCGCCATGGGCACCTCAGTGTCAATAGGGATGTTAAACATTGTGGGAGCCAGGGCTCAATCATCTCAAGCCAAAAAGCTGAACTTCCTGTGAAAACCCTGTAGATATCTTGGCCTTCCAAGAAACCCACTGCCTACAAGGGGAAGAGGGATCCTGGTCAGCCAGGGTCTCACCATCCCAATTGGTATGGACGTCCTACTGTGGGGTGGTCATCCACAATAACAAAAAACTAAAAATCACTGACTCCTCTTGTATCTGCATGGCCATGTCCTATTAGTAACGATTGCATGCCAAGAGGACACAATCTCAATAGCATGCATCTATGCACTGTGCACTGCAGCTAAAAGGAAAAAAATTTCTCAAAACCATCCCAACACACATTCTCCAACCAGATACCATCCTTCTGGGAAACTTCAACTGCTGGGCTAACTTCAATACAGACCAATGGCCTAACCCCAGGGGATACCCCAGGGCACATCAAATTCTGTGCAATGAAGGCATCCCTGGCCTACACAATACACTCCCCCCAGGTCACCACTCCTCCCCCACATGACACGGCCTAACATACATGAGGGAGCGCTTTTATCAATGAGCCGCATTGATCACATCCTCATTTCACAATCCCAACGATCAAAATATCCAAATTTACAACAAAAAAGCCAATTTCTTGACCACTGACTCATCTCAGTGCAGCTCTCTCCAACCTGAACTCCCACACAGGCGTCAACCTGGAGGAAGTTGCACCTGAGAATATAAAATTGACCAAAATATCTGGCTGGATCAAATATGAGGCCACGAGTCCAAAATTCATAATTACATTTATATTATACCCCATCAAAACCTGGACAAATTTCAAAATTGAACTATTAATAAAACTTGCCATCTCGCCTTGCGTAAGAACACCACTAACACAGCCACAATTAGGCGCACCCTGGCGGAACTGACCACCTCAAGCTCAACACCCTAAAGTTCAAGGCTACAGCCCCAACTGGGGGTGTAGATGGGCTGAAATATTCGCCTGCCTAAACGCCCTCATCTTCAAAACACCAGCATATAATCAAAGTATCAAGAAAAATAAGTTCATAAAAGAAGGTGAAACCTGCTCTCAATGTACTTCTTCCACTAATTTTGGTCCTGCGGCAACCAGCTCACGCTCACACAGGTCTGAAAAGATGACATCACTGTGGCACCTGACCCAGCGGAGGTCAAGGCGGAAGTACACCGCTAATACACCAAACTATACTGAAACACCCCAACCAACCTGTCAAATTCTGTGGTTGACTCAAAAATAAACCCTTTGACAACCTAAAGATTGGGCCAATTTTCCCACCTAATGCTTGAACTAATAATCAAATTAAAACCTATTACAATAAAATGGCTCAGGCCAATTATTGCTAAATGGATTTAGTTATATTACTAAAGTTCATGCCAAATATCCCCACACATTTAGGTTACCTTCTCTGCAACTACTTGGCTGGGTTGATCAACTAAACGTAAATTAATTAATTATTCTATTGGCAGCTTGGGCTGAATACATTCGCACAGTTGGGCCAATTATCTCTGCCCAATCCTTGGCAACTAGTCCCATTTAATTGGGACCAATAGTAAGAAATTTCTATACAAAATTATTTTGGGACAACCCAAAGTTAACGTTTAAAAAGTCCCATGGACAATCAAATGAATGAACAACATAATAAATTTCTACCCTAGGGCGAAATTCATGTTGATCCACATAATCAGCACAATAGCACTTGCACATGGACCATCCAAAAGGGAGTACCTAATGCTATTGAGGGAGAGGCCTGCTGACGTCCCAATTAAGGGTACGTTATCTATTTCAATTGAGGCAAGAGTTTCACAAAAGGTATATTTTGTCAGCAGTATGATGAAACTCAAATCAAGAAGATCTTAGGACAATTGCATGCTTTTATTGCAATTTTTGTACCTGAAATTCTAATTTTGAGAGTATTTTGCCACCAATAAACCTAAGAAAAACATTTCAGTTGTATCAGTTCAAGGGCCAAACTGAGGTAGTAAAATATGGGTTGAAATTTTGTACTCTGATGTGGCTAGGAGATGACCTAGAGGTATAAATACTGGCACCTGACCCAATAAATTATTATCAAATAATCTAGTCTAATAAAAGTCTATTTTATTTTATCTTTTATTTAATTTTTATTTAAAGTGCTTTTGAGAGTGTCAGCAAGCTGGGATCTCAGGATCCCCAGCTTGCCACTTTGCCTGCCTCAGCTGAAGTTCTTAATAACAAGGGAAAATTAACCCCAAAATTGGCCAGAAAGGTTGGAGCCATTTTTGTATGCTTAGTGCATTTTCTTTCAGTTCTAAAACTGTAAGCAACTGGCCAAATCAAGGATCCACAGGCCAAATTTCAGTCTGATTCACCATGCAGGATTCAATTAATCAAGTGAGCAATCCTCAGATTTTGACAATTGGTGATCACATAAAATTGGTGACACTTTCTGAAAGGGATCATCATAACCAATTTCTGGCATATGCGGCCAGATGAAATTGCAACATTAGGATGGAAATTAGATCTGATACAAGTGCCTCCAGCTCCCTGGATCTTATCACGGTGAGGGAGCTAATGTGGAAACAAGCCTGATTGACCTAATCAGTCTTAAAAATGTTGTTATAACAAGTGATATGCATACCTTGACCAACATGGAGAAAATAAAGCATGTTAACAAGAAGTTAGAGGCGATTTTATATAAAACTGTGTCCACTTAATTTTATAAAAAGACTAATAAGCTGGCCAATTAACATAGAAAAAAATAGAAAAGAAGAAAAAGAAAAAAACGTAACATATAAAATATTAGCATTGCATACAAAATAAAATAAAGTAAAAAAATATATATATATAATAATAATAAAAGTATATAACTAAAAAGTTAAAAAATATATATTACCTAATTACTACTTTATTTTGCACTTGGGGTGGGGAAAGTATCCTACACCAGAATTTTTGGCAGTTCAGGCCAAAATTAACAATAAGAGGATTCCACTCCTGATTCATCCGCTGGTCAGGCTGAAAAAGGATTTAACTCAAGATTTGTCAGCCAGTCAGGCTGAAATTAACAATAATGTGAATTCAACTCGAGATTCATTGCTGGTCAGGCTGAAATTAACAATGATGATGATCAGTGAAGGTTAATTGGGAATCATAGGGCTTATGTTCAAGTCAAGTGGGGGTATATGTCAAATTCTGTGGTTGACTCAAAAATAACCCTTTGATAACCTACATATTGGGCTGATTTTCCCACCTAATGCTTGGACTAATAATCAAATTAAAACCTATTACAATAAAATAGCTCAGGCCAACTATTGCTATATGATTTAATTATATTACTAAAGCTTGTGCCATGTATCCCCACACATTTAGGTTAACCTTTCTGCAACTACTCATCCAGGTTGATCAACTCAATGTCAATTTTATTAATTATTCTATTGGCAGCTCAGGCCAAATACATTCACACAGTTGACCAATTATCTCTGCCCCAATTCTCAGCAACTAGTCCCAATTAATTGGGGCCCAAAA